>CM049841.1:27367022-27967022 GCA_027422415.1 Schizothorax lantsangensis
TTAAACAATACAACAACAACAACAACAATAATAATTGCTGTAAATTACTACTAATACTAAACCTATTTAATTTAATTTGATAGACTGTAGCTAATTAAACATGTCCTAACTGAACTGATTAATAAGATTATCATTATCATTATTGTTGTTGTTGTTGTTTTGTTGTTGTTAATAATAATCATCATCATCATTGCTGTAAAGTAATACGAATACTGAAATAAAAAAAAACTATTTAATACTAATGCTATAGATTGTGGCTAATTAAATGTCCTAATTGAACTGAATAATAAGATTATTATTATTATTCAGTTTAGTTTAGTTTATAATAGAAGGTATGATGACGATGATGATTAAGTTTTAAAAAAAATACTTTTCCTACTACTAATGATATTACTAACAAGATATTAACTTATTTGAAATATTAAAAATTGTATCAAATAATGGTGCCAAATGACAGCAGTGTTATCTGTAGTACCTGTATCTAACAGTCTTTGTCAGCAGAGATGGCTGTGTCATTATCAGTATGAATGGAATCAGTGCTGGCAGTGAGTATTAGTAGGACTGAGATTGGCTGCTAGTATTTGTATGGTTTACAGGGACACCTATTGGCCGGGCTGGAGAACATGACAGAGTCGACCGCATGTCTGTGTCATGAGGGAGCAGTGGAGACAGTATAATATGGCTGTGAGAATGCAGGACTGGATATTGTTCATCTTAATATGCAGCATTAGACCATTTTAATCCTCACGCCCAACCACTGAATGTACTAAACTGATTTTGACAACCTTTAGTCACTCCAGAAATACTTCCAAATTTGTGTTTCTGAACTGAATCAAAATGTCTTGACAATGTTAATTATTTCTGTAAAATGTATAAGGACCATCCTCTGCATTTGTAAGGTATTACAAATAATACTATTTAATACTAAACTAAAAATGCTAAAATAAAATAATATTTTGCATAATTTAGATTTTCAGATTAATATATTAATCTGGGAATATAATAGTACACCATAAATACTTTACGAATTGTGAGTAAGATATTTTATTTGTACCTTAAGAATTAAATAATTATTTATGAGTTAGATTTGTATAACCATGTCAGCCCAGTAACATGTACATATCACCACAGAACATGAACAAATGGTATTAAAGTTTGATATCTTACTACTGTAAATTTATTAATTAAATCATAGGAGGGAAAAAAAACAAACATGAAGCACCAAAATAGTTAATTAACCTCTTTAAGGAACGAATGCTTAAGAGAACCTACTCTCACACACACACACACACACACACACACACACACACACCAAAAAACATTAATCAGTCACTTCATACTCTATTCACTTCTATCACTGGGTTGAATCTGTCACTAAAGTGAAAATAAAAATGTTACAAAATGGAATCCAATAATATGTTCTAACACAAGACCAACAGGAACAATGAAGCTGAAACAGTAATTGTAATCTCACAGAAGTGTTAATCATTTAATTTCTTCTCATTCTTCTTTTCCTTCTTATTTTTATTTCATCATTTAACTGCTTTCATCAGATTTGTGTACTTAATTGTTATACATAATTTTTTTAATGTATTAATCATTTTAATTTGATTTATTTTTCAATATTTCATTCTATTTGTTACTGTCAGTTTTTCTTTTGGTAATGTTTGTTTCCTCTTATCTCTGCTGATGTAGAAACACACTTGTTTCTGAATCTGGGTCTGGGTCATTAAATATGAAACTTTCTGTTTCTCACTTTCTCTCCTTAGACTGGAGATGAGGTTTGGAATTCAACATAATGGACTCAAGATGCTCTGAAGTTTCCTTCCCTGTACCTTCTCATCCTCACTAGCGATGATGGAAGCCTCCAATTCCTGTTTGCCTTTCCCAGAAAAAAATACCACCTTCACATTAATTGCAGCAAGACATTCTCAGTTTCTCTCCTTAACTTTCTTGTCCTTTTAGTTTGACACTGTTTCTTGCTCTCCTTTCATTCTCTTACTGTTATTAACTGTCACACGAGTCCAGTTTGGAAGTCATTATTGATAATCCAAAGCCAATACTACTTCACTAAAGAAAAAGGTAGCACTTTACAGTAAAGTCCCATTAGTTCACTTTAATTCATGCATTAACTAACAATGAGCAATACATTTCATTCATCAGGTTAGCTCAGGTCATTAAACAATTTAACAGATACAACTTTTGATTTACCTATTTGGTAACACTTTATAATAACTGCACACTATGAATCATTAGTTAAGCATTAGTAAATAGTCAATTCATCCTTTATAAAGCATTGTTCCAGCATTAATAGGCATTGCAGTTTATAAATACAGCTATAAATGTTTTGTTCTTGAGCATATCTATAATGTTTAATAATTGTATTTTCATACTCATACAATTTATAATTTCTAAATTATTACGTTATTTACAAACCAGTTATTTAGGAGTTGTCAGTGGTTCATAAGATCATTTAGAAAGTGTAAGTAAATGATTAATAAACTATTTAAATGTACATTTATAAATCTTATTATTTAGACATGATAATAGTTGCTCAGTGTGTTAATAAATGCTTTATTAACACATATTCCTGCTGTAATTCATGATTAAGTCAGGTAGTTATAAAATATTTAGCAGTTGCCAGCCATCTATTTGTGTGAGCTCATCTAAAGTGAGGACTATTTATAGCTTATAAAGCATTTACATTAGAGATTTAAAGACTCATTTATCTTCCAAACAGAAACACAGAGGGATACAGAACACAGAAATATTTTTTTCCAGATGCAAAAAATGAAAATGTACTACTGTACACTTGATCAAAAATGAAAAATAAACCTCTGCAATTTCATAGAGAAAAAAAAATCAAATAAAATTCAAATGTACAGTTGTACAGTTGAATTTTTTTTCATCTTGAAATAAATATTTCTGAGTTATGTATCCCTCTGTGTTGTGTTTGTTTATTTTTTCTTTTTTTCTGAGCCTTTAAATCTCCTTTGTAATAGATATGCTTATAAATCAAGAACAAAACATTTATAGCTGCATTTATAAACTGCTTACTAATACTAAAAATGTTGGGACAATGCTTTATAAAGGATGAACTGACTATTTACTAACGCTTACCTAATGATTCATAGCGTGCAGTTATTATAAAGTGTTATTTTTATTTATTAGTAAATATTGAAATTAACATGAGCTAAGATTAGCACATATTTATCATTGTTAGTTAAAGTTAAATAATGTAATTAACAAATGTTCACAAATAGAACCTTATTGTAAAGTGTTACTGAAAAAGTTTCCTGTCAGTCCCAAGGACACGAATGCTATATATTTATTGACAATCAAGGCTTTGCAACACAACAGTGATTTAACATCACCTATTTATTTTAAGAACAATTTCCAGCCGAATGCATGATTTCAATACACCTATGAGTGAAGCCCGACAATTCAAGGCACCTCTATCAGCATAATTAGAAAAAGCAAACAAGGGATAGAAGCTCCCAGCCCTGTCGGATATTTCTGTGTCTCAATTATTCATTAATATGAAATTGTGTTTGTCTCAAGTGCAGCTTTGTCATTTCCTCTAGTGACACAGATCCTGGTCGATGTCTGCCGAACCCCCCCCTCAACTCCTGTGCCAATTTCCTCAGCAGACAAAAGTTGTTTAGGAATCTATTTCCGCCTTGGTAGCATGGAAATTCTTGATTTGTCTTTATCCTAAGACCATTTGTATTACACAAGACTGCAATAATAAATTGTGTATGATAGAGCATGGGAAAAAATACATGCCATAAGAACAAATGGTTCTGTGCCACAAAAATATGTTGTGCTCTGGCTTTCAGAAAGTGTGACTAACTAATAATAATAATATACTTTTCAAATAATAAATAATCAATAAAATGTATTATAATGATTATTATTAATAATAATATTGTTATTAATTAGACTACACTCTTTTATTTCAAAAAAAGTAATCTAGGCTATAACTTAAATCTATTATCCGTTGTTCCTTAAGACTAATGTGGTGAAGCCTAATTATAATCTGGTCTGCAGACATTATTAACAGAGAATCTGCCTTTTCGGTGTCTTCTAAGATGGCCACTAGGAGAGGCAAATGTGATGTAAAAGATATTTCATGTAAGAGTCAATGAATAAAATAATAGGGGTATGAAAGGCTCTGCAAATGACCCTCAGTGGAAGAAATTTTCTACATGTTTTAACCTCTCATTTTAGCTGGCATACTTTAATAAGCTCTTATTTAAATGTATTCATTAAACATGGTCTGAGGACTTTAATGTATTTTAAATATGGCCTTCAGTTTCTCAGATAAATGACTATTTAGACAAGAGAGCGACATGGAATATTGTTTTTCTGTAATATATTTCAAATTGATCATTTCATAAATTATTAGATAAAATTGTATATTTTTGTTGGCACCTCTCCATAACACTAACGTGATTTGATGTTTGAATTTAAATAAAGATGCTATTGAGGGTAACAGTGTTTGTCAGTGACTGCCATTGTTTTACAGTAAGTTACAAATTTGCATGACATGCAACCCACAACAATAAAGGACAGTTTAATTGCAAACCCCTAATGATGTTCTTTGTGGTTCCTCATGTACATGAAACATTTTTGAGTGCTGAGTGAAAAAGCTGCACAGTGTCAGTTCATGCATAATTTGTGCTGCATATGTTGAATGTGCAGGTGAGTGTCTTTTAATGAGAATTCAGCAACACTCAAGGATGGCTCCAAAAACAGCTCTTACGCATTTATAATTATCCAGTAGACAATTGGTTCAAATATTACTGAAATTAAGACAAATGTTTCAACTGATGGCAGATAGTTTCTTTCTGACTTTCTCAGTTGTTTGGATCTGGATTTGACTGTATTTGCAATTTCAAAACATAAAATCAGAGGAGTTGTTGAGGGTCAGTGTGGTCTATGGATCTTGAGTTGGGTCGAATAAATGCATCTTTAGGGGGCTGTGAATACATTCTTATATCTTATCCAAGGCCCTTTGATTTTAAGCAACAGCTCTGTTCATGATCACATGCATATGTTTATATCAGAATATAAAACAAGCAAAAATAAATAATTGAAGACAAAATGTCCTGGTATTATTTTGACTAGACTTGCAGGTCTTCTTTCTTTCCTTTCTTTCTTTCTATCTATCTATCTATCTATCTATCTATCTATCTATCTATCTATCTATCTATCTATCTATCTATCTATCTATCTATCTATCTATCGATCGATTATGGGTTTCTGTAATATTAACTTGTCAAGATGTAATCAATTAACAATTAATTAAATTCTCTATTAAATAAAACTGCACAATTTCCATGTTTGTTTAAATTTTATTTAAAAAAATGTTTCCATGTTTGGAGCATAAAACTGTAAACAACATGACTGACTTTACTATCAACAATTTCTATAAACCGGTTAAAAATTACAAATAAAGTTAAGTAGAAGAAGAAGTGGAAGAAGAAATGGAGAGTATAAAGTGAATCAATGTTATTAAAATATAAATTATATAATTTTAAATAAATAAAATAAAATGTATTTTTCTATTTTAAACCTGATTAATTATTACATAGCATTCGTAAGCCTTGTGTTGACTGAAACGGTCATTTTCTCTCCTTCTCTTTTCGCTGGCATCAGCAGGAGCTAAAGAAAAGAGATTTGGGGAAGATGGGTTAAGATACGTTGACGAATAGGGATAAAAGAACGGCATTATCGCATTCCAGTATATTTAAGAGCATATCTTGGGGTTTTTAAGCAGCTGGCAACCCTCGTCCCCAACGTTTATCAATTATTACTTATCTCAGAGGATTCTATGCCCAGGGATCTAAGACCGTTCTAAAGGTGTTTTTTTTTTTTTAAGCCACTTCCCAATTTTTTTCTCTTTTTTTTTTCACTAAGCACAGCCCATTAGAGGCGCATACAGCGTCTCAGAGGAAATTATTGTTTCTGTGACACTTTCAACTGCTCCATCTTCACTGGAAAGTGACCCAAGCATGTAGAAACAGCCAAAATAATTTTTATGGTTTATAAAAAATTGGCTCACTGGACTTTATATTTAAACTGAAAAAATGAAAGTCAAACCCCTTAGTCGTCTTGTAGGTCAGATAAAAAACAAGGTCATATTTCAAATACTTTAAGTTGTTCTAATCAATTTCTAGCAATAAAGAAGAGAGTTAAGATGTCCGGAGCCTTTTTGCAATTTCCATGGAATCCTTTCAAAATAAAACAAGCTACTTCTTAAGCATCAAAAATGGATTGAGAACTGTAAAAATACTATCTATGATACTATCTATCACTTATCTATGATTAAGAGTCTATTTTAAGTGAACCTAATTGTTATTTAATTACACATGCACACATTAATTTTGCAATTTTTTGTTCGATATGGATCCACTTTCTTTTTCAATTAGGCAACGAACAGCATATTTACATAAGTACAAGGGTCATTCATAATTCATCATAATTAAACCATTTCCCCATGTTGCACTCTTGACCACCTGTTGGCATTCATACTAAATATTTAACAGCATTTTTCAGCCCCCTTTTTCTTAGTTCTATCTCTTTGATGTTTTGCTCCACATTCATCCACTTTTTTTGCATGTACTCAGCGGATAAGCCAAGAAATAATCTGACTTGTCTCTTACAGACTCGAAACTTTGCATTTTAACTTTTGTCTGGAGATCCCTTTTTCCCCCTCAATATGAAATATCATCTTTAATAAAAGTGGAAGCGGGGAGAGAAACACGATAAATCGGCTCTAACCACACAGAGGCGCAGGTCTCTGGGAGACTGATTATCATCGTACCTCAATGCTAGACTTCTCAATAATTAGAGGATGTGCTGCTTTGCTGCTTTGGCCTTGATTGTTCTCCCAGGCTAGGCGTCAATTACCACGGCCCTTGTCTCTCCCTGTGCTCTTTGCCTTCCAGCTGCCGGAGAGCTTTGCACATGAAAGGTCCATTAACGTCCTGCAATTGTGTCATGGGAACGGACACGAAGCAGATTTGGTGAACGGGACACTGAGCTTCAGCTTGTGTCATCTGCCTTGCTGGGGGTGATGAAGGTGATGGAGAATACAGTAAAATGTAAAGGGGAATAAGGTACTTATGGGTTGGAAAAGATTAATGTGTTTCTGGTTTTGCTACTGTTGCAAAATCCTGCTATGAAGGTTCATTTACCTTTTTCGACATCAAAACTATCCACTGTCAAATGTGAACAAAATAGATCATGCTTCAAGATTATATCAATTACTGTATGGCACAAACATAAAGAAAGAAATTAATGCTTTTATTTAGCAATGAAAGTGATCAAAAGTGACAGCAATGGCAGTTAAAAAAAGTTTAATATTTGACAAAAAATGTATCACATTTTACGCAAAAATATTAAGCAGCATTGTTTTAAAAATAATAATAATAAATGCTTATTGAACAGCAAAACTGCATATTAGTATGATTTGAAGACTGGAGTAATGGCTGCTGAAAATCCAACATCAAAGGAATAAATTACATTTTAAAATATACATTAAAAATACTTTTTTAAATTGTAATAATATTTTCCAAATATTACTTTAAAAAGACCAAATAAATGCAGCCTTGGTGAGACTTCTTTCAAAAAAAATATTGACAATGAGAAAGGTATATATCCAGATCTCATACTTTAATATTTGTTAAAAATTCCAAATAATTCCTACAATATAGATTTTTTCTTTATAATGCACAATTATCAAAAATGACTGAAAAGCAGGGATGAAAGAGAAAAAAAAACACTCAACTGTCCTAAATGTGGAAGTGGTTTCCAGCTGTACATGACTGACGTTTCTATAAAATAAGAATTACCAAAATGTCCACCAAGCTGCATCCACATTCTAAAGACCTCGAGAGACCAGTCTTGAAACGATGGTTATTCTCATCCATTCAGTCACAGTCAAATACGGCCAGATTTCCAACTAATTCCAGATAATAACATTGTGTTTAATTAACATTAGACAATTAAAGCAGTAATTATTAATCATAGCTAGCTCCCCACAGGCACAAGACACAAAGACGTTTTAACTCATTATTGGAGTTCCTCCAGCGCTCATTTTGAAGACAATTGTCCTCATAGGCATTGAGTTCAATTACATAATAACACTCTTGTGTATATCTCCATTGTAGAACGTGTAGCGGTCAGAGTTCAAATAAGATTCTGCACAATAGTGAAAAATTGTAGTATTTTTGCTCCCAAGAGAAACTCCATTACTGTCTTTTCAATTTCGGGATGATTTCACACTGAAAGTTGTGTACATATAATACCTGCTATGTGATTGCCATCTTATCTGTGGCTGTCTCTGGATTGATCTGTATATAAATAGAAATCATTGATTGGTCTGATGATAGCTTTGATTCTTATTAGGGGCTATTCTTTCTTTGCTGTCATGGGAATAAGCTGTGAAATGCCACAGTGACAGCTCTTATTTGCCTCAGAGGCTCAATAGGTCTGGCTGGTCCAAGGTTATGTGACCTTCCTCCACACAGCAGAGAGATTGAGAGAGAGAGTCTGTGAAAGCCAGTGTGAATAGAGGCTTTGAGTTCAGAACTCTACCACACCTACTGTAGATCAGGATTACTGAATGGACATGTCAATCATTTGTCTGGAAGCAACATTGGTTATGAGATGATGATATTATAAAGAATCACTGCACTTCAGCATTCATAGAAGCTGTACATGTGCTTGGACAGATCTACAGAAAGGGTTTTTAAATACATAGAAAAGTTATCAAATATTTAAATGCTTATCGAAGAAAAAAGTCATTATTGATGATGCAGTATAATTTAAATTAACTTACAAGTCCGACAACACTTGGAATTTTCATCCGCTTTAAAAAATTATTTGTATCACTCCGCTTGTCAGTGTTTGCGCATACTGGACAGACACACCAGTAGGTGGCAACAAGTGACTGTCTTTATGAACGAGTATTCTGAGTCATTCATTCTTATTTGTTCAAACATGCTGATTTAGGAACGAAACAAATGACTCTCTGCAGCCAAATACTTTCCTACATATAGTATACTACAATCAGTGTTGCCAAGTCTGCGGTTTTCCCACGGAATTGGGCTACTTCAACACTGTTGCTGCGGGCTGTTTTTCATGTCCGCGGGTTTAAGCGAACCCCAATAACGTGATATTTAGCGCCTAAAATGCAAATTTTACCAGGGGAACCCCACCAAAAAAAATTGTATTTTAACCCCCGGAACACAATTTTACTGGGGAACCCCCTCGAAACGCAATTTGAATAGCAATTGGGCAGGTTTTGTTGTGAAACCCTGGCAACCCTGCCTACAGTGAGTGAAAGAGTACATGACATTAGTTGTATGTTCGGATTTGATAGTATTCATTAAACAGTTGAAAAGTACCCAAATCAAGTATGAAGTGCGTAGCTGATGGACACTTACTAACCAATTAGGACACAGGAGATGATTTGTGAATGGCAGTGAAGCAACACAGCTGACAATGTAATTCTCATGACAATGCACCCTCATAACGCGATTACATTGGGATTTTGGCAATATTTCGATTAAACTTTACGTGGTGAATGCCTGTTTTAATCACAATAAACAAGCATGTAAATGCCTTTATCACATTATTACAGCTCTAGTCAATGTGTGTATGTGCTCTGATGCACACACGTCACATATTCTTCACACAACTTCATGAATGAACTCCGTGACATTATTCTGAAGCAGTCCTGGTTTAATGGGGGTTCTAGAGGTGCTAAGCACCTTCAAACAAAAGAAAGAGCACCCTCACTTGATGCTGCAAAAGTAGGATAATGACGAAACAGATCTGGCAAACGCTCCAATACGTATTCGTGTTTGCGCTCAGGAGAGCTTCAAATGTTTCTTTTTACAATGTGTTTTTGGCTTGTTGAGCAGTGTAGCCAATCACAGACATATCTGTTGATTTCTTGAACGTAATGGCCAATCAGAGGTGTTTAAGTTCAAGCACCCCCTCACTGCTCGAAACAGTTTTTTCAGCGCTGAGTTATACAAGCTTGCAAGTCCTCTCATTGTAACAAACAAAGTGTAGACGCGATGTGAATAATAGATTCATGAATTATAACAGAACTTTGTGAGATCTCGATGTTGCGATGTTCATCACGGTGCAGAATCACCTTCCAATATGTCTGTAACCAGAAAAAGCTGAAAAATATATCTATATTTTGCATTTGATGTACGTGGACTGTGGCCAGTAACATGCCTAATGTATGTGAGTGCATTGTTTGTGTTGTGGGGTATGTGAATAATGACAATGAAACTAACCATGCTTCTTAGCGAATAATCAAAATAATGAAAATTGCATGCAAATTGGAGTGAAGGGGTCTGCTTGTGTCATGCAAACATCATACTGTGATTAAGTCCTTACTCTGAATATTGGAAATAATCGCATTATTGGTGCACATGCAAACATAGTCAATGACAACATGACAGATATAGTTAATCTGGATTTCATTCATACTCCACCCATTCATACTATACAGAACATTATTTTTTAAATGATCATGAAGTTCAAATCAAATTTAATATTTAGAAATTTCAGATGCACTTACTGTCTTTAGTAGTGAGTCACTGAATTGTTCACTGAATTCATTCGAAAACGCTGAAGCATTCAGAAAAGAAACAAGTGAATCAGTGAATTCAGCTCAGTTGTTCAAAATGTTTTGATCAGAGATGTACAATGTTGATTCAGCCACGGCTTTGGAGTCATTTGGGGCTATTTTCAATATTAACTTATTGTTTATTGAATTAAAAACAATATAACTTGTGATTTTTCAATCATGTGCTTTTTCCAAATATGGCCACGTCTGTAATTGCTTGCCAAATTACATATTCAGGAACAACAGCACTCTAGCTCGTTAGATATTGCTTAAATATACCAACATCTTTATTAATGTAAGATGAATTGAATAAATATTTATTTCAAGCCCAGAGTTTAAACAATTCAGGCTCACCCCTGTAATGAAACATCAGCCATATCTACAGAATACTAGAATTTCCCATAACCTACATCAAAATTAATAATCGTCAGCATCAATAATTTAGATTTCATTCTTTAAGTATATGCCAAGATGAAGCTCCATTAATATGAAAACCCAATAACCATGCACAGTGTTTAATACACTCCCCAATTAAAGCACAGTCTTATCAGCTACATGACAGCCCATCAATGCAGAAGCCCAAGAGCACGAATCTTTCCAGTGTATCAGAACGCCATAGCCTCCTTCTATCCCTCCCCCACCTTTTTTCTAAGGTGATCAATTTCATGGCCACTGAGCTGTTGAGAGCACCCCGTCTGAATATTTTCTCCGCACTAATAGATGATGATGATGCTGTCCGTCAGGGCACTAATGAGGATCGCGGTAATCTTAATGCATGTTTGGGTCTTGGCCTAGCAAGCAGGCTCTTGTTGCCATCCGCATGCTCCATGGAACTGCCATAAAGCCGCACAGATGAACCTGAAATCAAGGCCTTTTTAGTCAGAATGAGTGTTTGGAATATCAAATGCTTTTGCAGGTAATGGACACATTCTAATTAAACGCCTTTTTGCAGATAAACCAGTTCCATTGTTTTTGCAGCAAAAACAAGCATTTTGGATGATTTGCTTGTTTTGTAAAGCGTGAAAACGTGTTGATTCAAAAAAAAAATTTTCTCTTGGCTTGTTGGTATAAGAACATGATTTAATGATCAACTGTAAAATTAGGCAACACATCTCCACGTACTCAAGTGTCCTCCTGTCACGATACGCGCCTGATGCCCACAGACTGACAAAAGCACAGCCGTCCGTCTGAAACAGCAGCGCCCCAGTACACCGTCTGAGCCATACAAGACGAACTACTCTCAGTTTCCATAACATTTCTTGTTTCATTATCCTCTCCGGAGCTTGTCAGGGGAAAAAAAGAGAAAAGATCTGAACCTTTTCCTTTCTGCGTTCGAATTTACATCTTTTGCTCATTTCTCAGAGTCTGCCCCTCACCAGGAGGATTCTAATGAAGGGGAGAGCGAGGGCTCTGCTGGGATCCCGGAGAACCTGGAGACAGGAGAGAATGCAGGCCGGTGACGGCACGGCAGCCATGATTTCCATATGAGTACAATCAGTTTGCCGACTTTTAAAGTGAATGTTTAAGTAGCCTAAGAGATGGGGCTTTGATTTGCCCTCTGATCATGCCCGAGACGTCTCATTCAGAGAATAATGATTTCCCCCCCTAATTTCACTGTGTTTCCTTCTTATCTCTGAGCTTACAGGTAGTGTAAAACCCAGTGGTATTGTCTTCCCAGAGTTCTGCGGGTGAGAAGGGCCTTTCTTCTACCAGATTAGAGATGGATGTGCATGGAGAGGAGAGAGATGAGAGAAAGAATTGCAAATGGAGATTGGGGTAGTCATTAGATGCTGGACAGGTTGTCAGTGAGGAGGGCTGAAACCTTTGCTTGCACGGGTTTCAACGGCACGGATAAGAAAGACCTATTTTCACATGCAGGTTTCTGACAGTTGATGTTTACGTTAAATCAAAATAAAAAAGAAGAAATTGATTCTAAGAGGATGAAGATAACTGGAAGTGAAGTGAGTCTTGAATGACTGAATGTTGGTGCACTGAAAAAAAATTTAAGGTAAGTGGTTGCAATCAATTTATTTTAGCTACATTTAAATAAACTAATTTAGTTGACTAACTTTCAACATATTTTTTTTTAAATTAAATGTAGCTAAAATAAATAGTTTGCGACCACTTACCTTAAAAAAAATTTTTATAATTTTTTTCAGTGTGTGAGGAAGAAAAGAGACAGATAAACACCAACAGATGATTTTTTTCTATATAAAGCATAAAGTTGACGGAGACAGGAATAGTGTCTAAATTTCAAACTTTAGCACAAGCCAAGGACCCTAAAACCAAGTGTTATGTTTTAGACCTGTCCTATAATATTATTATATTTTCATACATTTACATTCTGTACTGTCATGATGTTTGCACTGCAAAGCAAAGTCATTAAAATAAGCATTATTAATGTATATGAAAAAATAATACATTTTAATGTGGGAGAGACAATGAAACATTAAGATGAACTTTAGCTTTGGTTAAAGTTAATATTTTAGTTTGTGTAAGGTATATTCATATTCATATTTTTTTCCTAAAATTAGCTGGAAATCCCTGATTTAGCATGCACACAAAAATGTATAGAAGTTAGACAATTAATGGTTTAAATATAACACTTTACAATGGTCCAGTTCAATAACATTTATTAACAAACTAATAATGAATATCATTTTTTACACAATGTATCAATCTAGGCTAATGTTAATTTATAAACATACTTCTAGTAATTCATTATTAGTTCATGTTTGTCTATAAAACTGAATTAATGAGTGAATTAATGTTCATTTATACAACTTAAAAAACAGATGTATACACTAATGTTAACTAAAAAATAAATAAAAGACAATTGTTCATTGTTAGTTAATGATACCCAATGATACCCTAATTTTTAATCTTTAATCTAAATTTATTTGGACCTTATTGTTACTAGTTTAAAAATTAGAAATAAGAACAAACTATTGTGTACAAAAAAGACCTTACATTTCTGAGTTCATCATTTAAGTCGCACAGAACTTTTTCCAAACTTTCCACCAGAGAAACAACCTTCACCGACTCGGTGTATCAGAGTTGAACCAACAGACCTGTGCAGTTTTGCTGCAAGCTATTACTCTTTCATACCCCTCTCTTTTTCTGTAGAAAGGTGCCTCACCAATTATTTTGAGATGGATGCAGGGATGCAGAATGACTAGAAGCATCAGGTTCTCTTATATTTTTTTCCAGCGGTCCATGCCTTAGGTAAGGGCAGAATGGCCAGAGGCTACGGTAGCTCTCAAGGGACACGTGGGGCTCATAAACTGTGAAACTGACAACTCTCATCTATTACCTCTGCTAACTAGACCTTTAAGAACCTTGACAGTCTGGGCTACGTGCCTCTTCCACCCTACCTGATATTTTTCTGCAAATGTGGATCTTAGAAAGTTGTTCGGTTTCCAGTACACTCATAATCATGCATATCATCTTAACCAAATCCTCCATCAAGGATGTGACTACTTAAATGCAAGCTTTGAACTAAAACTGTTTTTAAAAATTGTATATATGTGATACAATTATACAATTATGTTTCAAGCTTAATACAATGCAAAAGCCATAAATGGTGATTATTAGTGTGCGCATCCTATAGATGCAGTTTCTAATTGAACTTCTGTCTCTGCCAGGTCACTTCCAGCGTGCCGGTGGCTGTTCACAATAGGCTAACACCTTAAAGCCTGGAGTAGCCGCGGCTGCTGTTCCCCTGGTGACAGTGCTCTGAATCCTACAAGCCTTGCAGGATGCCTGCAGGAATGTTCCTTCAATCACAGGGAGTCTCATCACTCTCCTGTGCGAGAGGAAGCTGCTCAGAAACACTGTCACCTTCACTTAGCCCCACGCACAGACAAGTCCCACTGCGGTCTCTGCTTGTAGATTCTCAGACAGCAGACACAAACACACATAATCATACATACACACATACTTTTCACTGGAACGGCAGTAGTAGGATATAATGAAATAACCTGACACACACACACACACACACACACACACTGTTAGGAGATTTTTTGTGCAAAAACAATTGTCGTTAAATCAAAACAATTTACTGGAGATTAAATATATACACAGCACAGTTAGAGTGAGACAGCACAATTAAAGTCAATTCCAACTGCTGTTTGCAGCACTTCGCTTATAACAAATCTGACATGTGAAACTAGATATTAAATGAGAAAAAAAATAGGGATTTTATGAATCACAGACTGATTGGGTTGTGAAAAGTAGGCATTACATAACATAATATAATGAGAGTTTACTAAACATTAAAAATTGGTTATAAAAAAAATACTAGCTGTACAGTGACAAAAGACATATATTTTAATTATAGATTAGAAAGCCTCCAAGATGTAGATGAGTTTGTTTCTTCATCAGAACAGATTTGGAGAAATTTTGCTTTACATCATTTGTTTTACCAATGGATCCTATGCAGTGAATGGGTGCCGTCAGAATGAGAGTCCAAACAGCTGATTAATTTTTTTTTTCACTATTATTCACAAGTAATCCACACCACTCCAGTCCATCAGTTAATGTGTCATGAAGCCAAAATCTGTGTTGGTAATAAACAAATCCATTATTAAGACGTTTTTAACTTCAAACCATTGCTTTGAGACCTCTATGCATAATATTTCTCAAGTGAAAATGTTGTCTCATCTAAATTGGGAAAGAAATATACATATCAAGCACTGTTTACAAGCGAAAACAATCTAAAACTGTTCTAAACTAAGATATTTGTGGATATTGACGTGAGAGAACAACAGGGGATTGACTTTTTCAGGAAATGTTATTATAGATTATGAACTCATATTCTGGCCAGAAGTGATGGTTTAAAGTAAAAAAAAAAAAAAAAAAAAACTTTTTATTATGGATGATGGATGGATTTTTCATTTCATAAGATGTTAACCGATGGCTTGGAGTCATGTGGATTGGCGTTTTCATCAGCTGTTTGTACTCTCATTCTGACGGCACCCATTCACTACAGAGCATCCATTGATGAGCAAGTGACGTAAAGCTAAATTTCTCCAAATATGTTCTGATGTAGAAACAAACTCATCTACATCTTGAATGGTCTGAGGATGAGTCAATTTTCAAAAGTCGTACTGAACTGGGTGAACAATTCCTTTAAAGTTGACATGAAATCAAATTCACCCCATTTTTTTTTTTATCTATTAAAAATGATTTGTCATTATATATAGAGAAAGATGTCACTTATTTCGATTCATTGCTTCTAAATCTACAGTCTCACAAAAGACTCATGGTTTAAAGCAGCTACCCCAAATCGTTACATTAACCTTATTTACATAGGACATGCATGCAAAAAAACTTAAAGAAGAATATACAGCATTGTATCATAATGATACTTGTGCAAGATTATGCTGTATGTTGTCAGCAGTAATTCTGCAACTCAAACAACAGCATGAAATCAATGAGGCCGAGTGGAATGAAAAGGCGCAGAATAATTGACTGACAATCGATGGCGTTTTGAATATAAGTCTAGATTTTGCCATATCAAGAGCGTCCAAATTAGAGCTTATTGTTGTATCTCAGGAGATCAATGCTTACAAGGTCATGGTTTTATCTGGCACTACTCATGTCATTAGAGGCATGTTAATAATTCATGCTGCCCAGAGGTACTGAAAAGAGAAAACAAATGAAGATTCACCAAACCAGGACAATGTTAATCCCGGAAATACTGCCACTGCGGGACAAATCTGTTTGTCACGTCGACTCGGACGGTGCTAAATCGATATCAGGAGTGTTCATCACTGTCTACACTTTTCATTTCAGAAGTGCTCTGTTATGTTAAGGTATTCTGAGAGGTTGTGACCCATACAAAAGTGAAAAAATACACTCTTGCCTAAAGAGAGATTATCGTGATTGCAGAGGATTAAATGTGGATGGGCTCTCTGCACTTCATTAGAAAACATATTGACCTTCGTAAGTATCTAATTAGTTGAGTTAATCCACAAAATCAATACAAATTCAGACCAAAAAGTTTAGTATTACTATTTCGGTGGCAGGGAATAAGATGGACAACAGGGGATATGTCAGGAACGTTGATAATACTCTGTTCCATGAGCACAGGGAGGGAGTGAAAATAAAAATGGATGTGAGAGATGAAAAGACGGAGAACTAGGAAAAATACAGATTGCCGTTTCAGAAAGCCGCACATTAGAAAGTGACAAAATGACACATATAATGAATAAAGAAATAGTCTTACAATTGAATGTGAAGACTAAGAGATAGAGTAACATTGAGCTTTATTGATAAAAGGCTGAATTATTTAATAGAGCAAGAATTTATTAAAGACGGGAGCTGTGACAAGTGCTCTGAAAATGGGGACAAGTAGGAACTGGATACAAGCCTCATGTTTCCATTCATTGTAATTACAGGCGCTGCATGCGAAGTCCTTGCATATAAGGCTTTGGATATACAAATAGTTATCATTTGAATTACACAGTGCGTCTCATTAAATATGATATAATTTTTATATGCTCACCAGTGTTGAATCTGCCTCAATAAGAGCTGTGGATAGAACAATGTACTTTGTATAAAGCACATTTTTGACTGCGTTCATACGAATGACTTCTGTGTTTGATTTAAAAAGAGTTCTCACTACGGCACATTCGATCGGGAATGGTGAGATGCAGAAAGGACTGCACCGTCTAAGGAACCAGGATGGCACATGGTCAAAATCTGGGGTACGTGTTAAAAATTCATCGTAAAGCAGATGTACAAAGCACTTTTCTGTGTCGCACTCTCTTTCTTTTAATACGTTCACGGCGATTAACAATCAAGGCAGAAGCCTCATTAAAAAAACGTCATTTCAAATAAAATATTTGCGTGAATAATGTGCTGTTTAATTGGCCTGAGCCATATTAAAAGAAATGAAGTTTTTTTGTAATTAACGGTCTTTTGAGGAACGAGACTGGAGATAAAGGAATCATGGGATTACACCAGAGACCTGCAAAGTGAGGTCCACACGAGGAGATGGCAGGATGTTACATTTAATATGAAGACAAACACACCGCTCTGAACAGGAAGCTTTGTCATGTTCCGCAGTGTGTTGCTACAGTAAGAAGCGTGTGTTGCATTAATGCATATTTTTTTGGTTGAAAAATGGACATTTGTGCTTTCGCTTTTACTTCCCTTGCTTTCATCAGTTTTTGTAAGATTTAAGAGTCAAAAGTAAAGAAAGTAGTGAAGAATAGTACATGAGAAAATATGACTAATGTTTCTTTAATGGACTGCTACTTGGTTTCACCTTATTGCAAATTCTGCTCATAATTTTATATGGATTTTATGATGTAATTCAACTTTTTTTTTCATTTGAATTTATTTGACACCTTACAAAATACTGTGATGCAGTTAATTTTCAATTAAATCTCTACAAGAAGTTATCAAGGAAGTGCAAACTCTTTTTCCAACTTCAGGAAACACTATTGTTTTATATTGAGAAAGATATGATATAGCCTACTGTATGTGAATTAATTAATTTTAATCTTCTTATTAGAACAGTGCTCCAATATGGAAATGTAATATATGACATATATTGCCTTAAATCAGGGTGATATTGCCATATATATGTTACCTATAAAGCAATATATAATTTTCACATACATATTTCTGTGGGCAGATAAATATATAAGTTCACAAATTAAAAAATAAAAACCCCAAAGTAAAATCTGTATATGTGCATATGATAATAATATCTATAGAATATTTCTTAAATATGGTATTATATGTAGCAACCACATATGTCAACCATATATATGTTATAACTTAATTAAACTTAATTTTTGTATTTTTTTTAAATACATGCCTATGTTTTATATTTATTAAATTAATATTAACATGAATTGACAGGTTTTAGGATGGCTATACATTTACATGACATCTAAAAATGTATTACACATACATAAATATCTATATTCCTGGGCTAGATGTATATGGTGATATGTATTTTGTTCCCCATTTCTAATAGGTTTCAAATAGGTTTTAAATAGGTTTTTACTTCATATGACAGCATATTTCATATACGGAAATGTAATACATGAACATATATATGGGCTAACATAGGATGGCTGGAGTGGAACAAAAAGTGAAGAGTTCTTCACTCATGCTTGAACCAGCTTGTCCTCAATTTGAGTTTCAGCAGCTTAGATTTGTACAAGTTAGTTGGCATGCCATCGTTATGATAACCCCCGTGCTCTGCCAGTCCAGTACAGCACTGTTTGTAGTGTTCACCATGTGCTTTGGCAACACCATCAATATTTAGGCCCACACCTCTCTGCACACACACATTAAAGTCAGTGGATGGAGTCGGAGTTGTTGCCACCACTCCCACTGTTGCTAATTACCACAGTTTGCTTTGTGCAAAGCCCGGCTGCTATTCTGATTGGATTTGCTTGACAAATAAATAAATGATCATCATGAAAATATAATGGCCACCCCATAACCTTTTCCTGAAGTTTGGTCTGAAAGCAATGGAAGACCCAACGGACATTCCCAGAATCCTTTTGTTCTTCCTTTTGCGTTTAACCTGGCTTGGCTCTCACGCCAGAACCCATCGTGACATCACCGATGCTCTCTCACCGACTCCCTGCTTCCCATTTCATCACAATTTATTTGTTGAACTTTAAACCATTTTTTTTTTTTTTACAAACTTTCCTAATTTCATTATCCGTACATCTGATTAGTCTGTGTTCATTTACTTAAAAGTAGTTTAATTGCATTTCAAGCAATTTGTTTAACTCTTGTGAGGTTTGTTGTATTATAATGAAAATTCAAGAGCTGGCTTGTAGATTATTAAAGGCTGTGAAAATTGGCTAATTGCTTTTATTTACCCACTTGGAAATCAATAACGTAAATATACAGAGAAAAAGAAACTGAAATTGTCACTTTAAAATGAAAATTAAAATCATTCCATCATTTACTCACCCTCATGTTCGTTCCAAACCTTAATAACTTACATTTTTTTCTGCAGAATACAAAGGAAAATACTTTGAGAAATGTATTTTTTTTTCCATACAATGATAGTCAATTGTAACTAGAATGGTTTGGTTACCAACATTCTGGAAAATATCATAATCTATATTTGGCAGAAGAAAGTCCTACAAATTTGGGATGACATGAACGTGAGAAAACAACACTGACTTTCATTATAAGGAAATTTTTTGAAAATGTTACATTAATTAATATTATATCGTAAACAGATTACTGGATTTATTTTTTGCAGTTAGTCAGACAGTATATTGAGTATATTGGATATAACTGAGCACTGCCTTTGGTCACTAAGTGAATATTTTGGATAGAGTTTTATTTTTATTTCTTATGCCCCTAGCTGGCTTCCTCTAAGTATGTCAGCGAGGCTCTTTCTCTCTGTCAAGTGTGAGCGATATGGAGCAAGCCTGCGTTAGCATGTCGTTAGCATCGCCGCTTCTCTACTCTCAGGTACTTTGAGCCTGTCCCTCTCTAAGCCATTTGGACTCTTGAAGGAAACCTCCTGTCAGTGGCTCATCACTCTCAGAAGCTCCCTCAATTGTCTGTGTCGGTCTCCCTGCCACTCGTTACTGCCGGTTACTCCGGTGACCCCTTTGCAGGACCCTGACCGTTAGCCGGCAAGCGTGTGGGCGAGCAAGCGAGGCACGAGTCTCTTCCTTCAGCTCCACCATGACTTTTTGGACTCGCTCGCTCCACTAATTAGCTCTTTGGAGAGTTCTCCTCATGGAAGCGGGGAAGGAAAGAGAGAGCGAAAGAGCGAGGGAGGGCAGGGGGGAAAGAGGGAACTGTGGCAGCCTTGATGGAGGTACTCCATGTCAGAGAAGAAGGGAAGAGATGAAAAACTTTCAGCTTGATAGATGTAACTCAGCCCGCGCTCTCGGTTTTTTCTCTCGCATAGAGAGGTTCAATTATAAACGGATAGGTTTAGGCAAATCAAGATGGGAACAAAGTCTTCCGACGCACCAGGCGGCTCCAGCCTTGGCTCGGGATTGGAAAGACGAGCGACTGTGCGGCACGGCCGGAGGTTACCTGTCCCTGATATCTGATAAGCCTGGCCAGGTAACGAAGCAGAAGCTTGGCCGGATGATTGGTTCTTTCTGAAGGGCCCTGGCCAGCATGAAAGATTCACCCCGGCTTTGTCTTCTGGAGTGTAAATATTGTGCTAGCGGAATATGAAAGTAGCGCAACACTAAGGTACAAAAAACATAGGGAAAAAAGATCAAGAGCGGGTCTTACATCAAGGAGGACCCCGAGGATGTCTTTGTTGTCAACTTCAGAAGGGAAGAGAGGAGCAGAGGAGGAAGCTGGCAGAAGGGGAAAAGATGCCAGAGAAAGGCTCAAAGGAGCATCTCTGGCCAAGGTGATCGGTATTCCTCGGCAGTCTGCCTCCTGGCTCTGAAGTGGGGGAAAGAAGCTGGCAGCCAAGCCAGAGGGCATAACAGCACAAACACCTTCAGCTCTGCGAACTCGCATACATACACACAAACACATTACCTCTCGGTATCGCTCGCTGACATTAGCTCTGGATGTACCTCTTGTACTGACTCTGCATATTCATAACGCTCCCTCGCAGGCACTATAGACCCAGACCATGCCACAAACAGCAGTTTTAGAGTTGACATATAGTTTGATATTCACGTTGTATTCTTCCACCATGAATCAGGTGTTTTCAAACACTTTTTACTCTCTCGCCATCTTAAATAGTCACTCTGTGGATCGTTTTCCCATTTTATGTGCTCGTGGTTGATAAAATCACACTTGTTGTGTGCATATCAAGCTCTATATCAAAGCAGATTTTAGCGCTTTGAATGGTAGAAACGAACCAAGTTTGTTCTGTCGATATTTACTCAACTTTAAGATAAAAAATGCAAACGTTCTCTTAGAAAATGTGTTTGAAAGAGAGCAAAAAGGGAGCAAATGAATATTCACCTGTGCAATGGTAGCCTTGGGTTTCTGAATAGGTATAGGAATCCATACCACTAATTAAAGTCAAACTGAACGTACTTGTTGTTTTTAATTCAAATCTCTCTCGCTTTTTTTAATGATACATAAAATCTTCATTATTATTCCATCTGTTCTTTAATGTGGTTTCGAGTTTTGTCAATATAATTGCATCTTGTGCCGTCTTCAACAAGCACCTGTGAGACCACTCAGAAAACTTGGAAGCATTCAAGGCTGGGACGAAATTCAATATCTCAACAACGTCAAGAAAGAATCGTTATGGCAACTCAAATTTGGCTCGAATTGACATTCTGTTTAAGCAGCCGAGCGTCAAAGAGAGGAAGGCACAAAATCTCTGCTGTTTTAAAGTAGAATCCAAACGCCGACATCCCCACATCTGCATCCCAAACTCTGCCGAAGTCCTCGACTCAAGGTTAACACATACGCATTAGTACGGAAATTAATTAAATAAATAAAAAGCACTGCAAACAATTAGCAATGCATCAATAGGCGGATCAATAGCGATGTGGGTAATTATCACTTCAGGGAGAAGGGATATGGCCTTTCCTTATTGATGCTTCAGAGGCAGAGGGTAGATTAGAAATACATGACGCTGATTTCAATACATCACACCTGAAAAATAACAGCTTCTGTAGTGGAGCTAAAGTTTGGCTTCTCTTAACTTCACTGAAAACACTTATACAGTATTTATTTGAAGTAAGAAAAGCCTCACATTGATATTGTACTCCACTATTGTGTAGTCCACAGCAGTGCAGTTTTAGTATATGCTGACATTGCTTATAATGTCATTAATTAATGACACTGTATCATAAAAAAATGATTAGAATGTCTGCTAAATAAAAAATGGTTGTCAATATTCATACTGAATTTATAATACTAAAAAAGAGAACAACCATGTGCAAACTGTCTTTAGAAAAGTTATTTCGATCACACAGAAAAAACCCCAGCTGCAACGCATCTTACTTCAGATCATCTGCATTTTCAGTTCTTCAGAAGACCTAACCTGTATCTTACATCATTAAAACACCTCTAAGTATCTAAGTAGAGTGGAAGCTGCCATGATGCCTTTGCTTGGGCTATCTAAGATCAATTTTACATCCATTTTATGCTTATTACAAGTTGTTGCACAAGCCTCTTTCACATTAATTGAGAAAATAACAGGCATGGAAAATGTAAAAGGCCATGTAGCCAAATCCCAAAGCACTTAACCATTCACAGGACTGCTGTCTGCATAGCCTTTAATTGGCAGTCTGTGTTATTGAGCTTCCATTAAACATTATGAGAGGATTGTCTAGAAGAACTGAGGATGTATAATTAATTTTTTTGTTGTACAATGTAACCACTTTTTTTTTCTTTTACCTAAATGTCAATTTTTCTTAGATGACTGTTGCAACAACACAACACTATACAGCATTAGAGCTTCTTAATACTGACAATGTCTCAGAGTTCTACAGCTCACACTAATACTTCAAACTCATGCTCTCAGAGAGATTAATGCATGTATGTTTTATTGCACTAAATTCTGTTGCCAAAGAATTGCTACATAGCATAACAAATGTATGTTACATGTGAGACTGGAGAATGCTGTAACATGGGTGAGTTGTAACATCATCAGTTTAAAAATGAGAAAAGAGCTACAAAGTTGAAATCACATGACCACCACCCTCCTGAGATGACTAAAAAAGTTTGGTGTTGCACTTTTTGTACTTATACCCACTATTATAAACTATTGGTGCTATCTCTAAATTAGTGTGCTGGATTTCTAAAAGACCGTAATTTGAAGTCAAGAAATATGGGGATATTATATGAATGAATGAATGAATTAACTAACATTGAAATAAAATCACACTGTCTTGTCTGTCTCCCCTAATGACAAACTTTTTGAAGAAGAAAAAAAAAATGAACAAACAAAAATGATTTTAAATATTATTTCTGGAAATCTAAAGCACAGATATCTTTCCATCAATACTGTACACTAAATAAAGGGATAACTTGCAATTGTTACTTTAAAGATATATTTCTACATGATTTAACCCAGGGGTAGGCAACGTCGGTCCTGGAGTGCCACTGTCCTGTAGAGTTTAGCTCCAACCCTAATCAAACACACCTGAACAAGCTAATCAAGGCCTTCAGGATTACTAGGGCTACAGGCAGGTGAGGTTTTTTTCAGGGTTGGAGCTAAACTCTGCAGGACATCGGCACTCCAGGACCGATTTTGGTGGTATAAATAAATGTTTTTAGGTTAATTCAATGATTTTAAATAATATTTTTAACTTAAAACTACTACATTTATTATTTTTCTAATGTAGTTTGTCCATATGCTTCCATTGTCTCACAAAAGACATGGTCTTGTGGTCAATTTCAATTAAATTAGATGCTTTTATATAACGTTAGACATTCAATATCGCCCATTCTTTCCTCTATGAACTTAATTAAAAAGGATGGGAGGCAGACAGGGATCTTACACAGGATATCATCAATTGAGCTCATAATTTGCACACTAGTTGATCAGGAAGCAAAGATTACCTTAATCCACCAATATGATGAAATCAAAGTGCAACAGGACGGACAGGAGTCTGAAATGAAGCACTGCTTTGAATTTTAATATGCGCATGATCTTAGACGGTGCAGATTTAATTCATTTACACCCTACCAAAAAGCTTCACTAGATGGAGCAAAGACACCTCTTTAAAAGCAGACTTCCCTCTTTCGGTGGATTAGCACAACAGCGAAGGGTTTGCTTTCAAGGTATCTTTCAGTGTGCTGTGATTTTGAAATGTTTATTCTTCGGCATGTTGTCTTCTGTATCTTGTAAAACTTCAAAGACACACGGCGGTTGAAATACACATGTCCTCAAATGCTCAATAGACCTATTTTGAAGTGAATTTTTGATGTTGAAAAAGGCATATCACTTGGATTGAGAAAGCTGTCAAAAAAGCAGGGGGTAACATGGAACATTTCAAATTGAACATTGGCTCCTAGAGACACTTTCAGCAAAATAACCGGACGGGAATAATTCAATACACTGTGCAGGCCGTGCTGCTTTTTGATTGACATTGACTTTCTGATTTGTTTGTCCCTCATCGTGCAGATGTTGAGAAGTAAAAAAATGCATAAATGAATTATAGACATTTTTTAGAAGTATCCTCACGATTGCTTCTCTGCGCAATTAGATGAGCAAACAAGACCGGCTCTTCTTTCTAATGTCCTGCCAGCTGATCTTAACTCATATCTGATGTGTCGCCGGTGGGCCCAAACTTCAAACACACTAATAGATCATCCAAATCTGATTTTGTTTCTTTCTTCTGTGATTTGTTTTATGTTTCCATCCTCTTTTCCAGCCTTCACATTTAGATTCTTATATAAAATGGATGCCCCATCTGGTCAAACTTGCAGAACTTAAATATACCTGTCAAGCGGTGGAAAGTTTGCATGTTTCCGTCTTCTGAAAATGCGCAATTCTCAAAGGCTTTAATTAAAGTGTGCGGCAGTGTGAGTGTGTATGTGTGTGTGTGCTCAGAACCTCTGCAGCGAATCAAGGGTCTTGCTCTGGGACCCCGTGAGTGACTTTCATCATGTCTACTCATAGTTCTATTGATGATGCTGGAGAGAAAGAAACAGATGTCATTCACTGTTGTCGATTTTCTACAGTATCACAATCACATAAATTATTATTAGAAAAAAAGAGGAAGATCTTCATTGACGATACAGATTGTTTTCCAGTAAAGGAACTATTTTATCATTGTTGTTATAAAAAAAATAGTTTTAATTACAATTAGAATACATGCTTTTTAAAAAAAAATCAAAATGTCTTATATTTTTCTAGTTCTATACATATATATATTTCATATTTTAACACTGATAAAACCTCTAACTTACCTTAAAAATACCATAATCATTACTACATATAGTAAAAATTATGATTATATATAAGGATTGTATTTTATATAAGGATAATATATATATATATATATATATATATACACACATACACATACACATACATACACACATACATATATACATATATATATATATATATATATACAGTATATATGCTATATTAATAGCCCTATATTTAAACATGAAAATGTATAAATGGTTTCCAATTATTTTTCTTCACATAAATTATTATTAGAAAAATAGAGGACGATCTTTATTGACCATACAGACTGTTTTCCAGTAAGTGAACTATTTTATCATTGTTGTTGTAAAAATACATAGTTTCAATTAAAACCTCTAACTTACCTTAAAAATACCATAAATCATTACTATCATTTATGTTTATATATATATATATATAGTTATAATATTTCATTACCTTCAATATAATCCTGTGTACATTATTAACCAATATTGTATCTGTGTTGTCATAATTCTCACCACATTAAATTAATAATAATAATGATAATAATAATAAAATAAAATAAAAAAACACAAAATAATCATGAATGAGGAATTTATAGCAAACATCCCTCTTGCAAACAGCTAAAACGCAAATTAAATGTATTTATTCGGTTAGATTTTGTAGAAATGTCTTTAAAGGAGGCGACTCTGACACCACGTGGTAAAGATGTCAAACTACACTTTTGAAAGACAGCAGCTGCGCTATTTCCTCATGTTTTTTTGGTTACATTAAACTTTCAAACAAATAATTAAAATATAAAAATATGTATTATTATGTCAAGCAATATAATTAGATATTATAAATTTGAAGAAGGCTTCTCAAATATGTATTTTATTATTTTTTGAACGACTCAGATGAAAGCATGCAGGGCGAAACATCCGGGCAAACCGCCAAACGCAGACAGACTTGAACCCTTCCATAAAGGTTAAGATGTTCACATGCTTCTCTCGTTTATAGTTTAGCTGAATTTCAGGAAAACAGAGAAGGTTATCATCCTCTCTTTTCCAAAACCTCTTCAGTCTTTACAAAATATTATAAGACTTTTATTCTCAGTTATTTATGTACAATACATTAATACACATAAACTGCCACCCGCTGGTTTTATGTAAGTGATCCTCATTGTCAAAAACTTAAACTTAGATTTACTATCCTAAACAATCATGCTTTTTTTTGTTAAACGTTAAATTGATGCGATGTGTATGAAAGCAAAATTTGATGTTACACATTTACATTTATTAATTTAGACATTTTCAGAGCAGCTCCTTTACAACAAACCCAAACCTGGTTTGAATGTGTTCTTTTCAAATTTATCATCCTTTGAAATATTGATTTTTTTCTCTCTCTCAACAATTAAATGCAACATGCAATATGCAGTTTGAATCCATCTGAAACATTGTGGCCTTGAAGATCTTCTAAATCTGTTTCAGAAATCCAATTCAGATATTTTTCAAATAAAATTCCTTACCGTTCCTCATGAATTATTTAATTACAAACATTTTTAATATTCTTTTTACTTAAGAATATAATAATTCCCATCTTTTATTTACTGTTATTACTTTTTCAAAATATGTACAGTATGTACAGATATTTCCTGTGAATTGCGGTCCAATAATGCATGGCTTTAAGGCTAATGCTTTTTTAAATGGTCTATCATTTTAAATAATTGATCAGCATATTCTTGAAATCATCTCATTTAATACACAGAAAATGATTTTCATGCTTTAAATACCAGTGCTTGAAAGTGCATCTACTTGGTCTATATATGAAATTCATGATATGGATTTTGTGTTTTTATTAATCATCCATATAGCTACATTTAAATCTAAAAAAAGGAAGAAAACTAACTTGCATAACTTTATTGACAATGCATCAGTGCCAGTTACACAGTGATTCATTTTGTTCTCAAGCTCTATAAAGAGCTTTGCCAGAGAATGTAAGCATGTATCTTTTACATTCGAGCCATCAAATACTCAGGTAAACAGATCGCTGCTGCTTACTGCCAATTGTTAAGAACCTTCTCTGGTCCAGCACTCACAACCATTAAAGAGATTACATGGCGCAAAGGCAAGTTTGAATAGTTGTTAATAATAGATAGCAGGCAGATGATATAAAACACCTTTTATTTAAGCTCCATTGGAATAGGTTGGGTTCTTTAGAAAGGAAAAATGCAGATTATATTGTTGGTGTAATAAAACTGACAATATGAGCAATTTGAAATTCACTGTAGGTGATTTAACACTGTTTGTGTATTTGAGTAAATTGGTATTCAGGTGAGGCTCCGTCTCAGACACTCTTGAATGTGCAGCGAGAGGATTTGTAAACAAGGCTTGTTGGACATTTATGGTAATGTTAGTAGTGATTTTGTGGTATATTAACGCATACATGATTGCTTTGGGCCCGACTAGCCCTATGAGACTGCATTTGTAATGACAGACTGTACTTGAAAAATCTAAACATTGGCAATATTTACATATCATCCAAAATTGATTACTATAATAAGTCTGCCACACAAACGGGTCACGTGTGAATGTTTTATCAAAAGGACTGCAAATTAAGGAGCAATTACAGACATGTTAGCAAATCGTTTTTGTCTTGTATAAACGTTGTTATTATTATTATTTCAATGCCATTAAAAGTCTCCCAGCCATTGTGAATAATTCTGCCACATTTTATTAGACTGGTTAGTGATTATAAATTAGAAGAATCAAAAAAACATATTGACTTTAATCTAATGCAACAATGAACAGTTTTATATGAAATTTGTGTTTGAAAGAATACACTAATATCTTATGTTTCTTTATTCTAAATTATCTAATGCTCACTGAGGCTATGCTTAATATTATTATGATTTAAAATAAATGTTTTCTATTTCAATATATTTTAAAATGTAATTAAATTCTATAATAGTAAAGCTGAATTTTCAGCATCATTACTCCAGTCTTCAGTGTCAAACAACTTTTTTATTATCCATGTTGAAACACATTGATAATTATTTTTAAAACTGTTGTGCTGCTTATTACTTTTGTGCAAACCATGATACATTTTTTTCAGGATTCTTTGATGAATAGAAAGTCCAAAAGAACAGCATTTATTTAAAAAAGAAATCATTTTAAATGCCATAATGTCACTTCTCATCAATTTAACGCATCCTTATTGAATTAAATAATACATTTCTTAATTTTATTTAATTTTTTTAATCTGACCCCTACATTTTAAATAGTAGTGTGCATTGAAAAGAAAAAGTATCCTGTTTCTCTGTGGTGTCTATATTTTGGTAAGAAGCACAAAAGCCCTCCTCAGGTTAATAGAAACCACACGTGGCTTTTCATCATCCCTTCTCAGAAGTCACAGACAGAAGCGATGGGTTCTGCCTCGCTCCGTTTGACTGTTTTCTTTTGTAACTCAGTCACCCGGTGGATCTCTCCCGGGACCCGCGCTTGGCTCCAGAGCATTGCCCCTCGGCTTCGCTCGGGTCAGTGGGGCCACTGTTTTCCTTGGAAGTCTTTTGTGGGATTCTGCATCCACGCTAGGATTTCAGCCTCGTGGAAAACAACTCCAACCCTGTACACTTCATATAGATCCTGTATGTCTCCAATTACTGAGCCGATTTGCCCAAAGTCATCCCATATACACATATATATATATATGCATGAGCGGCTAAGAGTATAGATGGGCATTTTAACAAGAACCTTTAGGCCACCATGGAGGGAACTTCTAACTAGAACAGAAAGGACTCTCAACTTGTGTTTATTATTAAAGGGCATGCACCAGCCGCTCCCAAGTGCTTTAGCTTCTGCAAGAACCCAGTCTTCTGATGAAGGATTTTTTTGATGTTGTCTTTCTCATTTCTTTGTTATAATAACGTGGGGTGTGTGATTAGTTTGTTGACCAGTGTTCTCTAAGGGGGACCTGGTACTGGTTGTTCAACTGGACAGAAAGGGTTGAGAAATCAAGGACAAAAGGATAAAAATGTGAAATGTGAAACGTTTTATGCAACATAGGCTTACTGGAAACCTACATTATTGGAAAACTCCAAAAAAAACTACATTTACACACAATTCTCTACAGTTTCCTGCTGAAATGAACACTAGTGGCTGTAATACACCAACAACTTTTATTCCTTTTCACACAAATGATGGTTAAACAGGCAGACTGTCAATTAATAAAGTCTTATTTTCACATAATTCACAGCTAATACTATGGTATGAACCAGAGCTGGATAGATTACTTACAAATTTTAATCAGTTACTGATTCCAAATTACATGATAAATGATTGTAGTTAGTAACGCAATCCATTACATTACACATATTAGGTAGTATAATCAGACTACTTTCTGATTACTTTTAGATTACTTTTTACTCAACTTGTTTATCACATCGATTAAAAAACAAGAGAGAGAGAGAGTAAGAGTAAGACAATATATTACATTTGTTGTAATTAACAACATGAAGTGCATTAAACATTATATTACTTCAAGGTTTCTCAAACTAGGGTTTGTAAAGCAACTGCAGGGTGTTTGAGAGTTTAATGAAAAGCTAGCAATTCAATAAATTATAAAAAATGTCAAATTAAAATCATGTGGTTTAATAACATACTGTAATTGAATGTGTTCACCAGTACTTGATGTAATGTTGAAACCATTCTTAAACCTGAAATGATTTTTGTATATCCAGTGGTCAAATGATATGTAGTCACCTGACTAATGACTGTCTTTGTGTGAACATCCACAAAACTGGATAGTGTATATAAATAAATTAGCAAAAGAATTTCAGTAATTCTATTGTGAAACTCGTGTATTAAATAAATTCAATGACAAGACTGAAGTAGTTTAAGTCTTTGGTTCTTTTATTTATGATTTAGGCTCACATTTAACAATAACCCACCAATTCATTATCTCAACAAATTAGATACTTCATAAGAAAAAAAAAATATTTTTTAGGGGGCCATCTGGAAAGTTAGTATATGTACTCAATACTTGACTCCTTTTGCTTTAATCAATGAATTATTAATAATTTTCTTTGATGGCCTTCAGCTATTGTATGAATACCCCATGTAATCAAGGCGAGTTTGCTGGCCAAAAGCAAGTAACACCATGTAGAACCAGCTTTTGGTACTGATGTGGGCATGAGTCCTGCTGGATGAAATTTCCATAAAGAAAAGGAAGCATGTAATTTCTGAATCTGCGTTGACTGTGGATTACAAGTGGACCAACACCAGCAGATGACATAGCCCATTCACTTTGGAATCACACTACTAATGGATTCTGTGCCTCTCCATCCAGATTACTCCTTGTGAATATAATACTTTCACTGAAAAGAGGACTTTGGAGCTGTTCTTTTTCTCCACAGGGTATGCTTCTGACCTCAAAGTGACCTTCATTTGTGACTCTTGACACTGAAAATCCTTGTGATTCACAAGTTGACATTTGCATCATAACCAATTCCTAGGCAACATAATATCTTTGATTCTGTGAACACCACGGGACCCTCTGTGAAGTTTAGAAAGCAAGCATTATTGAGAACAAGAGATTGGTTTTATTAAAAAGTAAATATTCACTGATTTTTGAATTTATTAATATGTTTTACTTTTTATCTGTATATTACAGGCATAATTTAATCAAATATAATCCCTATCCTAAGTGTTCTCAATGATGTTATGCTTATGTGTTCCAGTCAGAATATAGGGTCATGTGAAAAAAAAAAAAAAAGCTTCCTCCACCCCACTGTGAAGAAATCCCAGAGCTCATTTTACGTGACAGGTTCCCATGCTCAGTCGAGCCCTGCTTAGCAAGAGATGATGACGGTGCCCCATTGAACAATACACACAGGAAGAGAAGCTTTGCTCTTTCGTCACACAGACAGAAGTGAAGAGAGAGACTTATTGTTCCAATATAACATAAATCTAATACAGACGAGCAACTCCGGACAGGCAGACGCATACACTCGATCCAATTTCCCTTTCTGCCCATTATAAACCAACCACAGACACACATCCAGCGTCTATATACTAACTTATCAGCAAGAGCAACTGCACATTTCAACAGCTCTGACGTCGATCTTTATTTATTTTACAAACAGACTCCTGTCAGTCCAGCGTGTCTTGTATATGGTCACTTATCGCCACAGCTTTCAGAAAAAGGGTTATTCGCTACGGAGAGTGAATTACTGCTATGTGTGATCTCTTTAGCCTGACTCTGTCCAGCCCTCACTGAACTGGCTGTTGGGCGAGGGCCAAAATAAACAGCAAATGCTATATTGCAGCAGAGAGGCATGTAGACTGATTTGGATCTACACGTTAAGGGAGTGTGAAGTCCGTATCGGTGTAGATGAACAGTCGGAATGGCCGCGGTGAGAGACGGAGCAGCGGCCAACAGTTAAGGCCATCCAGAGGTCAAAGACAGAGGTCTGATAGCGTAACGGCGCCCGTTACTCATGTCTGTGTCCCAGAGAACACGCTCAGACAACCTGCCACAACTGTGTAAATACATTTATTCACGTTAGCCAGCCAGCTGTGATATAGCCTACGGAAGAAACTGGGGTTTGGTGATTGAATCAAACAATTCAGCAAAAGAGGAAAGCAATGAGAGCTGGTAAAAATAATGCGTGACTTGCTGTTGTAGCATACTGTAGCTGTTTTGACCCGTTTGTTTTTCACAGTCAAATCAGATAAAATGGTTTATATGAGTGTAGTAATGAATTAAATTGCCCCTTTAATCTTACCCTTTTATTTCTTCTATACTAAGTAAAGGCATCTTGCAGATGTTAAGATCTATGCAGATATTAAGAACAAGTGTTAAATTAATCTTGGAATATTTTAGGATTTTAATTATTGCACTACTGTTCAAAAGTTTGGAGCCAGTAAGACTTTTTGTGTTTTTGAAAGAACAGTGTTATATTCACCAAGGCTGCATTCATTTAATAATAATAATAATAATAATAATAAAAGAAATATTGCAAAATATTATTACAATTCAAAATAACTGTTTTTATTTTATTTAATGTAATGTAATTTATTCCTGTGTTGCAAAGCTTAATTTTACACAGCCATTACTCCAGTCTTCAGTGTCACATGATCCTTCAGAAATCATTCTGATATACTGATGAAGGATTTTCACCTTGGGAGAATGAATATCTCATTGTCAGAAAAAATGCCCAATTGCAGGGAATGAGGGGAGGGTTTTTTTATTGTTTTTATTTTTAGGATAAAGCACAACTTTTTTTCATCCCTATATAAGATTTACTAGAACAGTGGGCAACACTTCTCATTACTCCTCCTCTAGAACACCAGCATTTATTTTATCTGATTAGGTCTCCTGACATTGTTCCCAGTCTTTTTTGTATTGGGCCTTGGAAGAGGTTAAATAAGTTTATTTTGCGATAGGGTAATTCAGTGGTGACAACAACCATTACTTCTGCATGATCATACTCTGTGAGATATAGTGTCCTTTTTCATAGTTGCCGGCTCTGAACAGAATTTCTCCTGTCTTTTTCTATTCATTTAAATGAAAACTTTTAAATAATTTAAACTTCTGCTATAAATAAATAAATTCCTCTTGTAAATTGTCCTCTTATAAAAAGAGAGTTCTCTCCCAAACTGCTGCCATAATAAGAATAAAAATGTTAATTGTCAGGAAATTACTGGTCTTTAGTTTTGGTTCAATAAAAATCTTAATGAACTTTCAGGAGGGTGTACTCATTTTTGAACACAACATTTTATCACTTTGGTAGGAATAATTTTGTTCTTCTTTGTAAACCAGGCTTGTTGGATCAATCAGTCATCTAAGTAAAGAGTATTTGCAATTTGTTAAGTATTAGAGGGGGTGTACAATCAGTCTGTTTTTAATAAATGTAATGTAATTTATTCCTGTGTTGCAAATAATTTTACACAGCCATACTCCATCTTCAGTGTCAATGATCATTCTGATATACTGATTTGGTGCTCAAGATTTTTTTTTTATTGTTTTTATTTTTAGGATTTTTTTGATGAACAGAACAATTGAAGCATTTATTTTAATTAGACATTGTGTCTTTATTTTCGATCAACTTAATGAGTCCTTGTTGAACAGAAGTATTCATTTCTTTTAAATAATTTAAAATAAATAAATAAATAAAATAAAAAGAGAGAAAATAATAAGAATAAAAATCTTAAGAATAAAAATCTTAATGAACTTTTGGATGGTAGGGTGTAAACCAATCAATCAGTCAATCAATCAATCAATCAATAAACAAATAAATAATAAACATTTTCACAGCTGGATCCTGCTGTACAGATCAAAATGTTTCTCTTACAGTCCTCATACAGTCTTTCTTAGGCTGTTTTGAGGATTTAAACATTTAGTTCTTGATGTGAGATATTTGTGCAATCAAAACAACACTTCTGAAGAATGAATGTTCATATGTCTGTGATAAACACAGTTTCAGACGAAAGACTAATTCTACTTATGCACGCAAACACACGTAACAAAACTCAATGAGTTCCAGACACTAAACAACAAAGATCAAATTCATAAAACTTGTTTTTCTTGGAGGAAATGCCAGCTACTCATTGCTTGCTTTGTTTAACAACCATTATTTTAATCTCAGAAACTAAAGAACCAAATCAACCAATTTTCACAACCACTGAACATTTTATGCCTTTTTTCCAGAATGTGTGAAGGAGTGAAAGTTCTCAGAGAAAAAAATATATATTTTAGAGGGTGATTAACAATAAGAGCAAGTGATTCATTTTAGTTGCCTGACTATCATTCCTTCAGGAACTGAATGATTTAGTGGTGAAAGTAATGGCTATTGCTGGAGCGACATCTGGATTCAATTGAGCTCCTAACGTGGGCTAAAGTCCTCACATGGCCTAAGGGTTCCACGGTTTGGAGGATGTGGCTCAGTTCAGATGAAAATGAATCGCTTCTGAGATTTTCATCATTCTTTATTGAGTGTTTTGCATTACTGATCAAACCGTTTCTCTTTTGCAGAGAAGAAGAAAAAATAAATTACTCAAGGTCACTTTTCTATTGGTCCCAGCCTCAGACCACCCCAAAAAATAAGCATGGACATCAATAATCGGATTTTAATACGATTAAGACAATACTCTGATTAAGAGTCTACCATGTAAACAGAGATTTTTGATTACCTTAATCCGGCTAAAGTCATAATCGAAGTAAACACAAATCGAATTAAGACATGTGGATTATTCCTATTTTAGTCGCATTATTGAAGTGCGGTACAGACATGTAAACACCTTAATCAAACTATTACCGTCGTGTAGGACTTTTCACCACATTTTGCGTCAGGACACACACACACGGCAGTGATCAACCGTTTGACGGCAAATAAAAGAGCTTCAACACCGCCGTCGTCTGTATGCACGAAAATAATTAACTGCACTTAAAACTTTCATAAAATGAAAAATGAAACACCCAAAACTGTATATGGCATCATCATGAAGACGAACTATATGTTTATACGTGAAATTCTTGAGGGGACGTCAGATGGCATCGCGTGGTGACGTAATGACGCATGCCATTAATCGATCTATGTACTATAACATGTAAAACTGGAACATGAAAGGATTATTCTAAAAGCGACTCATGTAAACACCTTAATCATAATATTGTCTTATTCAGAATAAGGTAAATAATTAGATTACTGATGTCCATGTAAACGTAGTCACAGTGAAGAAAACTGTTTGCTGTTTAGTCAAATGTTTGGCTATGTGAGACTTTCAACTTAAGTAAGATTATTTATCATTTAGTGGACACTTTCTTATCCAAAGCAACTCACAGAGCAACCTGGGGTTAAGTGCCTAGCTTGATGGAATGATGGTTGTGACGCATGGATCACCACTTCCAGGTTTTGAACTTACAACCTTTGAGTTGAACCTTTTAGTTAATCTAATTCACTAGCACCCCCATAAGACACCTGCAATATCTAAATGTACAATGTTTTCTGTAAGTGAGAAAAGTAAATAGCACTGCTGCATAAATTTTATTCACACAAACTGCTGAACCTAGTAATTACACAAAAGCCTATTCTTTAGTTTTTTTTTTGTTCCTTAAAGGGAATTGAATCGGAAAGGAACTAAAATGGTAAGGAAATTATGAGATAAATCACAATTAAACATTTTAAATCAATTTGACAGCTGCAGTAATTTTATATTGTGATTATGTGTACAGACAGAGGATTTTCCAGAACTTCATTTAAGCAATTCCTCAGGGACAAGCACTTTAGTCACGTCTCCTTCTATGAAAAAGAACAAATAAATTAGGACACGAGGAGTAACTTCTCTCTCCTCTTTTCTCACCCTCTCTAAAGACTCTGACATTGAATCTGCAACAAGCTGACACATTAACATTCAAACTTTGATACTGTTAATAATACAATTTCTCATAATGGATGCTACTGCTGATCATCCTTCGTCTGATGACTTCTTGAGGACTTTGTTGTAAACAGCTACAGGAAATGATGACCGTAGACTCATGACATGTTTTCAGTGAGGTCAGTTCCAGGATGGGGTGTTTGTGTGTGTGTGTGTGTGTGTGTGTGTGTGTGAGTGCAAGAGAAAATAAAAGAGCCACTGGAATTTGAAGTTTGAGAGACATTTGGGCACCACAGTCATGAAGATGTTTGTGCAGTTATGGGCATAATATCAATTACGACCATCAGGAAAAGCAAACAAAGTGTTTTGCAACACAATACCATCTTAACATGAAAGCTCTGTTAGACTGGGTACAAATAGATCCTCTATAACTCCTTTAGAAGATATGTCAACAAATCATAAGCAGCAATAAAAATCAATGCACTTTACTCTTTGTTGTCTCAAATCAAACTGAAAGTTATCTCAGCAAACCCTTCAAGTGCCCACCCAAGATCAGGAAGCACACCCATTTCTATGAACATAACAGACTGCGTATAAAAACAGTCACCCAACCATATCCCTTCTCTCAACATAAAACAAACTGATGCCACTTTAACTTCTCTTATGCATTTAAAGGCTAGTGGAGGCTGTCTGATATGTGAATGCCTGTTTGGTTGTTTTTTGGTCATTATAGAGATGAAGGAAGAGATAGTGATGGCACTGTGTATAGTCATTACACTGAGCTAAACAAAGTGGCACTGAGAGCAGCATGTCCCAGGACAAACTGACATTAATTTGATGCTTTGGATTGTGCAAGTTGACAATTCAGCGGATGTAGTTAAGTGTACACTAAAAAAATGCTGGGTTATTTTTGAACCCAAATGCTGGGTTCAGCCTGTTGGGTCATTTTATTGGGTTGTTTTTTTTATATTTTTACCCAGGTGCTGGGTAATTTTTTTAACCTAAATGCTGGGTTCAGCTTGTTGGGTAATTTTATTGGGTTATTTGTAATATTTTTTACCCAGGTACTGGGTAGTTTTTCTGTAACTAAGGTGCTGGGTCATTTTTAACGCGGAGTTATTTTTTTCTACCCAATCCACTGGGTTGAGCTTGTCTCCGACGAAACAACCCAGCTGTTGAGTTACAGTCAGAGCATGGGCTTTTTTGTAAATTGTATTATTTTACGCAACGCAACATAAGGACGAGATGTCAGCTGCATCAACAGCGGTCGTTTCACATGATGGAAACGCCTTTTGCCTTGCATAACATAAATGGATTTTACTTGTTATAATACTTAGTTTAATTTGATGTTAAAATATGTTCTCTAATATCAGTACTGTTTGTTTATGGGCAGGTTATGGAGTCAATCACGGCATCTTTCACCTATGAGTGAAACGCGAGGCCGCGGTCTGAAGTTTGCAGTTCCCCCGCGAACAGCAGCCCTTCACCGGCTCAGATTTCAGCGACACACAGGCACGCGAATTAGCACTATTTCGGTAAAAAGTGATTACAGAGAATGGTTGAATACACTTAAATTAAAATGCTACTTTTAAATGTTACATTTTTTTATTTCTAAAATGCATGTTGAACGAGTTTAAATGTATGTAATATTGTAAACTATGCTGTATTCACCCAAATAAATTCAATTTGTCTTGTATTTTGTCCATGTGTTCTTGCTTAATAATAAATGTCTATCTTTTGATTATGTTGTTACGTCTAGTAATTCTGTGTGTGATTTTTTTATTTCCAGACCATTTTAAGGCAGCAATATAATTATTTTTAAACAATAGTTGACAAACTATTGACTATAAAACAACCCAGCATGTTGGGTAAACACATTAATCCAACCAGATGGGGCAAAATAACCCAGCATGTGTTCTGTCCAATATTTACCCAGTGCTGGGTTGCCAAATAACCCAAGTTGGGTTGTTTTTAACTCTAAAAAATGCTGGATTAAAAACAACCCAACTTGGGTTATTTGGCAACCCAGCACTGGGTTATTTTTTTTAACCCAAGTGCTGGGTTCAGCCTGCTGGGTCATTTTACTGGGTTGTTTTTAATATTTTTACCTAGGTGCTGGGTCATTTTAACGCTGGGTTATGTTTTCTACCTAACCGCTGTGTTGACCCTGTCTCTGGTGAAACTTCTCAACAACGTAGCTGCTGTTAGCACAGGCTTTTTAAGTCCACAGGAGAGAGCGGTTCTCATCGTCGCTGCTGCCGATTTGGTGCACTCTTGTATACAAATGTATACATTTAATTTCATTTATAAAGTCTTTAGTATTATTTTACGCAACGCAACATAAGGACGAGATGTCAGCTGCTTCAGCGGCAGTCGTCGTTTCGCGCTGGAAACGCCTTTGCCTTGCATAACATAAATGGAATTTATTCGTTATAATACTGAGTGTAATTTATTTTGATGTTAAAATATGTTCTCTAATTTCATTACTGTTTGTTTTTGGACAGGTTTTGGAGTCAGTCACACCATCTCTCAGCTACGAGTGAAACACGAGGCCGTGGTCTAAAGTTCGCAGTTCCACCACAAACAGCAGCTCTTCACCGGCTCAGATTTCAGCGACACACCGGCACGAGAATTAGCACTATTTCGGTAAAAAGCGATTACAGAGAACGGTTGAATACACTTAAATTAAAATGCTACTTCTAAATATGCCTTTTTATTTCAAAAATGTATGTAATATTGTAAACTATGCTGTATTCACCGAAATAAATTCAATTTGTCTTGTATTTGTCTTGCTTAATAATAAATGTTCATCTTTTGATTATTGCTGTTGCCTATAGTAATTCTGTGTGTGATTTTTAATTTCCAGCCCATTTTAAGTCAGCAATATAATAATTTTTAAACAATAGATGACTTAAATTAAACAACCCAGAATGGTGGGTAAAAATGTTTAACCCAACCAGCTGGGTCAAAATAACCCAGCATGTGTTCTGTCCAATATTTACCCAGCGCTGGGTTTTTAACCCAGCATTTTTTAGAGTGTAAAAGTATTCGGGCACATAAGCATTAGTTTTAAAAATTGTGTTTATAAATTTGTTTTGATCTGTATCTGCAGTCACATCATCCTTCTGTTAGACAGACATCTGCTCATTAGTACCTTGGGATATGTGCTTGGAAAGGGTTATGAAGGGTCTTTGACATGCTAGTGTTGGGTCAGAGATTATTCCAATGCTGGAGGCTAACTGCTAATCACTGATTGCATTTGCATATGAGCTGCCAACAGATACTGCATTCATGCACCCATGATGCACTGCAGCAAGGTTAATGAAACAAAGATAAATCCAAGATGGACAACTGGGTGAGAAAAATGACAGAAATACATTTCTTTTCCATGAATTACTGAAAAATGTCTACTACATTATCTACTACATAAATAAACTACATTTTTAAATGTATTAGAATACAAAACAGTTATTATAAATTGCAATAATATTTCAAAATATTACTGATTTTATTGTACTTTTAATTAAATAAATGTTTTAATTAGCCTATAGACTTTCTTGAAAAACATAGAAAAAAAATCCTACTAACCCCAAACTTTTGAAATTAGACAATTACATATTAAACATATTTAAATCATCCAGTGGAACATTATTCTGCTAGAGTTTGGCAACCTGACATTTTGTTTGACATGGGAACTGACCATTTAGTTCAGATATTTACGCACAATTCAGATATGTACTCATAAAACAATGTGGGTTGTTCGCGACTGAAGTCTTTCTTTATTGAGTTGTACTTGCTTCTGGTACCATCATTGGCTGAGGCATGCTGGGAAGTTGCCAATTGACGAATCATTGCCCAGAGCTGCGGTAAATCAGGCAGAGCAACAGAAGTAAAGCAGAGCCAATGTTGATTAACTCACATAAATGTTCTGCACTCCTTTAAAAAGGCTGAGGGGAAGATAAAGTCATTGAGAATGCTTTCATAACAGCCCTCTATAATGACTTTGTGGTAATCGCCCATGTGGTAAACATCAAAACTTAACATTACACTGTTCGCAATCAAGAAAAAGAAAGCGAGACACACAGAGAGAGACAGAGAGAGTGGGAGAACATTGGGAGTGAAGTGTACTTTTGTTTTCACATGAGAAAGAGCTTCGAGGTCCATGTGTAATGGGAGAGAGAGAGAATTGTGAAGAATAAGAGTCTCTGTACTTGTTTAGATGGTTGGGCCCCATTGACTGATTATGCTCATTTGCCACTTGTTTGGAACTGTGGCTCAAGTATGTTTGGGGTGTTACTGATTTCTAAGCAGCTGCAGGAAGTCATATCCTACTTTATAAAAAGCAATTTGCACAACACTAATTCATAAAACATAATATCTGATATGTCAAATATGGACATTAATTCATTTTAGACACATGAAAGGACAGTGAACAATATTCAGAAGTTTGGGATTGTAACAATGTTTTTGAAAGACGACTTTTATGCTCAACAAGACTGCATTTATTTGATAAAAAACTACAGTAAAAACAGTAATATTGTTAAATAGTTTTACAATTTAAAATAAGTGTTTCCTATTTTGATATATTTTTAATGTAATTTATTTCTGTGAAATATCATTACTCCAGTCTTCAGTGGCACATGATCCTTCAAAAATCATTCTAATATGCTGATCTGCTGCTTTATAAACATTCCTTTTTATAATCAATTTTGAGAAAGATTATGCTACTTAATACTTTTGTGGAAACCCCGATATATACAGGTATTATTTAATGAATAGAAAGCTCAACAGAACTTTTCATTTATTTGAAATAGAAATCTTTTGTAACATTATAAATGTCTTTACTGTCAGCTTTGGTCAGTTTAATGCATGCTTGCTAAATAAAAGTATTAATTAATTAAAAAAAATATATATAATATATCTTACTGACCTCAAACTTTTGAACGGTAGCGTGCTCCCTCAACTACACAACACAAAGTGCTACAAAAGCTCCAGGTTATACTAATTTCATCAGTTCCTTTTTGAACTATCTACAAATATTTGACACTTGATACAAAAGCATACGCATACCACATGGATGCAATTATTGAATTAAAACTAAAACTTCCCCTTGAGTGATTCTGCTGATCACTCAGGTTTGGCCAGCTGTGTTGATATCTCAGATGCTATTTCTATAATTGTTTGCAGATGTTTTGAGTCGACCTTCTCTTGGTGAGGCGACATTTAAGAAGCACATAAGAATGATCAGGAGTTTTTGAGGGTGGTTGCAATGTATTAATTTAGAACTTAGGATTGAAACGGGAACTCAAAATATGCTGTTGAAATGTTGTTCAGGTTCATTTATTTATAGTGTTCCTTTAAGTTTCCAAGAAATCATAAAAAGTCAAGTTTCGGTTCCCATACATAAGAAGTTGAGTCATTAAATCCCAAAATAAAAAGTTTTCAAACTGTGGGTGCTATGTAGTCTGATTTACTAACAAATAGTTCTTATGAGTTCTTAGTTATTTTAATGAATCACTCAAAAAAAGATTTACAAAATCAGGAATTACCCGTTTGAATCAGTCTGACGGACGCTTCACTGAACAAACTCACCAAATCTGTTAAAGCAGCTCATAAATCAACAAACAAGACTTATACTTAATGAACTGCAAGGTCCATATCAATCCATAACTAATCATTGCTCTTATTTCTTAACTAAAACAGAATAACTGCATTTTTTCTCATATTTCATGCCTCAATGTCCTTCAGGAATCATTCTAATATGCTGATTTGGTGCCCAAGAAACATTTCTTATTTTAAACATCTTTACTGTCACTTCTTTGATTTCAAAGCCCAAACTTTTGAAGGGTAGCGTAGACTCATCTGAATAAAAATGGAAAACTCTAAGCAACAAACTAAGGAGGACAATGCTGGTTGTCTGAAGGACTGTGTGTTGGATCAGGTGGTCAGTTTTACAGGAGCTCCCTAAGGAAATGTCCTGGCTCCTTTCCTGTTTACACTTCATACAACAGACATTAAATACAGCGCTGGGTCATGTCACCTACAGAAATACTCTGATGACCCTTTGATTGTTGGATGTGTGAGAGGAAGGATAGTACAGAGGAGTCACTGATGTCTTTGTGGACTGGTGTGAGCAGAACCTTTGAAAGTGCAATGTGGAAAAAACAAAAGAGCTGGTTTTAGACTTAAATAGGAAGAGGAAACCTTTCACCCCAGTTTGCATCCGTTGGGAGGATGTTCACATGGTGGAGTCCTCGGAGTTGAACACGCCTGAACAGCAGGGTTGACTGGTCTATTAACATCCAGTCAACATGTGCAAGAAAGGGCTTAGGTCATTCAACATATGCAGAACAATATATTCAGTCTATGGTAGCAAGTGATATTTTTATGCAGTGGTCTGCTATTAAAGGACAGAGAACTGCTAAGGAAGGCAGAGTCTGTCCTAGGAACAAACTCACTGAAGGTGGTGCCTGAGAGAAGGGTGCTGTCCAAACTTTTAAACATTATAGATACCTCCATAACAAAAGAGCACTTTCTAATCTAGAATCATTATGCCCTGGTGTAACACTGAAAGATAGAAAATCCTTCCTGTTCACTGCCATTAGTCTGTACACTTTATCCCTATACTAATGTTAGTCATATACAGTATTTGCATTACAACCACTTCCTTTAAGAACTACACATATACATACATAAAGTCAAGTCAAGTCAAGTCACCTTTATTTATATAGCGCTTTTAACAATACAAATTGTGTCAAAGCAACTGCACAATATCAAAATGGGAAAAATAGTGTCAATAATGTAAAATGACAAGATTAAACACTCAATTTTCAGTTAAAGGCATTTCATTATTGAATTCAGTGATGGCATCGTCCAGCTCAGTTCATAAAGGCTGATTTATACTAGGCGGCCCTTATTTTTGGCCCTTTGAAATCTTCTGCTCTCACCCACTTAGTCAACTCTCCTTAACGAGAAATGGAAACAAACCAAATTTCGCTGAGATTGGACTACGTTTGGGGTATGCTCAACAAAGTTGAAATTCTTTCTTAATGACCATATCAGCATATACTTAATAATTATACAACACCATTAGTAAACTGTGAATTAGGTTAAAAAGGAGAACACAGAACAGTGTTGTTAATCTTAAAATGTTCAATTACGCTGATGCTGATAGCCTTGTGGGCAACACACTGACTGACAGGTGTTTAAGTCTCGGCTCACGGACCTTTCTTGATCCTGTCCCCACCTCTCTCTCCCATTTTGCTTCCTGTCCACTTACTGTCCTATCGAAATAAAAGCATAACACGCCAAAAATAAAATAAAATTACAACACTGCTGATGAGAACTGCTAGAATTACGATCTGATCTAGATTGTAATGACAATCCGACACGTGCCTCAGCCGCAGAAACTGGAAAAAGATTGCGGTGCTCTCTGACAATTTGCATAATGAACTGTGTTTGTTCTACAGTCTTTGAGAGGAGTCCGTTGTACTCTTGGATACACCTCTTTCTTGCATTTGCATTGTTGCAGGATCTTCACTTAGGAAGAATAACAAAGAAGTTGCGAGTCTTCTGCCATTGTCATGACATACAATATTACCAAGTATGGTAACCCATACCCAGAATTTCTGCTCTGCATTTAACCCATCCAAGTGTACACATACAGCAATTCCTACAATTCCTGCCAGTACTGAGACTCGAACCCACAACCTTCGGGTTACAAGTCCGAGTAAAAATTTTATCAGTGAACAAAAACTTTGCTAATGTCACCAATCAGATCTTGAATTACCTATTGATAGAAAGATACATTCTTTGAGCATACCCTAAATGACAAATTATCTGGATGATATTTTGCATACAGTACCTACTTCTAGTGGAGAAACAAATGAGTGGGTGAGAGGTTAACATTTCAAAAAATAAATAAAATAATTAAATAAATAATAATAAAAAAATACCCCCTAATAAGGGCCACCCACATTTATTTGTGTGTGTGTGTGTGTGTGTGTGTGTTTGCTCACCAAGGCTGCATTTTTATAAATCAAAAAGATAGTAAAAACAGTAATACTGAGAAATATTACTATTCCAAATAACTGTTTTCTATTTGAATATATATACAGTATATATATATATATATATATATGTATATATTCAATGTAACTTATTCCTGTGACATTTCCTATTATTATCAATGCTGAAAACAGTTCAATGCTTCATATTTTTGTGGAAACTGTGATGCATTTTTAACATTTTTAATAGTTTGTTTATAATTTTAGTTTTTTTTTCAAGTATCCAGTCCCTGTATAGAACTTTTTATCTTTCATTTCTAAATTTGTTTAATTTGTTTATTTTGAGATTCATTATACATTATCATTATGTATTATGTATAAAACACTATAGGTATTTCACATTTTGCTTTTACATTCCAATTCATGTCGAGTCCTTCTGGGCATATTGGAAGGATAGTATATAATAATATTATAGTGTACTTTTGTGAATGTCACTGCAAACTATACACTTTTATTTCTGTTTGTATTTTTGTTATGTGTTTTTACTTCAATCAGAGCAATGGACAAAATTAAATTAACCAGTCTTTCATTTATTTATCTGCAAAATAAATAAAGCCTCTGCTGGCACAGAGAGAAGTGTTTCGTTGCTTTGCTAGTTCATGTCCCACCTTTCTGACTCCTCCTAAAAGGAATAATTCATTCCTTTTCTCTAGACTGTTTTGAATTTTCATTTCAAACAAATGAAAAGCTTGTGTTTTCCAAACTTTCGGAATTTTGGCAAACATGACTGATTCCTATGCTAAATAGAAGTTTAGAAAGAGTTTTCTGGAGGATGAGCTGTTATTAAGTCCAAAATCCCCCCCAAGTGTTTATTTAAGAGCTTACGCAGCAAGCATGCCCCAGATATAGACGTGTGTTCAGACCTTATCGCTTCTCACAATGAGCATGTCTGACAAAAGGCAGATTAGGCAAGGGGTGCTTCAGGAATGTGTCTCGAGCCCTACTGACTTTTCTTAGACTTGTACTATCAGTTACCTTGTCATGTTGCCTATAGGGATCTTGAGTTTGGCCAGCAACAATACAACAGCTACAAGCAGGTAAAATGCAAATATGACGGACCATAATATTTATTTTATTTTGATGTTGTATGGGCACACAGTGCTAACAAAGTTCCTCAACAGTGACTCATTTGATGATGTTGCTATAACAGTGTCTAGCGGACCTACAAACACATGTAAGTAAATAAGCAAAGTTGTTTTTATGCTGTTGCAGTTGTTGTAAACGTCTATTAAGTTATTATGTGAAACCACAGCGATTTTAAAACACTAAAATGCATAAAAGTATACAACAGGATTTACAAAAAGACATCAACCATCATCTAAAATGATTTACCTTCTCAACTCATCAAAACTGTTCTTATTCAAAAAGTACTTATTTTAAATAATCTAGAGCATAACTGTCTGTCAGTGCTGTTGTGTCTCTCCATTGTAATAGAGAACAGATAATAGGAACACTTCTCATGACCTTCTGGTGTCATAGCCTAATGACTAATGTGAAAACTTTTCCAGATCCTCCATAAATCATGCCATTTTCTACAACTAAAGGAGGTTGAGTAGACAAAGTGATGATGGTGGAAACTTTAAATGTAACTAAAACCTTTTGTAAATTTCAGTTTTCTTGATGTGAAGTTTGAGTAATTATCTACTGTCCACAGCTGAACACAGATTGTAGATGTTGTTCCAACTCTATTATTTTATTATCATTATTTTTTTCTCCTTCTTCCTGTGATGAAAATATTGCGTGGAAAAAGCAGACACAAGTGGATCATGATTTATACCATTTTTGTATATATTTTTTTTTAAATACATTTTTTAATTTATTTACATTTTATTTAAATACATTTTTTTTAAATACATTTTATATTTTATTCTAAACTAAAAAAAAAGCACTTAGTCTATGACTTTTTCACTGTGCAATAAAAAGTAGCAATCTGCATTGGTAAAAAGCTCTTTCTACCTGATCTAACCCTTCTATTTTATTTTATTTGAATAAACCTTATGCATTTAGGTTGATTCAGAATGTATATTCCATCTTTTATGAAGTCACATGATAGCTTTCTGTAAGAAACATATTAAAATTTCAAAAGTCACTATTAATCTTTATCTCACAAATCTCACTCATGCTTGTGTTTATAAATAAATAAATATTTGAAATTATTTGACTGCAAATCGTATGACTGAGGTGATGATAATTAGCAAACAAGGCTCAAAAAATAAAATTAAATAAAATAAATAAATAAATAAAAAGTGAAAGTGAAGAAGACTGAATATAGCACACAACTCATGTGGACTACTTTTGTGATATTTTTTAGAAGTATAAATCCACTTTACCAGAAGCTCGGACGTTCATTTTTTTTGTGTGTGTGTGTGAAATATTTTATATACTAACTATGACTCCATTCAATTTTCTAATTCTCAGTACTTCAACTTAAACTCTTCCGCAGTGGTTCTGCAGCCCATCATCAGGCACCCTGTGTCAGCATGTCAATCACAGTCACCACACAGACAATCAATTTGCCCTTCTTTTCCAATCTTTCTCCCCCTCTCTCTCGCTCTGTTTTCGGTGCAAGTGCCCCAGTTATGAAACCGCGTAGATCCCACTCAGTCAGAGGTTTGAGCTCCTGCTCCCTCCCACAGGGTATGTACCAATATGCACGGAGCACATTTTCACAGATGCCATCAGAGAACAAGCATATGAATTACCAGGCAGCCTGCCATCTTTGAGTTCAGACAGAATGGCATTAATACCAGATGAAGAGCCCAAACAACAACAGCACAACAACATGAAAGCCCAAAACAACTGGGACCAGGTAAAGGTTTCATCATTTTATATATTAATGTCTTGATTAACAAAGACTCCAAACTCAACTCTCTCTCTCACACACACACACACTCTTGTTCTTGCTCTCCCTTTCCCCCAAAAGTTGTGACACCATTGAAACTACCGGCAGACTTGAGGGACTCTGTGAAAAAGGATCCTGTCAGCAAATCACGTTACGATTAATAAAATATATGCCACTGTTGACCATGACTTATTCAAGAGCTATTATAAATTCATGCCTACAATTAAAGAAAACACAATCGTTTTAAAATTGAATGGCAATAAATATTAGTATTACCCAATTAAGTCACAATTAATACTAAGCAGGCTGATTAGCTGCAAATGAACACTCCAATTAAAAGATGCACGTACAAATGGAATGAAAAGGGGAATTATACTGCCCATAGAATCCGGCTGCATGGAAACGTGATGAGAATATGAGCTAGATGGACAAAGGAGAGCTATAAAGGGATAATATATGGTGTCTTTGCGAACATTTTAAACTGTCTTTTTTCAGTCTTTGTACATTTGTTGATTAGGACAGACTACTGCTGCTATGTTACCTGTGAGAATAGTGTTCAGTTTATTAACATAAACCGTTCCTGATGGTATAATAAAGTGTGACAAACTTAAACACTTTATAATTCTGCCCTCAGGTGCATCAAAAAAAGGCCAGATATCAAATAAGGGGGGGGGGATCAAGGAAAATATGAAACTCAAGGAATCAAAGATTTTCATCTTAAAAGATATATGATATATGATTTTCTTTCTTTTTTAAAATAAATGAATACTTATATTTAGCAAGTATGCATTCAATTCATCAAAAGTTTCAGTAAAGACATTTACATTGTAGTTCAAATAAACACCGTTCTTTTATTCATCAAAGAATCCTGAAAAAAAACATGTATTACAGTTTCCATAAAATATTATTTTATTTAAATAGTACTGGAATTGTGATAATAATAAGACATGATTGCTGAACATCAAATCAGCATATTAGAATGATTTCTGAAGGATCATGTGACACTGAAGACTGGAGTAATGATGCTGAAAGTTCAGCTTTGCATCACAGGAATAAATTACATTTTAAATTACATATTAAAATAGATTTTTTTTTTTTGACATTGCAATAATATATCACAATATTACTGTTTTTACAGAATTTTTTGTTCAAATACATGTAATGTTGGTCAAACTTTTGAAAAGTACTCTGTGTGTGTGTGTGTGTGTGTGTGTACCTGGTATTCATCACGTTATGGGGACCAAATGTCCCCACAAGTATAGTAATACCAGTAAATTTTGACCATGTGGGGACATTTTTTAGGTCCCCATGAGGAAAAAAGTTTATAAATCATACAGAATGGAGTGAATTGAAAATCTGAAATAGCAGAAAGTTTCCTGTAAGGGGTAGGTTTAGGTGCAGGGTCGGGAAATGTGATGAACTATACACTTAACCATTGCTATCTGCCCAAATCTGTTTTGAAATGTAACGATGCACGTAATAAATCAGCTGATTATATTAACATATTTGATTTAATTAACATATATCATTAGATATGAAGGCAACAAAACAATTAGTGCTTTGTAAATAAATGTCAGACAGTGAAACGGCCTATATCAAATAATCAAACCAAATAAACCAAATCAAATAATCAAACCTAATCAAACCTCGCATACAATGTGAAAGGATGAGATAAACCTCAATCTTAACACAACCTGATAAAGCAGCTGTAATGAAGAGGCATTAGCACTGCTATGTAAAACATCATCATGGCCCAGTGAGTTTCAATGATATTCAGGCCAGTGTTTTATTAGAATCAAGTACAGTTGCTGTATCAGCTTATTTAGATGCCTGTTTGCAGTACTGATAGCAGCCTTCCTGCACTTAGACCCCATATTGATAATGGCCCATTTTGCTCGGCATAGACATATAGGTTGCATAATAGGCAGTGATGTAGTCAGCCATGAACTTTGTTTAATATAAGCTTGTTGTTCTAATCGACCTTCTTGAAATCACGCTGCCAGGGCACATAATGAAAAAGTATCCAAAATAGCTTCAATTTATGTAAGGCTGGTAAAGCAGACTTGAACCCAAGGCTTATGTGGGCTTTTAATATTTTATGTTCACACAAGCAATCGCATTTTCCCCCGAGTCCGACCACCCACACTGTGATATTTCGGGCATAGAAAGTTCAAGGGATATTTGGCTCTCGATCCCACCGCCGTCCCCCACACCCCCTCCTGCATAGCTGTCAGTATCGCATCTGAAGGAAAGGACCGGTAGGTGAGTTTGTCAGATGCAAATATCGCTGCTGATCATTTGGGAGAAGGTTACGACACGGCGGCAGGAGTTCTGTCAGAGAAACGACAAAGATCGAGGGAGAGAACGAAGGCAAACCTCAGGAGAGGGTTCGTAATTCCTCCTGATGCTTCCCGAGCTTGGGTTGACTGCAGACAGTCAGGCAGGCTGTGCCTCACCGAGCGCTGGTGTTTCCTTTGGGGCCCCCCTCCCGGCCGAGGGGGGAGGTGGAGAATTGCAATCCCACCCCGTCAAAGTGCTCTCTCTTAAACACTCACGTACACACACATACACACACACACGCAGCAACTCTCCACAGGAAAAGCAAGAGACAGAATGCGCAGCCCCTTCACAGCAGCTCTGGTGCGTCGTGGCGTCCAAATGGGATCCTGCTACACTTTGATAGTTGGTTAATTACTCATATGATACCACACAGATGTCTGGGGGGCTCTAGCCGAATATTCGTCTCACTAACTCATTGACTGACTGACTGACGGGATCCTGGGGAAGGCAGACATTTAAGGAGCGGTAGGTGAAAAACCAGGAGGCATTTATAATTCATAAGTGTAGCAGTTTACATGCCGTTAAGGATCCCTTTAGTGCCTAGCTGATGCTAAACTGAGATGCTACTTGAAGGGCTGTCTACTAAATAGTTCCTTGTGTACCAGGTGGTGGCAGGGACTTTGAACAGGAAACACATCTTGGCTCAGAAGTGTTCCTTTGCTGTCAAGATAATGAAAGGGGGTTTCAAATGATCCCAAACAAGATGAGAGTTGATTAACTTTTCTCACTTGTGATTCTCCTGTATAGGCTATGTTTGTTATGGATTTATTTAACTTATTTGAAAGACATTCAAATCATGTCTTTGTTATTAACAATAAAAAATAGACATTTTAATGGTCTTCTCAGCATAAGTGATTCAATTGGTCAAAATATGAAGCTTTAAGTTGGAATTGGAAAATTTGGTAACACTACACAATAAAGTCCTATTAGTTCATTTGTTATGGTATTTATTCATCTTTGTTAACATCATAACTGTTCATGTTAGCTTATATCCATTATGAAATACTAACGGATGCATCTTTTGATTTTAATAATGTAGTAAATGTTGAAATTAACATTAATATTAATAAATGCTTTATACGTTTTTTTTTTTCATTGTTAGTTCATATCAACTAATTAAGTTAACTAATATTAACAAACGGAGCATTATTGTTACCAAAAATATATCTGATTGATTTAAAACCATGTATTGTTACTAAGCAGTGGTCTGTTGTAGATTTCCTATTGTGAAATTCCAAGACATCTTTATTAAGTTTGGGGAAACTGCCCTTATGAATACCAAATGCAAACCAGAGCGGGAATGCGTGTTGAGGAAACCAAAGTGATGAAAGCCATTCAACGGGCGCATTTTAAAAATTACAAATGAAAAAACAAAAGCTTGATGCTGTGCCACTAGCACCATGCCAGCACTGATGGGTACTTGCCGGGAATGACAGGAAAGGCAACGTCTCGTCCCCGTAGCGTGACAGTAACTCGTACTGGCACTCTCCATCTGTGCTCCTCCACTAAATCCCTTTTGAAGTTGTGTTGAAGTTTTGCAGATCTAGTGTTATACTTTTAAGTAATTCTCTTTGATTTTGTTTCATTCTGAGGCCTGCGTCGTATGTCTCTTTAGTTTGTGTGCTTGAGCTGTGACAAACTGAACTCTAACTTGCTTTACAACATGGATGTGGTTTTGATGTCCGTCCTGTTGTTTCTTACCCCACAGCTGTGCTAAATAGCCGTAATCAGGCTCTTATCACCTCATCTGGAAATCAAAGAGCGAACTGCGTTCTGCAATGGGCATTACGACGCTACAATTGTTTTTGCTAATGGCCATCCTGGCCACTGTTGGAATATGTCACATTAATGGAACAGAGGAAGTCCTTCAAAACTTTACTACCTCCAAAATCAATGTGCATAAAGGTCTCCAGCCCACAACCAGAAAAGCCCTGCTGGATAACAATACCAGAGTGAAGAGGCCTCCACCCTGCAAGGACCCCACTTCCATCAAGCACTATTTTAAGTATATTAACACAATAATTTCCTGTGCTGTGTTTGTGGTGGGAATGGTGGGTAATGCCACCTTGCTGAGGATTATTTACCAAAACAAGTGTATGAGGAACGGACCCAACGCCCTCATCGCCAGCCTGGCTCTTGGAGACCTCATCTACATCACCATAGACATCCCTATCAATGTTTACAAGGTAGGCACAGATCGGTTTCTTCATTATTTTCAATTGGTAGGAAGCATGACATCATGTTGCTCTCAAAGGCTACTTTTCACAAAGCCTATAGAGCACAATACAAAAGAGAGTACTCGAGCGCAGGAAGGGTGAATGAGCTGGCAGAGGAAGTTGGGAGGGAGCTTAGATGCACAGGGCAGGGGTGTACAATTATATACGGTCATCCAGAGTTTATCTCTAGGGCCGTCCTATTACGGTTAGTGAGGTTTTTGTGATGAGTGCAGCAGGGATATGGCCTGATAAAATAAACAGGGGACTGAAGGGCTGCCTTCCAGATGAATAGCCCTGTTCTGACTAGTGCTTCATCACTAGCCAAAGTCCCTTGTCTGATTTTCGGCTCATCAGTGAACACAGTACTTGACAGTGAACAGAGGACTGTGTTAGCAGATGGGTCAATGAATTTAATGAATTTATTCAAAAATAGATGAAATATGTAATTCAGACATACAATGATTTCAATACACTTCTTCAGTAAAGAGCATATTTTGAATTTCTGTATTAAAAGTATGCTCCAAAAATGTCAAGGTCATACAACTGTCCTGATATCGTAATAATAAAATAATAATAATAATAATAATAAGAAAAAAACAAATGATTAAAAAGTATTTTGGCTTCATCTATTTATTTATTTTTTATGGGATAAAAGAAAGAACATTTCAACAACACTGCTTCGTTGTTTAATAAAAAAGTCATATATAGCAATCTTTAAAAAACATCTGGCCTAAACAACAAGCAAAAAAAAACAACAGGAAATGATTTCATACAGGACCCCTGCAAATCCACATGACTGTGTGACAAGGTATAATTATCCAAAAATATTAAGATAATTTAACTTTTTATGACAATGCGCAGTTAGTTCACATTGTAAAATGTCATGTAGTGTGACCCCCAAAAATTTACTGACATTTATGAATGAATAATAATAATAAATATTTTTTAAAGGAAAAAAAAATCACATGTATTCAAGGAGTACAAAATGTTATCTACTTTATGTACATTTTTAAATGTAATTTCATTTATTTTTATTGAATATATTTGATGGATACACCAAATTATTTTTTTTGGCCTGGTTTCACAGACAGGGCTTTAGACTAAGCCAGGATTAGGTCATAGTTCAATTAGGACATTTAAGTAATTTTTATAAACGTGCCTTAGAAAAAACATTACTGCTGTGCATCTTGAGACAAAACAAAAGCATTGGTATATTTTAACCCAGAGGGTTAACCCGATCAATCAGTGCAAGTTTCTTTCAGTTGAAACAGCTCAGACTTACATTTTAGTCTGGGACTAGGCTTAAACCTTGTCTGTGAAACCGGGGGTTAGAGTCATACTGCAACTATTCTTGATTTAAAAAAATAAAAATAAAATACCAGCATGAATACAAAGAGTACATTTCTAAAAACTTGGCAATGTTTTAAACTAGTGTTTTTTTCTTTATCTCTTGCACTCTCATTCCTATCTGTAGTCTGTCTTCACAATTTATAAAGTTAAAACACTCTCTGAAATGAGTGTAACACTGAATGTTTGTCTTCCAATTTTCAGCATTCATAAAGTCAGCTATTATGTTTTACAAAATTCATTTTGAGAGACACTTCAACAGGATATTGGGTGGAGATGTCAGATGAAAATACTCTTAAGAGTTTCGAGATCAGACATCTCGAGTGTTGCTTTATTAGGACGGACGGTGTCAAGTGAAAGTTCATATGAAAAAACATCAGTGTTTTAAAATGGAAGTGTGATATTTAGCATGTCTTGTTTTGTGATGCACAGACTCGTGTGCACTCCAAACCACTGACTTCCAATATACATCAAATACACATACAAACACAGTTCTCCAGCTGTGCCACTGATTAAACTCTGCACTCATCATACAAACAGGGCCAGGATACACCTGTGAGGAGCTTCCTTTCTAAACCTGAGCCTAATCCACATACTTTTCCTGTTTAACAAAAGGCAAGGTCCTCTCAGAGAACCTTGCCAAGGCCACTTAAATGATGAGACTTTGCAGAAGTCCAAACCAACAAAGAAAAAAAAAAACCTTCTGATGATGCAAAAGTCACTACAAAAAAGGGGTACACTTCAAAAAAGGAGACAGGAGGTTCAACACTACTGGAATCTTGCAAGGTGAGGACAAGCTAAAGTATACAATGACCAAGGAAGTGCCCAGGCTGATATACAAGCAACCATTGAAACAGCTATGAAGCCATTTCATCAAGACAAGATGTGTGCCCTTAAGGCCGAAGACGGGAACAGAGAGTAAAGGCAACAAAATCTGCTCTTTATTTAAGTGAATTCCAGAAATCTAGATTGTTCAATTATGGTTAAACATCTCCATTTATTCTTTTCTTTATAAATGTCCAGACATAAGCACTTAAAATAAGTGAGAACATGTTGCTCAGTTCATCCACATTTAATTCATCTTAATGCATTGTATTCTACTAGAGTGAATGATTAGCTTGTGGGTCATATGGCTGAGAAATCATAGTCATGAATGATTATATTTTTCTTGCAGCTACTTCTCACAAAATGGCCATTTGATGACAGCTCTTTTGGACTCTTCCTGTGTAAACTGGTGCCTTTCCTGCAGAAAGCATCTGTTGGGATTACAGTACTCAATCTGTGTGCTTTGAGTGTGGACAGGTAAATCACAACTTATATTGATGTCAAAGTGTACATATATGATTCAAAATTGCTGACATACTGTATAATTATATATATAATCTAAAACAGTGGTTCTTGACAGACCCGTTTCAGGTCTCAATCGGGTGTGTTTGATTAGTGAGACGTTGAAAAGGTTGGGGGATGTTGGGGGAGCTCCAGAAATGGGTTCAAAACAAAACAAAACAAAACAAAACAAAACAAAAAAGTTGAAATGCTGACCACTTTCAGTGTTTTGTTTTTCTAAAACTCATTCACTTTTTGCCTTTTATATAGTTTTTCTTCAGATGTAGTTTTTCTATAGAAACTCATATGTACTCTAATAAAATAAGGCTTGAAAAAAATTTTGCCCAAAAAACCTTCTCTAGTTTGACCTTTAAACTTTGGGTCACAGTGAGGTTCAGGTTCAGATTTCACTGCTGAGGTCTTAAAGTCAGGGATAGACAAAGGTCAAAAGGTCTTTCACTCCTCACCTACTCTACCTACCAAGCCATTTTGACTGATTTAGTCATTATAATACAAAAAAAATTAATACTTTTCCACAATATTTGTCTAAGTAATACCAACTAAATGCTACGTAATGTGGAATCAATCTGCACTTGCATCCATTTTTATTCTGACACAAAATGCAAAAGAGGTCATTTGTCAAGTAACTTAAATTCTTAAATTCTAAAGTTTTGTGTGAGCCAAAAACCAAACAAACCAAACCAAACCAAACAAAACAAAACAAAACAAACACAAACAAAACAAAACAAAACAAAACAAAACAAAACAAACAAAACAAAAACAAAAACAAAAAAAAAACAAAACAAAACAAAACAAAAACACAAAACAAAACACTGACCACTTTCAGTGTTTTGCTATTCTAAAGCTCATTTCGAAAACTTTTTGCTTTTTCTAATTTATCAGCGTTCTCAGAGTTTTTCTTCAGATGGAGTTTTTCTCCAGAAATGTATATATAATTAAGAAAATAAAGCTTGTAAACTCTTTTGCTCACAAAAAAAACTCTTTGTATTTTTTTAAAGCTGTATTTCCTATATCATCTTGATCAGGGTGGTTCCCATGAAAACCATCTCAGGAAATTGCATTTGCTTGTGTTTTAGGGGAAAAGGCGGGACGTTAACTTGTCAAGTTTTTGATGAATCAGGGCACTTCCTCCAGTTTATAAGGTCAGCTCTAATGGGCACCTCTCATTAGAAAGTATTTTCCTCATTAGGAGGCAGAAGCCACCTGCCCACCTCAGTTTAATCACTACCGTAAAGAAGAAGAACGAACAGCTATCTTGTCATATGATTATACAATAAAACTAAACTAAGACATTATCCTTTGGCCAAGTTAAGTGTAAGCCAAAAAAAAAAAAAAAAAAAAACAATGAAATTAAATTAATTTACCTTTTGACAAATTATCTCAACACAATGTGAGCTCCTTCTGATTAAAAAACAAAACAAAAAAAACCCAGACAATATTATATTCTTTCAGACAATATTATTAATTTTCTTTTTTTTCTGAGTAAAATACGTTTCATTGTCGTCCAGCACTATAAAAACAAATCTGAGCCACAAATGTCTAGCAGCCTGTCACAATTTTTAAAGAATGAATCACTTGAATCAAACGTCTGGCCTTAATTTCACAACAGCACAGCCGCTTTCAATTAGTTTGTGAATCATGCCGAGGAAATGTTCTGCACATCTCGTCCGATTCGTGTTCCCCATGTTGCGTGAGCTTACATATCATGTCTTTCTCATCCGTCTGAGTGTTGGCAAAGTGGATACATCTCCACTTAGTGAAATATAAATGCCCCATTGTTGTTAAACAGGAATATTCAAATGGGTCATAAAAAAAAGATATAGTTACGTATAAAAAACCCACAAGAGAAAAGATATTAATGAAACAAACAAGCAAACATGACTTTGAGCAAAGGGAAACAAGCAGCCAGGCAAACCAGTGACTTTATCCAAACAAACAGCTGAAGTATATCTGTGAGCATTTTAGTAATATGAATATTAAAATGCAAAGCAGTCTTTTCATTAATCTTAGATCAACCTTTAAGCATGTTGTAGCTATAAACCAGTAGCTGAATGTTGCCACAGCTGCACAGCGATATAAAAGCTTTCCCACGCGATATAAATCTGATCAGTCAAGCTTCACAGGTGTTGACGTAAAAAAAAGATGGTGTTGAAGACTCTACATTCTTCTCTGAGGTCATTCACAGAAATGTTTAGTGCACATGAAGTGGAGCTTCAACGGTATGTCTTTGTTTTGAAACAGATGAGCAATCGTCTGAGAGTTTTGTTAACGGTTGTACCTTTTGTGGCTCAGGTACAGGGCTGTAGCATCCTGGAACAGAGTGCAGAGGGTCGGCATTCCCCTCTTCACTGCCATAGAGATTTCCTCCATCTGGGTTCTGTCCATCATCTTGGCTGTGCCAGAGGCAGTGGGCTTCAACATGGTCACCTTTACCTACAAGAACCAAACCTTCCGCACTTGCATGCTCAAGCCTGAAACTGACTTCATGATGGTACGATCCAAACCGGATGGATGTCATGTAGACGTCTTTTCCCCTCATTCACATAAACACTCCAACACTTTGTAATAAACAGTGCATCCTGTCCGGTTGACCCCGAGCAGGATGCTATGCACTATTTCTGTGATCTTTAACAAACTTTGATCCTGGGAACAACATTTTGCGTAAATAACAGACAATACCGGGGGATAAGCATAAAAACCTTTGAGTTTTCTTCAGTTGCTCCATGTAGGCGATATCTGGAGATTTCTTTCTCTTTGTTCATTCCAAAGAAGTAAATTGATAACAGACCATGAGTGCAATTACAAGCTGATGTATCTCTCTCAAGCAGAGCCATGTGTGGAGATGAGAAACAGAGTTCATTCTCTCATATGAACCCTGCCATTAATCACAGAAACAAAAGACAATTCAGACGAGACTCAATACAGCACAATTCAGTTATAAAAATTAAATTAACATTGTGTTGAGTTCACTTTGTGTATTTTTTTTTGGGACCTAGGGATAATGGTCAGCGAATCATTTTTACAAAATAAACCCAGTAGGGTGATCAGGACACAATGCAAAATTATTTTCTCCTAAAAGAAAGAAATAAAAAAAACTACTAAAAGAAGTTTCCACTATACGGACTAGTTAGCTAATATATACCACAGATCAAAAGTTTGGGGTCAGTCATATTCTTACTGAACTCAGCTAAAATTCTTATTAGAGCAGTGTATAACATATTTAGACTAGAATTAGAATTAGAAACTAGAATTTAGTCTCTTTATCATTATCATCTCTTTATTTTTCTTACTGGTTCATTGCTCTTCCGGCTTCTAAACATTCATCAAAGGTCTAAGCTCACCATTAAATCAATGCTGAGATCTTCTGAGGCCATTTAACTTTTACTCCTTTAAATTAACTATTTTAAATAATGTTGGCATTAAAAAGTTGGTTTTATCATATAAAAAGGAATTTAATAATTGTTGTGACAACTCAGCCCTTTACTTAGCTAATTTCATGACACATCAACTGTGTTTGTTTATTGTAGATATAATGGATACTGTATGTGTTTTATCTTCTCTCAGTTCTATGTAAATTGGAAGGACTGGTGGTTATTTGGCTTTTACTTCTGTGTGCCACTGGCCTGCACAGCTATTTTCTACACCCTCATGACATGTGAAATGCTCTACCACAGAAATGGAAGCCTTCGGATCGTCCTAAGCGAACACCTTAAACAGGTAAGTCGTCATCCTTAATACTAATGATTAGTCTGTATGATAATAAACATACTAATAATACTGAACAGTAAACGTTTTTGCATTTAGACTGTATTATTGTCTTTATGAACACTTACGTGGTATCTGTCTTGTATGCACTATTGTGGTTAACGCCTTTGAGGTTTAATACGAGAGTATATTATATAACACTGAATATACTGCTGTTCTAATGGCTTGTTTATGCTCTGCAGCGGCGTGAAGTGGCTAAAGCAGTCTTCTGTTTAGTGCTGATCTTTGCTCTTTGCTGGTTCCCTCTTCATCTCAGTAGACTGTTGAAGAAAATGGTTTATGTTCCAAATGATGAAAAACGTTGTGACCTACTAAAGTGAGTGAGCCTTTGCCAATTTTGACTCTTAACATTGAGTGGACTGATTTATTTTATACCTTACATACTTGTGCTGCTTGTGCATAAGGTATGTTTTCTGACGTAAAAGTTATAGCTTGTACTCTAAAGTGTTTATACAGTTGTGCTCATAAGTTTACATACCCCTTGGAGACTGATTTGTAGCATTAACAAACAGTAAGTAAATAAAATCATAAAAAGTAAATCTTTTCAATTATATATATATATCGTATATCACTGCTTGTAACTTAATTTACACAAGTTTACAACCCCTTTTTTATTGCCTTCTTATCATATAGATCACATAAGGCTATAGCTAATGATGCTCAAGGTGTTTTTATTAGGTTTTTATGATCTTTCTTAGTAAAAAAAAAAAAAAAAAATTATGCAAAGTTAACCTCAGAAGCAGAATTGATTATGCAACAAAACTAAATGAGTGTCCAAACTTTCAGCTTCCTGTTGATCATGGATTATTTTGGCATTAACTTGGCCACTGTGAACTCCTGCATCAACCCCATCATCCTCTATTTTGTGAGCAAGAAGTTCAAGAATTGCTTTAAGGTGAGTTTAAAACGGCTTGCTTCCTTAATTTGCCTGCTATTGCAAACAGACTCACACAGAACAACTGTTCCTAAACATATTTCCTTGCGTCTTCGCAAAATCTGAAAACAGTACAAAATCCGCAACAGAACAATCTATCAGCAAATTATGCTTGAATTACAGAGACAGATGTTTAGGGTCCTGTGAGTCATTCTCAGAGAAAGATAAGCCATGCCTGGCCCTGACTGAGCGCAGTTTACCGACAATGATGTCAGACCCTAAGTGAGCTCCTTCTGAGTAATGAGGATGATCCCAAAGATACAGTGCAGCTGAAGTGTTTGTGAGACAAAGCAAAACAACAACAACAACTCAAAGTTCATGGGCCTAAATACAAGCAAACTGACGATTTGTGCAAGAGGTGGCGTGGATCCAAGATAAATATGTAAAGTTGATTTACTATGGGACAAACTTGGAGCTGCAGATAAGAAATACTGATTAATTTAAACTCATTCACCTTTAATACAATACAATGTGTACTACTTAAAATCTAACCCAGACTCATTAGAAAAATGTGCCTGAAGCAACATTTCAGTAAAAAAATATTACAGCAGTTTGCTTCTTGTGTCATGGAACTTTCAGATGCAAATGGCCAGTGAGTGGCGCTAAACAGTATGTTCAACTGTGTCTCTGAAATAGATGAATGCAAATATATCAACATTTTATTCTGTTGACTCCTCTATGCATCACAGCAGTTACAAAATTTAATGTCCAGTGAATGGCGCTAAAAGATTAATGCTTTATTGTGTTTGAAAATAAAAAAACACCTACCCTAAAACTAACAGTGTTAACAAAAGCAAATGTTAAATAAAAACACATTTGTTGAAGCAACCATGCCATTTCGGCTTCCTTAACTGATTCGTTAAGCTCTTTTATTGGGTGTTGTGACTTGTATTTTACTGCACTGATATCCAAGTGTTCCGAATCACAAATGCAATGCTGAGCAAATAGGTGAGCTATTGAGCAAGTTTACTATGTCAGAAAAGCCATACATATGGAGCTGGTAACATAATACAACATTAAAATGCATTGGTTTACAAATCATGCACTATGTTGATACAATCAAATGATTTTTCTTTGTTCTTTATCATTGCAGTCATGCTTGTGCTGTTGGTGTTATACCAAGAACCAGGTGTCCAGCTCAGGCCCAATGAACGGCACTAGCATTCAGTGCAAAAACCATGAGCCCGGCAACCTCATTACTGACAGAAGCCTCCGCAAATACAGCGACTGAGAGGAGAAGGACTCACTCCAGTCAGCCTACATGCTTAAAACGCATTATAGAAGTGGACATCATCATGTGTCAAACTTTGAGGTGGAAAACATTGTAACCATTCATATGAAACTAAAGTTCCTGTGCTCTGCGCAGAATCAGGCTGTTTATATATATAGCATCAGACCAGACAATGGACCTGATATATTTAAAGATTCATGTAGACCTACAGCAGCTGTTCCCAGACTTTCAGAGGGTTGTTTTGAAGTAAGCTGTGAGAGAAGTGGTGGGAGTGAAGACCAACAGCAACAGGATGCAGCTGAACCTAACATCTACAAATTAACCCTCATCAAGAGCTTGACATGTTTTCCTTATGTAAACGCTAAACTATGAACATGCTCTGGATCGTCACTGTCCGACGTGAAAGGAAGTTACAGAAAGGAAGAGTGAAGTGGTCAATCTGTGTTTCTTCCTATGAGCTTTGCCAAAGAAACTCCCAGCATGCCGCTGAGGAGGCAGCCTATCCTTCAAATATCCAAATTCAGTGTCCGGTTGTTATTGTTAGCACATTGAATGCAGTTATGGAAGTTTAAGCAAGGCTAGTTTGTAAAACAGGAACTTTCAGGTTGCTACATGCCTCAGTCTTTATTTGGTTGTTAAGTGAATCATAATGTGCGCTGGACGTCACCTCTGTTAATTTAGTGGGGTAGGAAGATAATGAAGATATGCCTTTGTGTTTAACAAATTAAGTTTATTGTGTATATGCTTGTTTAAGATGAAAATGTAAGCTCAGAATTAAACTAAAAATCAAAACATGAACATAAGACAGCAACTGTGAAATGAACCAGCTGGATTCAGTTCCAGCAATAAGGAGGCAAATGAAACTTTGACCTTGCTGGGATTTAAGAGTAATTTCTAGGAATGCATCCAACTGCAACAAATGCTGTGTTATAGGGTAAAAAAATAATAAAAAAATGAGCATAAGGGCGCGGGAAAAGGGGCCTTTCTGTAATCAAAACAAAAACGCCCAAGAGATACAAACATATCTTTGCCTTTTTTTTGACACTGTGAATTTTCTGTGAAGAGAACTCATACATGCTATTAACCTTGCATACATTAATATTATTAATATTTAATAGCCTCAGTATTTGTATATCATCTGTATTTTAAGTTGAAATATTTCTTGTTGTAGGAAAAAAGTTTGGGGTCAGTAAGATTTTTTTATTTTAAATTGTTTTTTCAATATTTTTCTTCAGCAAATAAAGATGCATTAAACTGATCAAAAGAAAAAGTAAAGACACCCATAATATCCAAACTTTACTTTTCAGCTGAAAATTAAATTTTTAAACATTCGAATAAAGAGCTATTTTTAATTTTAATACTATTTCACAAAATTAGTTTCTACTGTATTTTTGATCAAACAAATGCAGCTTTTTCTAAAAACAAACTACAAAAAATCTTACTGACCCCAAATTTTTTGAAAGGTAGTGTATATGGACTTTTTAGAAATCCATTTTCTTCTTGATGTAATTTGAAACTAATATGAATGAAATCATACACATTCTAACAGAGACCTACATGGGTCTTGTTCATTTGTCGTGCTGGTGAATATATATAAAAAAAGGTCATTTTTGTAATGGAATTTGATGTCACAGATTATCCTGTTACATATGTACTGGTCTTCAACACGACCACTGAGTGAGGAATGTTGCACATTTATAATATATATGAATTTAAACATATTATAGCACTATAACAACCAAACAGCTGTGTTTACTCTATATGCTATGCAGTGAATAAACTATAGATTATTTTACATATCATGAATAACTGGTTTAAAACAACACTTTTTTCTCATAGATTGTTATAGCATCAGTTAAATTTTCTAGATAAGCTGCTACTTATTTTTAAGAGTATTGGACCAGACTATTGATTCCACCACTTAAAGCAATGCTATCTTATCTCTAAGTGTAATGAGCTTTCAGTGTTAAAAGAAGAAAGGTGCCTTATGACAGCTGTCTGTTTTTGGCCTGGGAAGAAGCTCCAGTTTGGGAGTGATTTGTGATGTACTTTGACCCAGAAGGCAACACGGCCCCTCTGGGTCATCTGTGTCAACCCAGAGGATGTGAACGGGGCATACTAGAGGATTAGATGTAAACTGTGGAGCTATTACCATCATCTGTCTGCAATGTAAGTTTAGAAAGTGTTTATATGGACAAAAGTACTCTATCAGTCTGATATTGGTTTGAACAAATAAATGTGTTTTTTATTTGCTTGTGTGGATTTTTCTAAGTAAATAAAGGAGTGTATATAATGGAGATTATGCTTATTTATAAGTACAATAGATAAATTGATGGTCTGCTCTCAGACATCATTCCTCTGAAAAAGAACATTATTTGTTTAATGTAGAGTTATATGCAATAACAGTTACAAATTTCTATTATTTATAATGCTAATCTTTTCTGATATAAAGTCATTGCAACACAATGTTCTAAGCTGAATATAAACCTACTCCACCAGCTTAATAATTTACTATGAATTTTTTTTTTGTTTGTTTTAAGACATTCTTTATCACACATGAATTTAGATATTGAATTTAGAAGACAGAGACAAGTCTGCTTTCAGACTCTCGTCAAATTATTCAAATCACATTAATGTGAAAATATACGACTTATCCGAGGTTTGAGATATTCTTTCTCATGCACATGAAACTGACTTCAGGGAGAAGGAGGAATGGTTTTAGGTCCGAGGAATTTGGTGGGAACCTCTACGCTTGCCAAGGAAGAAGCAAATGAAGTTCAAACACAACAAAAAAAAGGTTAAAAAAAACAAAAACAAAATGAGTGCAATATACAGCACTCAAACATTTACAAAAATTCTAACATCACTCTGCTGCTGTATTTAATTCAATTTGGAGAATAAAAAAAAAACTGTTTTTCAGGATGTGTGTGCTTTTTTGTGTAAGGAAATACAATTTAAGTAATTATTTGCTAAAAATCCTCCTTATACCTTAGGCTTTACTCTTTTAAAAAGTATAATACAATACCACATAATATATATAATATAATATCCTTTATAATTCTTACTTTAGCCTGCCTTCAGTTAAGATCTCTCAGCAAAGCACATGTTCTAAGGAAAAACAGCATTATATTGTAGTTCTCCAAGGCCAAACACCCCATTACAAGCAAAGATAAGCTCTGGCTGTATTCTAAGGTTTATTCTTAAGACTGTGCTCTGCCATGAATTATATTAATAACACATTTCTGATATTACATACCACCACTGATAATATACTTAAAAAGGCAAGAAACCAACAGCATTTGGATCAAATCTGTGGATAAATTGGTCTTAACTATGAGAACATGCAGTGCAGTCACCTCTATTTATGAGCATGAGGTAACCTTATCTGTCACGCAAGAGATTTCAAAACCATCCAGAAATGTATGCGATGACTGAGCGCCAAACAACTAATACAAAGTAGTGAGAGCGATAACACGCATTAAGCTTTGTTCATCACATATAAGCATATATGGTCATTTTCTAAGAGTATTTGATTTAATTGACAGCTAATGAGAATTGGATAGAATCATTTGTGCACAATTTCTGTCATAAATCTTTGGCTAGATGTTTGAGATTAATAACTAATCAAACATAAATTTTCTCTTTTTTCCTGTCCTGAGGGAATGACACCAATTCATGAAGATCAAAATTCACACTTGTACAAATACATAAAGCCATGAACCGCGTTCCAGTAAGTCTCTTCATTTAGCCCAACACGTACTGACGTCTAAATTACACCCAAACCAACACAGAAGCAGAACTCTCATGCTGGGAGTCACATGAGATGTTAACTATGGACGTCACTCAGCGTTTAAACTTTAAATGTGTATCCAATTTTCTCAAACACACCGCCTGTTTGTCTTCCCTGCCCCGACATGGCAGAGTCCCGCATGCCATTTCGCAGCGATATCCCTCCAAGTCATCCAACAAGACGCTCACATGAGTGTGGCAAGAGTGATTTCTAATTTATAAAAGCCAAAAGGATTGATTCAATATTCATGAACAATCTGTCCCATCACAATGAGCCATTTCTGTAACTGCGGGGCAGTATGATGACAGTGCAGCGACATAAAGGAAAAGTTCTGCCTCTGCGTCTTCATGACTACTTTATAGCCTACGTCTCCTTCAGTCCACAAACAATGCATTGACTCAGTTATACCTTATTTTTGTGACAGGCAGGGAGGTGACGTGTTGTTGCAGTTTGTTCCTTCCTAGATCTAAAAAAAAGAGAAAAAAATGAGTTTTGAGTTTTACAGGTCAAGCTCCTGCCTCTGCTTTCATCATGGAAAGTTCAAGCTGTAGCTGATTTTCCATGTAAAAGACCATTAAACTCGTATTCCACATTTGGTGGGTAATTGAAACAGGCAAGTGGAGCTGCACTCTTATGTCTTCTGCGGGACTGCTGGATCTGACAAGGGGAGACTGTTTGAGCTAATATCAGGCCTACCTAATAATAACATCTGTAATTTCAGATATTGCACACTCAAGTTTATTTACAATTTAGATTTTAACCATTTAATTATTAAATAAATGTATCAATTGCATAAACTAAACAATGATAAAACATGTTTTTCAAGACAAAGGTGCTGTGTGTATTAACTCCTGTTTTATATACTTGCACAAGCGTACCAATAAAGTAAATAGTTGTTTAGCTAAGAAAAAGACATCGGCTAGGGTTCTGTGCAGTGTTACTCTTCATTACTGGATACAAACACAATGTACTTTCGTGCTGATATGGCATTTGTTGTAATTAGTTTAGTATGGCAGGGGGAAAAAAATAAACTTTTATCTCACACCCCAGGAATCTTAATTAGAAACAGTAATTTGGTGACTGTTCTGTTGTTCAGGAAAACAAATGAAAACATAAGGCGCATTCTTCTTGTTAAGAAAGAAAACAGTCTTAGAGACTTTTGTTTGGGTTTTTGTTCAGGAACACTTTATATGGAATATAAAGCCAATGGATTATTGGGATAACTCTGCATGTAAAGTGTTGCCACACACTGCCATCTAGTGAACCACCTTCAGTCTGAGCAGTTTCACCTTTTGTTTCACACAGGACTTCCACTTGTTCTTAGGGTAGTCCTAAAGTAAGTTAAAATATTATATGTAAGCTTATATATTTATTCATCTTAATATTTTTGCACTAATCTTCTTTCTATTAATCTTTGCTTTTCTCATCGAAGTACAATTTTAAGTAAAACTTTTTTACTTTTTGTCAAAAGATTTAATAAAACAACATGTAAAATTCAATCAACTTAAAGAGATAGTTCATTCAAAATAAAAATGGTCATAATTTTCTCACCCTCGTGTTGGTCCTAAGGCTTTCTTTCTTCCATGTAACACCAGAGGAGATACTGTATTAGCAGGATGTTGGAAATACAGTGAAGTGTCTCGAAAAAGGACAAAAAACATCACAAAAGTAGCCTATTCCATAAAGACCAGGCAGAGGAAGGGTTACATAAAGTGATGATGAATATACAATTTTCACAAAATAATTAATCTCTGTGTCAAATATAATAATAAAAATAATACAAAAATATCTGCAGGAAAATAAAATAACGTAAAGTAAAATAAAATAAAATCTGAGGAAATAATGTAGCCTACTAATTTTTATGTCTAGTTAAGAAATTTATTTCCAATCATGTTGAATGACAGAAATGGTATCATTTAAATCAGCAGGTTCTTTAGTTTAATTTTATAAATGGCATCACAAGTTTTTACCTTCATATTAATAAAATAGCTCCTAGAAACATTATGTTTGATATTATATGAGGAGGATTGATACTGTCTGTGCGTATCTACACATTATATTGCAAACGAATTAAACTGGAAAAGAATATACCCTATATTCGTTTCCATTGATTTTTGTCATTTTAAGGTAATGTTTCATATAAGTTTAGCATTTTGAATTAGCCTACAATATAGCAAACAAGTGAGGGTAGTGTGGGTTGTTAATAAGAGGTGTCATAACAATTAATTTGAAAATGTAATTACCTCAGTACTGAGTCAGTAGATTAATTAAAAATGCTCATGTTTTCAAACGCCAGTACAATCTAACAGGTAACGTTAGTGGGGTAAGTTAGGTTGTGACAACAACACTGTTTTTACTTTATTTATTTTATGGTTAAGTATAAGACTAGCTGACAGATCAGGGGATACAAGTACGAGCCACTTACTGCAAAGAAACACACGTTTAAGAGTTACACGCGTCGAAACAAAATGTTTTAAAACACTCACCATCCCCTCCTTTATTAATTTTGTTTGTGAAAACTGTTTCTGCACGACAGTTTGTCTGTTCTCCGATCCGAGCGGTGGCGCTAAACGATAAAAATGTTTCACAAAAACAGGCGAAGAACCCACAGTGACGACAAGATCAACAGGAAGCTCGGACCAGCTTTGTTTATTAACTTCTCGCTCACTTTTTATTTTGGAAGTCAGTAAAGTTTATGTGCGTTTTGTAACGTGATTTCTGCTAAAAGATAATAAAACATGACCGTGCGCTGACTTTATAATGGACGCGAGCGGCTCTTGAATGCAGTGATGTTTGTGGGACTGGGGAGGAATCAGCTGATTGTTTGACGCGCTAACAACACTCATGATTCATCAAGATCTCAGTCGTGTTTATACGAATCATATGCATCTAAACCAAGCCACAGGAGTAGAACTGCCAAGAACTTAATTCGGCTTTCCTCTGTGTCAAACTCGATCGGAGTGTAATGTAAGAGGTCAGTGGCAGCAGGAAAGATGCCGTGCACATGCGGGAACTGGAGGAGGTGGATCCGGCCTCTGGTGGTGCTGCTGTACATTCTGCTGCTCCTGGTTGTCCTTCCATTGTGTATATGGGAACTTCAGAAATCAGGGGTCAGAGGTCTTTTTATAATTAATGTTATTAATGTGATTTATAATATCTATATTGTTCTGATATCAAGACACGAGCATTTTCTAACGTGAACTATTCAAGTGAACTTTAAGCTGCGTAATATACTTAAAGGTCAAATCGATGTTGTTATTGTAAACTAAAACTAGAACAATTACAGTAGTTAAAAATTTGAATAGTATATAAATATTAGATGAAAAACTTGGCAACTAACTGAAATAAAATGTCTAAAAAGAAGGCCACATTTTTTTAAACACTCACAGACAGCAACATTACTAAAAAAACTAAAATGAAAACTGAAGACAAAAGCTTATTCAAAATATGAATACATATTATAGGACCTACCTGCAAAGCTACCTGAAAAACTGCTCAATTTCACTGAGGGCAAAAGCTACTTTAAACTCAAAGGATGGTCACACAAAATATTGATTTAATTTAGTAAATAGAAGTTATTTGATTAATTGATAAATCTATTTATGACATTATTTCTGACCGCATACTCATTTTACAGCATTTTTACACAAGTGCCTAAAACTTTTCACAGTACTGTAGCTTTGCAGGAAGGTGAAGCATCTTGGAGACGTTGCCACAGTTCTTCTGGATTTAGTCAGTTTGTTCTGTTTCTTCATGTGATTCCAGACAGACTGATGATGATCAGATCAGATCTCTGTGTGAAGCACTGGCTGTTGTCAGACAAAAATCTCACTGGATTATTACAATTAATGGCTAAATGAATGTTTGGAAATGTAAACTGATATTTCCTACTGACACACTACAGCAAAAGATAGAAATAGCATAACTGACCATGAAAACCATATTTTAGCTGGTGAAAATACTACTGTTCTAATAATTTTGGTCCACCACTGTATATAAGAGAGTCAAATTTGACTCACAAATGGAAAACGTAGTATTTAAATAGTTAAAATTTTGTTGTTAAAATTAGGTGTATTGGTGTTAGTATATATAATGTTGACAGTGACTGTTCACATTGATGGCATTTGTTTTCTCCTTGTAATCTCATAGGTTAGTACTCCTAATAAGGCATGGTTCATCGCTGGGATATTTGTGTTTATGACTATACCCATCTCACTGTGGGGGATTTTGCAGCATCTAGTACACTACACCCAACCTGAGCTACAAAAACCTATTATCAGGTATTGTTGTATGGAAAATTTTACTTTCAATGTGTTTTTTTTGTGCAATATTAATTGACTGTTTGGTCTGTTTCTCACATGTTCACTCTGTGTTTTCATCATCAGAATATTATGGATGGTTCCTATATACAGCCTGGATAGTGTGAGTATCATGTGATCACAATGATAGCTAAAATGTTGGTATTTGAATCGCAAATAGCTTCTTTGATGTTTAGTCTCCTATTAAGTCTGCCTTGACTTGAACACTGGCCTTTTTCTGTTTGACAATCAGTTAATGTGAGGCCTGATGTTGCAGATGCTCATGACTTGGGTTACTTTATGAGTTGGACCAGAAAAGTGACTCACTTGACCAAACTCATGTGCATCCAATCTCTTTTTTTTTGTGTAATTTGACATTTATGTGTTCTATATATAAGTTATCTTTATTCTTTGGTCCCTTCTTCTGCTTTCACAGTGGATTGCATTGAAGTATCCCAACATTGCCATCTATGTAGACACATGTAGAGAGTGCTATGAGGCCTATGTCATCTACAACTTCATGATCTTCCTTCTCAACTTTTTGAGAAACCAGTATCCCAGTCTGGTGCTGATGCTGGAGGTGCAGGAGCAACAAAAGCATCTCCCCCCTCTTTGCTGCTGCCCTCCGTGGCCCATGGGAGAGTGAGTGTTTTATACAGAGACGTGGATCGAATATGAAAGTGGCATAACTTAAGGCAGGATGTGGTATTTAATGTGTATCTGTTGTTAGTATTACTAAAGGAGAAAGTCAAGACGTTATGGCTGAGGCTCTTATATTGAGGGCCTCCATTACCTGTCTACCATCTTCTCCTTTGGAGCCCTGTTTAAAGTGGAGGATGGGAATTGAAAGTCTTTTGTTTAGATACAGCAGGAAGAGATTTCTTCTAAATTGCTTGCAGAGTGAACACGTTCTTGAGGTTGTTGGCTGCTTTTAGCTGTTGCTGCTGACGGCAGCAACTTTTAAATTTACGTTAGGCAGTGGTGGTAATGTGTGAAAAGTCTGTTGATTTAAACCAGCAGCGTTTTAACTGGAAACAATATGTTTGTGTTTAAGAAAAAAAAAAAAAACCTGCTTTGGAGAACAGTAGAGCTCTATGTTATGTGCCTGTCAAGTTAACTTTAATTGATTGTTATACAGTGCCAGGGAAACATTTATTTATACTGCAACAATATTTTCTCATGGCCTCCTTTTCTCTGTTTTCATATTGAGAACAGCACATTTACTGAACTGATTTTTTTGTTCTTAACAGAGTGCTTTTGCTGAGATGTAAACTGGGGGTTCTGCAGTACACAGTTGTGAGACCTGTCACCACTGTCATTGCTTTGTAAGTGTCATTCATTTTGTGTATGTTGTAGAGGTTAATCAAGCATTTACTATCAGTTTTGTCATATTTTTGTGTTTTTATGTGGTTTTACACCATATAAAGATACATAAGGAAGCAATATATACAGTACACTATCATTCAAATGTTCGAGGTCAGTTAGAGCTTTTAAATGTTTTTGAAAGAAGTCTCACCAAAGCTGAATTTATTTTATTAAAAATACAATAAAAATAGTAATTTTTAATTTAATACAATTTAGAAGGGTAAAATTACAATATTAATAATATGATTTAAAATGTTTTTTTTCTTCTTTTAATATATTTTAAAGTGTAATTTATTAATGTGATGGCAAAGCTGAATTTACAGCAGCCAATTATGCCAGTCTTCAGTGTCACATGATCAATCAGAAATCAAACTAATATGCTGATTTGGAGCTCAAGAAACATTTCTCATTATTAAGGTTAAAAACAGTTCTTAACATTTTAGTGGAAACTTTTTTAGGATTCTTTAATGGATAGAACATTTATAGGAACATATCTAACAATTTTATTATTATTATTATTATATTTGCTACATCATATGCTGTGTCTGTCACTTTTGATCAGTTTATTGCATCTTTATTGAAAAAAAAATACAATAATTTCTTTAAAGCATGGGTGTCAAACTCAGTTTCTGGAGGGCCGCAGCCCTGCAGAGTTTTACCCTGCGTCTAAACTGCAGGGCTCCGGCCCTCCAGGAACTGAGTTTGACACCCCTGCTTTAAGCCCTAAACACACTGCACGATTTTCAGCTGTCCCAGACGAAAGACTGGCATCGTGAAGCAATCGCTGTGATTTCTGATTGGCCACGATTGTTTCACGATGCCAATCTTTAGTCTGGGACAGCCGACAATCGTGCAGTGTGTTTAGGGCTTTAAAGTGTTGCTGACCTCAAACATTTAAATGGTAGTGTAATTTCTGTTCTTGAAAGTGCATCAACAAACCGCTTTAGTCGACACTAATGTTTCCACATGTTTCTGTGCTCTGATGCTTAAACACAAGACTAAATTTAGTTTCCTGGTGCTAAAATTACACCCTCTATTATAGACTCTGCTTTTATATGTAATCCTAAAATAAGCATGTCTGTTCAGAATAAAGCTTTGTCTGATGGTCAATGATTTGCATCATTTCTGTCCTGCCAAATTAGGATTTGTCAGCTTTGTGAGGTCTATGATGAAGGCAACTTCAGTTCAAAAAATGCCTGGACGTATCTGGTTATCGTCAACAATCTCTCTCAGCTTGTAAGTATCTGTTTTGTCCTGAATATCACGTCACATGATCTTGATGTCGTGAGAGCGGAGTGAGTCTGCAGTTCCATTCAGGAACCAGACAGCAGTAAAAGGAAGATAAAATCGAACTAAATCCCTGTTTACAGAGCCATCTTTATGGGTTTTTACCAATTCATTTGTCGTGAAATAGAACAAACATTTGTGTTTATGTTGCTCATGAACAGTGAACAGCTTAGGGAGCATGAACTATCAATAATTTTTCACTGTTGTTGCTACAAGATAAACGGTAACTTGATGATCTAATGGTAATGTGCTAATGGTGAACTTTTTCTCTCTTCAGTTTGCCATGTACTGTCTTGTGCTGTTCTACAAGGCTCTGAGAGAAGAGCTGAGTCCTATCAAACCTGTGGGCAAATTCCTCTGTGTCAAGATGGTGGTTTTTGTGTCATTCTGGTAAACCGTTCTCTACACATTTAACACTGTAATAATTCGGATCTGTTTCCAATCAAGTTTAGTTCCCGTCTTGCAGGGCAATTTTCTAGAATACACTATATAGTATCAGGATGGTACAACTAGAGTCATGACAGTTAATGACCTTGATTGATCAGAATTATAATAGTAATCTATATAAATTTTTGAGCAAATTGCATGAAGCCTTTTAAAAGCATCCCCAGGTTATATTTCACCCTAGAATCAAAAGGATAAAAATGTTTTATGTTTAATAATAATAACAATAATAGTTTTGAAATTGTTAAAATAAGAGAAATATCAAATATTTAAAAAAGTAAAATGTGGACATATTGCATTAATTTTATAGAAAAAATAATCTAATGTAATCTAAATAATCTAAAATTCAAATATTTATAAAATAGACATTATATCATAATAGACAGTACTATGTGAATTGTATGAAGCTTTTAAAAGCATCCCCAGGTTATATTTCACCCTAGAATCAAAGGGATAAAATGTTTTGTTAAAAAAAAAAAATTGTACTTTCTAATTTTGAAATTAATGTTAAAATAAGAGAAACATCAAATATAAAAAAGAAGTAAAATTAATGTTAAAATAAGATAAACATCAAATATAAAAAAAGAAGTAAAATGTGTAAAATTCAAGTATTTATAAAATAGACATTGTATCATTATATAGTAATATACAGTACTATATAATTATTTTAATTTATTAAGATTTTATATTCAAATAAAAAATAATTATTATAATAATTCCCAAAACCATTTTTTATGATAATTTTGCCACCCTATAATGTTTTAATTCAGTTCTTTTATCTGTCTAAGGCAAGCCGCGGTCATTGCACTTTTAGTGAAGGTTGGTGTGATCTCAGAATCACACATCTGGGACTGGGACAACGTGGAGGCTGTAGCCACTGGACTACAGGTATGTGTACCTTGATATCAACATTAAACTTCATTTACTAGAAATGGGCTAGTGAGACACCGGTTTAAAATACTCGTATAATATTGTTCTTATATATATCTTTGACTGGCTTACCATGTATACAATGTTACACCATTGTTAATGCAGCACCATTAATGAACTTCAGGTTGCACAAGAGGAAGTTACCTTAAGATTAAAGGTCTGTTTTTCTGTGTTCTCACAGGACTTTATCATCTGTGTGGAAATGTTTTTGGCAGCCATTGCCCATCACTTCAGCTTCACTTACAAGCCCTACATACAGGAAGCAGAGGAAGGTTCTTGCTTTGATTCCTTCCTGGCCATGTGGGATGTCTCAGATATACGGGCTGACATCTCGGAACAAGTGCGCAATGTCGGTGAGTCACGACACAGTCTTTTCTTATTTGCAGTGAATGGTTCGAGGGTCTTTTTTGGATTCTTACAAAATGCTTAATCTACATTAAACAGTCATATCATACCCAGCCCTATTTCAAACAGTTATTCATCATATCTATGTCCTTGCTTTGTGTTTTTTTATTTTCATTCAGGGAGAACTGTCATGGGTCGGCCAAGGAAAACATATTTCGGTGAAGAGGTTTCCCAGGACGAGAACACAGGACTGCTGTCAGCTGGTTCTCAGGATCCAGGCGTTGAATCGTCCTCCACCCCTCCATCCCCTAAGGGCCGTTACCAGGGCATGGGCCACACTGTAACCCCCCACTCCATCTCTGCTCCTGCCAACCTTGGCAGCATACCATGGGAAGGAGATGTGGATGATATCACGCCTGCTGTGATATCTGGCGATCATACAGATCAACAAGGCTCAGACTATGCAGCAATCACTTAACTTCACTGAGCTTCAGCTACCAAATAGTTAACGCACATCAATCTAATGTGCGTTAACTACCGTTTCTAATATATGCAGCCGCCGTTAACTCTGGTAACTATTCATACTTGTGGTTAATGTGTGTTCAGAGAGGCTCGGTGAAGCTTTGGTAGCAAGAACACATATGAAGGACTTGGGTAGTGTCGGTCCTCCGTTTTTATCTCTGTTTGGCATTGTTTTGCTGAAAACATGACCAAATTATAAACTGACTTTAGAGCCAAGCACAGTAATCCTCCAATAGCAGTTTTAATTTTTCACATCATCAGATAATGGTTAATTTAAGACAGCTTCATGAATGTTTTTATTCTAAGAAACACTAGGTATTGATAATGCTACTTCAAAATGTCATTGACATCCTCCTAGATTTTATCATCAAGTCATTTCAGTTTTTTTTTCTTTGTCATTATCAGCGATACTTTCACATTTTTATCTGTGAATGCAAATACGTTTTAAGTAATATGTTTTAAGTAGTGCTGTGTGCGTTAACGCAAATTCATTTTAACGGCACTAATTTTTTTAACGCGCGATTAACGCAGCGCGTATTTCCGGTTTGACCCATGGCCCAACCCGTAGTTGGAGAAATGGAGATGCACAGTTGCCAACTTAGCAACATTGCAGACCCCTTTAGCGACCTTTTTCCCTTCAAAAAAGCGCCCAAACCTAGTTTCTAAGAATCACTGCTACTGTCGCACGAGCGCGAGGTCTTGCTCTCCCAGCGCGCGCGCACACCTCTCTCTCTTTCTCTCTCTGCGTCTGCTCAGCGCGCGGCAGAGAGACGAGCAGCGCTTTAATTCAGTTAGACACAGATATTATGTTGCTTCTCTCATTTTACATGCAAGTATAGCCGAAATCACAGCACAGCTATTGTCTTTATCTTATGTGTATTTGATTTCATCAGACGACAGTGCGATTATCATGATTTTTTGTGCAGATTAACATCTTGGAAGGGAGAGCTGGTTATGTAGTCTTAATGGGTCGTGTTTCAGTCACTATTTCATATTCATTCCGTTGTCTGACAACAGAAACAGTAAAATATACCAGTTTTATTGAGAATTTAGCTTCATCAAAATACAGTATGTGGGCAAAGATAGGGAAACAAATGTAATAATAAATGTACATTTTGCATTTTCAGTAGAAGAGCTGTCCTGTCCTGCAAAAATGTAAACAGGTTTGTGTCAGTAAATTGCTCAGTGCAAAGAAAGAGAAGTAATGGAAACCTGGTATTTATTTTTTCATGTCTAATAGACATGAACAAGTTCTTTGAAAAACATCTATAACCTTTGAAACATGTCTACTCTTCATGCTTTATGTTGACTGGTTTCAATAATAATAAACATACACTATATTGCCAAAAGTATTGGGTCGCCCCCTTCTAATGAACAGGTTTGACTACTTTAGTAATCTCTATGAGTACAAATCTTAATGTTAAAGCATATAATGATATTCTAGGAAATTGTGTGCTTCTAATATTATAGCAACAGTTTGGACAGGACTCTTTTCTATTCTAACATGGCAATGCCTCTGACTGTGTATAAGACAAGGTTCAAAAAGAAAATGATTGATTCAGTCAGTGTGGAAGAACTTGACTGGTCTGCATAAAACCAAGTCCTAATCCCAGTTTAACACCTCTGGTGTGACTGTAAATGCAGACCTTGAGCCAAAAACTCATCACCAAACACCAATGACTTGTACATACACTATATAGACAAAAGTATTGGCACCCCCTTCTTTAGAACAGAAAAATGCACTTCCAAATCTGTGGCAACAACGATGGGAACATAATTCATGTATTTAAAAATTGTATTTCCATCTCTGTTGCAACAGTTTTGGAAGTGTCTAAAATGACTGAACCTATATGTACAAGTCATTGGTGTTTGGTGATGAGTTTTTGGCTCAAGGTCTGCATTTACAGTCACACCAGAGGTGTTAAACTGGGATTAGGACTTGGTTTTATGCAGACCAGTCAAGTTCTTCCACACTGACTGAATCAATCATGTTCTTTTTGAACCTTGTCTTATACACGGAGGTATTGTCATGTTAGAATAGAAAAGGGTCCTGTCCAAACTGTTGCTATAATATTAGAAGCACACAATTCCCTAGAATATCATAATATGCTTAAACATTAAGATTTGTACTCATAGAAATTACTAAAGTAGTCAAACCTGTTCATTAGAAGGGGGCGACCCAATACTTTTGGCAATATAGTGTACATTTGCATAAAGCATCCATATTTGTCCATGCCCATGTTGATTAGAGTATAAAAAATTTGAAAAGGATTGATTTAAGGTACATTTAGAACAAATAAAAATGTGTGATTAATCGCGATTAATCGCGAGTTAACTCATGGCAATCATGCGATTAATCGTGATTACATTTTTTAATCGATTGACAGCCCTAGTTTTAAGGTTGTTTTTTTTTTTTCACGGAGCAGCACCTTGATCATGGACAGTAATTGCCAGGATGCTATGGAGATTTGCAACATTTCCCCTCAGCAGAATATATGCATGTGGTAAAGCAACTACAGTTTGAACATTGGCTCTAAAGCACAAAATACCGAAGCACCCATATTTCTGCCTAATTCGCTTCAGAGCTTTGCAACCTCTCCTAGACTGCTTGCCTTCAGAAAAGCTTTATGTAATTGTCAACACATAAAAGCGCATATGTTAGTGGTCTTTCTTTTGTCCTTCTCAAAAAGTATGTGTTTTTATTTTTGGTTATTTTAATAATTAGACAAAGAAAATTAGGTTAAAAACAATTTAATTCATTATTGAAAATTTAGAAGACATTTAAGTTCACCTCGGGAAGTGATGCAATGTCTAAATATCAGCCAAAGTTGTCTTATTATTTTTTTTATGTTGGGGGGGGGTAATGGTTTCAATGATCTGTCAGTTTTTAACATCAGCTGCACATGAGACAAATGTCAGATATAGTATAACAGTAAGGGCAGATTGTTATCATTGCAGATGTGGACCTGTGGGAAATATTCCCATTTCTTTGTTTTTATGAACTGTCGTGTCTCTCTGATCCATTCAGAGAGATGCATCTTCTGCAATGGTTTGTACAGCTGTTGTATTGCCTTATCTAACAGTGGTTGTCACGAATCATTAAACTGACATGGAAAAACATGGAAATGTGTATTGAGTATTTCTGCTTAATTGCCTTCCATCCAAGTTCAAAGGCATAGTTCACCCAGAAATCATCATTTACTCACTCTCATGCCATTCCAAATATGCCTTCCACTGTATGAGGAACAAATGCTTATCCTCAGTCCAATGCAGAGGATCCATTGGTGAGTAAGTGATGTAATGATACATTTCTCTAAATTTGTTCCCATTAAGAAACAAACTCATCTGTATCTTTTCAGCACATTTCCATTTTTGAGTGAACCGTTCTTTTAATTATACCTATAAGAAGCATCAAGCCACACACAGTCATGATGAAATTATTTTAATGTAAAATGTGTGCTTGTTCTTAAAAATAATAACTTTGTTTACCATACAGCAATTAAATAATTGCCCATTAGCAGCGATTCTGGAGTGTGTTATATCAATACAGGAGACCCCTCCCACATCATGAGTCGCTGGTCACAGGCTCCGCCTCCCTGATAACATCATCAGCCCCCTGCCCTTCTTCTTTAACAGCTGTAATGGAGATGCTGCTCTTATTGAGCTGGATGCTGAGCTTGACCCATTCTCCTCTGCTGACCGTCAGGGGCTGCTGGAGGACCACCGCCGCCTGCTTCCAGTGAGAGTCCTCACTGAAAGTGCTGACGCTCTGCTCAGAGTCCAGATGGATCTGGTACCAGAAGGGAATGGCAGTCACCTTGCCTGAGGTGTTGACCCGTACCTGCCAAATACACAAAATAAAAGACAATTTAATAGACAGTCATGGGGCTACTAGAGGGCTTTAACATTACTTAAAAGTTTAAAAATTGTTAGTTTTTGAATGTTTGTATATTTTTTTAGTTTTTAGAATTTTCAGTTTTCATTTTAAGTCGTTAAATTTTACTTGGCTTAATCAAAGACTGTAAAATAAAGACTTTGGCTTAACTTATTTTAATTTCAGTTTCAACCACTTTAGTAATTTAACCTTTACTAAGGCAACATTTCTATTTTTTGTTTTTCATTAATATATTATTACATTATATAAAATGTGTAATGTAATGGATTACGTTACTTACTACAATTTTTGTCATGTAATTTGGAATCGGTGATGGACTACAATTTGTAAGTAATCTCCCCAGCTATGTGTAAAGCTTTATTTCAATTAACAAACTATTTGAACAATAACAACACTGAGAGAGAGAGAAGCCCAAAGAACCAGAACCCAAAACTCACTTTGACTTCTTTGTCGGTGTAATTGGCAGTGCTGTTCATGAGGTCCAGTGTGAAGAGTTCTACTGGTTCACTAAGATATGTACATTCAAGTGTGGACAGGTCCAAAAACACATGAACAGGTACCTAAGAGAAGAAAAAAAACAACATTACAGAGACATTTTATTCCTTAAACACTTTAATTCTGTAATTTGCAGAAACCACAGAAAATATTTATTATGCATTACATTTCTCTCAGTGCATGAAATGGAAAATCAGATCTTTGATAAGCTGATAATCCATGGTATCTCTCCAACTCTTTCTGTTAGGATGTGTGGCATTTGACAATACTGTATAAAGCATCTATAATTAACCACATAGCAGAGCTGTTTCTGGCCATTTTGAGGCCCAAGTTGGTGAATGGAACATACACTGAGATTCAGGTCCTAAAAAAACAACAAACACCCCATTTTGGAATTTGAACTACAATGTGCACTCGAGTTCTCAGTTCAAAGTTGAGTCTTGTAAAAACAAACTAAAAGCCAAACAATCATGTTTACACAAAAAGGCTAAAAAGCCACTCTGATTACAAAAGAGTAGAGTTCTGTTTAGACCAGACACAATGAAAAGTATATATGATCAAAAATCGTGAAAACAGCAATATTGTGAAATATTATTACAATTTAAAATAACTGTTTTCTATTTTAATATATTTTAAAATGTAATTTATTCCTGTGGTGGCAAAGCTGAATTTTCAGCATCATTACTCCAGTCTTCTTTGTCACATGATCTTTCAGAAATCATTCTAATATACTGATTAGCTGCTCAGCAAACAATTATTATTATTATCAACGTTGATAACAGTTGTGCTGCTTAGTATTTTGGTGAAAACTGTGATTATATATATATATATATATATATATATATATATATATATTTATTCAGGATATTTTGATGAATTAAAAAGTTTTTCATTTCATTTTTTCATTTCATTTGAAATAAAATAATAATAATTAAAGACTTCACTTCAAAGACTTCACTGTCACTTTTGAACAATTAAATGTATTCTTAGTTAAAGTATTGATTTTTATTTATTATGTCATTTTAAATGTATTTACATATATATATATATTTTTTTTTACATTCATTTATTTATATAATGTTATGTATTTATAAAAAACTTTTGAATGGTAGTGTACTATAAATCAAATATTTTAAATTTTTTATGGTTTGAAACATGATTAAAATGTGATTTTTAAAAATTTATTTCAGTCTGAAAGGTCAGAACGGATCATACAGTGTGTGGTCTTGTCTACAGCTTTTTGTGAATTCACTTTTTTTTGTCTTGCTATTTCCACATATAATGAACTTTGTGGTATTTGAATGTAGTAAATTGTGAAGCAGTGAACAAGTGAGCAGTTTTGGGACAAAGCACATATTAATGTGAAAATGTTTTAATTTCGTGCACTTCAAAACTTTCACTTTTTAAATACAGCACTAGCAAATTATTATGGCAACCAATGCAGATATATAGATTTGGTTTGTAAATTAGATTTAGGTGCAGTGTTAACAAAGCCTATACTACATTGAACCTCAAGATACCAGAGAACCTTACACACAAGGACAAGAGATAAAGAGTAAGCACAGTATTGACAGAGCCAAACATACTGTGAATTGATTGATGAATGGAGCAATGTTGAACCCGAGAGTCGGCTCTGTTCCCTGAACAGCGCTTTCCTGAAGCAGTGTGTCAGACTCAACAAGCATCCCGTGGATCACAATACGCTCTGGAAAAATCTGCCCACCGTCCTCCAACAAACACCTGAAATGTTCACAACAAAAACTACTGTTTACACCTAAAAGAAAAAAAAGAACTAACCATACTATGATTTAAACTCTTACCTAGCTAACGTTGCTTTTTCCATCAGTTTCTGTCTAATAAGGCCACAGATCTCTATGCAGTCAAGTATGATGGCGCTCCAGAGCTTCTCTGTTCCTGGCCGCTGGAGAACCGCAGAATCATCCTCCACGTGACTTAACCAGAACTCCAGTGTGCTTTCGAGCACACCGTTTCCTTTGGCCAGCAGTCTCAACATAGTCTGGTGATGCTCTTTCTCCACTGAACTGTAGGCTTGAACCAATACAGGGCTGATCTGTTTGTCTTCACTTGAATCGAAGCCTAACTGGGCTGCCATCAAGGAGAGCACAGAAAAGCCCTCGGAGACATCGAGCACGTAGATCGGATCGAGTTCTGTGTCTGACTGTTGTAACCTCCTAGTTGACTTAAGAGAAACCAAAAGTTTGCTCATGGCCCTCTGGAAGCTGTTATGATACGCTGTGTTATTGAGGAGAGCGATCTCTGCCGACTCCAGCATAAAAGCACAAGATGGTTTCTCCTGGTTGGTTTGAAGGCCAGCCAGAGCACTGCACAACTCAGCCTCAGGGTTTGCAGTGAGGATCTTGGGAGTTACATTGTCCATATGGAATGTGTGTCCACCTCTTACGATAGCAGTGCAGCATAGCCTGAGATAAGTGTCCTTACAGGAAACTTCCACCAGTACTTCATCACCACATTTCACAGAGTCTGAGGGATGACATGAGTTAAAGTCAATTAATTATTACTATTAAACTGGCTGTAGCTTAACCTTAATTGTCTTCACACAACCTCAAATGATGCATATTCAACACACACACACACACACACACACACACACACACACACACACACACACACGTGAGCATTTTTCTAACATGATTAGAATGTTGCTAGCATGTTTTTAGCATGCTTAGCATGATGCTAGCATGTAAGCATTTAGCATGTTGCAAGCAAGTTTTTAGGATTAGCATGCATGAATGAAAAAATCCAGCTAAAAGCAAGTAAAACCAGGCTGATTTAATAATTAAGAACAGCTAAATCCAGCTGATTTTATTAAAAAAACAGCTAAAACCAGCTCATTTTACAAAAACAGCTAAAACCATCTAAAACCAGCTGATTTAGCAAAAAAACAAAACAAACAAATAAAAAAAAACCCAGCTAAACCCAGCTGATTTAAGAAAGAAACAAAACAGCTAAAACAAGCTCTTTTAACAAAAACAGCTCAAAACATCTAAAAACAGCTAAAATGCACTGATTTAGCAACAAAAAAATAAAATTAAAACCAGCTAAACCCAGCTGATTTAGTGGCCAAAACTGCTTTAAGACGAGCCTGGGAGACCAGCCACAGGAGCCATTGCTGCTAATGCTAATGTGAAGTGTGTGAGACTACTTCCTGTTATTCTCCTAAGAGATAGCTTCTGATATTAATGCCTCAAGAAATTCATTGGCATGACTAGTTCTAGAGCAGTAGTTCTCAACGTTTTTTATTCCAAGTCCCCCCCATTGTCAACAACAATATTTAGAAGCCCCATATATACATTTGGAGTGTCAGTATGATAAAATATATAAGTATAATTCAAATTTAAATAATTAATTTTCTGTATTCCAGATGTTTTAAGAGTTCAAGGTTTAACTAATTAATTTTCATTACGTTTTCAGTTGATACTGGATATGATTAATGAATATTATATTTATCTGTACACATATTGTTTCTTTAAATAATTTAAAAAATTCACGTGCCCTCATAATCTTTAATCAAAAACATCTTCCCCTCCTTCCAACAACAACACATGCTCTGATGGACAAAATCAGGTCCCACCCTACATTTTTTCTCATTCAAAATGCCATTTAACGTGATTATACGTCACAAAGAAGAAAAGACCACAATCCCATTTCATGCCTACTTCAAGTGATCTTGGAAATTTGCTGAGGCCCCCATTTGAGAACCATTGTTCGAGAGTCATGGTCATCTTCTTATTCTCTATATTTTTACATTAATACAGTAGCTCTTACTGAATGGACTCTGTATTGGATAGATGGCCTGCTCCCAGCATGTGTCTTCCAGTGGGCCAGTGGACAGGTGGTTGTCCTGGTCGAGGTGTAGCTGAAACCATACTGCCAGAGCATCAAGAACACCCTCCTGAGTCACACGCAGTCGCAGCTGCATCACCTCTCTGGAGCAAAGACCCTCCAGTTCCTGCAACACAGAGATTGCTTAATACCACTTACTGCAACCATGCCACTTTAGGTATTTCAGTTGTGTTGTTTCTCTCCCATCTGCCCCATGTTCACTGTATGTCTCTATTAGACTATACACAATCCAAAGTTTGGGGTCAGATTTTTAAATGTTTTTGTCTCTTACGCTTATGCAGGGTGCATTTACAGGATCAAAAATGCAGTAAAATAAGTAATATTGTGATATATTATTACAATTTAATATATTTTAAAATGTAAGTAATTCCTGTGATGACAAAGCTGAATTTTCAGCATCCATTACTCCAGTCTTTTTTCAGTGTTGCATGATGCTTTAGAAAGCATTTTAATATGCTGATTTGGTGCTCAAAACACATAGCTATCAATGTTGACAACAGACAGACATTTTTCGTTTCAGGATGAATAGAAAGTTCAAAATAACAGCATTTATTTGAAAATGAAATCTTTTTTAAAATTATAAATGTCTTTACTGTCACTTTTGATCAATTGACTTGTGGCATTATCAAAATACACTTTTATTTCAACACTCAGCTCTATATTATACTGAGTTCTATACCTGCACATTGTTGAAGTCTATGTCCAGAGCTGTGAAAGGTTGTGTGAGCTGAATGTATCCTCCACGCAGGCGGCTCAGTCTTTCAGTGGTGTAGGGCTCAGTGCTGTCCTCAGTATCAGCCAGACAGCTAACAGGACTATAGATCTGTCCTACTGCAGACAGATCCAAGCCTCCAACTGAAGACGCATACAGCCTGCAGAGATTGATTAGTAATTCAATCACTAAATGTTCAGTCTAATCTTTCTAAGATCATACTCCAGAGCCTGCTTCTTTGGTATTGTGTTAACTCTTTAAAGAGATGTGTATTACAAATGTTATCAATGTGTCACTCACACATAAGCAGCTTTGGTCTCTCACCTGTGATGTCTACGGATCTCACGGCACTGAACAGCGACTCCAAACACAGTTGCACCAGCAGGTATTACCCGGCCTGTTTGTGAGGGACTGGACAAGGGTTGTTGAGTGTTCTGTTGAAATGATTTAATAATCAATTGCTGTGAAAGACTTGGAAGCATTAGTTAGAATAGACTGAAATATATTCATTTATAGCAGCTTTATACAACTGTATACTTTCTAGCCATCTACTGCTGCTAACATATTTTCTAAAAATGACTTTAGAACTCATTCACAAACATTTATATGTATCTCAGCCACTAGGCGTCCCTGTTGTCAAAAATTATATAACTTGAGGCTACTCTCTGACACTGATATGGGAAAAAGCTTAGAATATTTTAAGTAAGGTTTTAGAAGAAAGGGTCTGGTTGTAGTACGGCAAAGTATGTAATCTTTTGCCAAGCATGCTATTAACGTTGGTGCAAGACAACTTGACATTTTCAGAGACAAAAATCTCTTAGTCACTGACCACGGCCGGATAAACATTGGATCAGACAGGATAAAACCATTTGTATAAAAGGATTACACTATAATCAGAGTTGAATTTGTGGCATCACGTGACCTCACAGTAGGTTTGCTGATCAGAGCAGTCAATGCCGCATACACATACTGAAATCATTCAGAAAGTGACTTACAGGTGGAGGTAAAAGTAGGTGCTTCCATGCATGGATCAGCGTCTCAATGATGCCCTCACCAAACAGCCCTGCATCTACCGTCTCTGTTACAACCAGTGACACTCTGAAGAATGGAACATAAATCAACACAAATTTAGAAATCATCTGCAATTTAAACTCACTTAAGACATTTTTGAAATCAATATTTTTTACAAATAATATGATATTTTAAGGTTTGGGTCAGTGTGATAAAAAAAGGAAAGAAATTAATACTTTTATTTAAAAAAGACAAATTAAATTTGGGGAAAATATATATTATTGTTGTTCTTTCTATAGATGAAAGAATAAAAAAATGTAGCACAGTTTCTACAAAAATGATAAGAAACACAACTGGTTTCAACACTGATAATAATAAGAAATGTTGGTAACACTTTATTTTAAGGTGTCCATAATACAGAGTAATTACCTAGTAAAGTACTTAGTAGTAGCTGTTGTACTTACATGAAACAAAATGTACTTATGTAACTAAGTTATGGAACAGCCTGTACTTACAGTTTGTAATTATGTACATGTAATAGGCAGCTACTGTTACACATATGTAACAGACCGAGTCTGTTACACAGCCACTTATGTAACCAAAAGATTGTTACATATGTGTTGCAGACTTTATACAATGTAATTATCAATGTAAGTACACAGACATAAGCTACTTAAAATAAAGTGTATCAAGATTGTACTTAATGTGTATCTATACTGTACACCTTATCCAGCTGCACCTTTGTTTGATTTAACCCACCAGTAGACAGCTAAAATACATGTAATACCTTTCTAATTACATTAAAATTACAGAATATTACACAGGCATAAGCTACTTAAAATAAAGTGTATCAAGACTGTACTTAGGTGTACTAGTATGTTCATGCTAGCAGTGAATAGCTACATGCTAATAGTCATTAGCTAAGTGCTAATTCAGGCTAAGAACATGCCAAGAACTCTATAAAACTCCATAGTAACGATCTGTGACAACTAGCAACTGCCTAGCAACACCCTAGAAACCACCCTAGGTACCTCGGCCTGTTACATATGTGTAACAGTAGCTGCCTATTACATCTACATAATTACAAACTGTAATTACAGGCTGTTCCATAACTTAGTTACATGATAAGTACATTTTGTTTCATGCAAGTACAACAGCTACTACTAAGTACTTAATTAGGTAATTACTCTGTATTATGACACCTTAAAATAAAGTGTTACCGAAATGTTTATCAATGCTCAACAAATCAGCATATTGGAATAATTTTTGAGGGATCATGTGACGATCATGTGAAGACTGGAGTAATGGCTGCTGAAAACTCAGCTTTACCATCACTGTAATAAATTACATTTTAACATTTATTAAAATAGAAAACAGTAACTTTAAATTTCTAATAATATTTCACAATATCACTGTTTTTACTGTATATTTTGATCAAACAAATGCAATCTTGATGAGACATTAAAAAAATCTTACTGGCGTCCCACACTTTTAAATGGTAGTGTAAATTATAAATAAGATTATATCATAATATTCATGCTTGGGAAAAAAAAAAAACTATGTCAATATGAATCTGGTTACTATATAAAGAAATATTTACCTGTTTGGAATGTCTTTTGGAATGTTCATATCTAGAGACTTCAGGTGAACAATCTTGATGCTATCTGCCATCCCATTGGCTGAGAGCACCTCACATGCCAGCTCATACATTGTCTTTGACAGCTCACAGGCATAGACCTCAGCAGCACCTGCCATCTTTGCACACATACTAACATGCCAAACAAAAAGCATTAAAGCAAACTCAACTGTATATCAGTCGAAGCAGACATTTGTTAAATAACAATGTTATGTAACAGGTTTCTGAAAAATCTCACCCGAGGATGCCTGTGCCAGTTCCAATATCCAGAACAGAGCTGCATCCTCCCTCAACAGCTTTCTTAATAGCCAGCTGGTACTTGTGGTTCCGCCCATGGTCATTGAGCATTAAGAAGTGCCAGCGTTCCACCAACCAGTTGGCAACACGGTAAAAGTTTTCCTTTGCCTCTGGGAAGTCTGGTCGGAGTTTAAGGGCTCTGTAAAAATGCCCAGCAGCTTCATCCCGAAACCCCATTCTGGAACAAAAAAAACAAAAAAACCTAACAATTGACTCAGGGATATGTTTGTAAATGAGCAACACAGTCTGAAAAAAAAATGGGGTCAGTATGTGTTTTTTTTTTTTCATTAAAGACATTATATTGTTATTTTTGCCTATTCACCAAAAGACTAATAATATAATTATTAATGACAACAACAATAATAATAAACAAATAAAAACCTGAAGAGATGCTCTCCCATGCTGTTCACTATAACCTCATCCACTGGAAACAACTCCATAGCTTGTTCATAGCTATTAAAGAGGTCCTGGATACGTCCAAGAGAGTCCAGCTCTTCAGCCCATTTAAACAGAGTAAATCTAAAGGATTCCTGCAAATACAAAAACACACATTTACCGGCCTTGCAATAAGGTTCTGAAGCTTTTTCAACTTTAGATACATCATTTCACCACCACACACTGTTACAGTAAACAGACTGATCAGGCAGACAGACTAAAACATCAAGGAATCATTGGGGGGGACAAGCTTACATTTGCAAAGTCTTTTAGAGCTGGAGCAAGGTTTAGAGCCAACAGGTAGTGAACAAAAGCAGTGCCGTAGTCCTGACTGAACAGACACTGCTGAGCGCTTTCCAGTGATCTTGACACCAGCTCATTTCTCACAGCATCTTCTCTCTGAGCTCGTCTATGACGCCTCGTCCTCTTTGGTCTTGTAGTGGCATTAGGCATGTTTTCTGTGAATGACAGAACTGATCATATACTGGATCATTACCTAAAACTGAATAAATTGAACGACAGACAATGAATGCTTCTGGAAAAAAATATATAAATAGAAAATATTTCCATCATTGTCAAATATACGCATACAAATTATTTAGTGTGAAATGTAACACGTTTCAATTAATTTCAGTTGATTTAAGTATACTGGATGTTTGGAGCTAGTAGCTGTATTTATTCATGTAATGATAATCAAGTATAAAATGCCTAATTATAAAGCATTAATAAGTAATATTTAATCCACCAAAGCTGTTAGTTAAAATGTACGTGCAGTACATATAGCAAACGTGATGTGGTAATAAGAAAAATAACGTTTTCATATATGATAATAACATATCTGAACATTACATAGTTTTCCTCTACAGAAATAATAAACCAGAATAATTATATGCTGCTATTTAATATGCATAATTTATTATTTAATTTAACAATTTCAGCATCATTTGGTTTTTGGATTTATGGTTCTTTACCTTCTCAGGATCGCTGGACTGTATTTTTTTATCAATTTCCCTGAAGACTCCAGCCTGCCGCTGTCATTAAACCACAAACTGCGACTTAAACATTTTTCATGTAGTTTTATCTCTATATTTATGAGCTACTTCAGAGCAGCTCTGCTCCGGTCCTGCAGGTCCGCTCTGCAGAATCAGGCGGACGGAAACAACATCCGCTCTTTAGAGTTCCACGTTAGATTTTACTGACAACCCCTAAGTATTATCGCATTTACGGAGTTTATCGAGACACAACAAATTATACTTATGCCGAAGGATTTATTAAGATGGAAAAGACGTAAATTTCCATCACAACACTCCCGCGGCCCGTAATTTTGGGTAATTCCCTCAAATATCCCGGGTTTCCCGAGAGCCAGGCGTGATGACGTGAAAGAGCTAAAAAAAAGTCCTGCACGCGGGAGGAGACTCGCGCGAGTGTCATTCGCGGAGCAAAACCCTGACTGGACATTAGTACCTTTATTTCAATAGATATCCGTGTAGCGTAGAGCTGTTTTATCATATCTTGCGACAGTTTAAACCTGGAACATACTTAACATAACGTTACCCAGGGCCAAGTTTACTTGTGCGACTTGGAAAGAGTTTTATTCCCAAGAGAACTCCCGACGCGTTTGGTCTTCCTAAAATATACGAGGACGCGTTAGTAAAGGCTTTTTTAGTAACGTTACAGCTTTCCGTTCCCTTTTTAATATCATTTCGTTATTCGACCAGTTTTTATTCATTCGCTGTTCGCTTTCTAACGGGATTTAAACGCTAGCCAGTCTGTAAACTAACGTTAGCTGAGTCCAGTAAAAATGGGTTTACACCCGTTGGAGTTCAGTGAGAGTTACCTGGACAGTCCTGCTTTCAGAGAGAAAATCAAAGCTCATGAAGCAGAGCTGGACAAAACCGGCAGGTTTATCAAAGAGCTGTATAAAGATGGAAAGAATCTCATCAATGCCACAAAACGTAAGTGCCATGTCATTTTATCTCTGCTTTTAAACTCGATGTGTAAATAATTGTGCTTCAAATGAAAATAAAGCTTGCCATTCAGTCAACATGGGATCCAAACTATGCAAATGTCAGATAACGTTAATATCAGCAACTAAAATCGGTCAAACAGGTCTTGTATTTTTGTCAAGGTCACTATGTCATTCCTATTTATACTTTTACCCGAGAGCTTGCTGGAGTAGTTTTGCTGGTCTCGAGAGTAAAACATGGTTCATTTAGTGTGAGAAAATGAGCTTGCGTGGCATAACATTTGCTGACCTCATCCAGTTCTGGGGTTATGATTTACTGTACATGATCTGTGTGCAAATCACCATGTGTCCTACAAGTCTGCTTTTTGGTCTGTTTACGTTAAGGATTTTTGCAGCACTTATGTAAGTTATTTTGAAAGGCCACAGTTTTCTCATTTCAGATACTTGCAGTTATGCATATGTGGCTTATCACCTCTGTCATGTGACCCACCCTTTCACCTTTGCGTGTAAAGTTTTATTGTAAACATTTCATGTCCCTTCCCATTATGCTTTTATTATATTCTGCCTTTTTCCTAGCATTTAGGACAGGGCAGAACAAATTGGCTAAAAATAAAGCTTGCGTATTACGCCTTGGATGTTCAGACCTTTTTTGGATATGTTTGAATGATCTGCAGTGTCTGGGTAGAGTTATCTTTAATATGAGTGTTTGTTCTGATAGCAGGACATTTTTGTGCAAATAAAAATGGAGGACCAAAAGTTTTTAGGTGTTGGAGAGTTTTATACTGAAGAAATTTTGGCTAAATGTTTCTTTTAGATTTTGTGGTTGGTTCCTCTTTCTTTTTTCAGTCTTGTGCGTGATGCACTAATAGTGTCACAGCTTCTGGATAATGCTAAATATGGCTAAATTAAGATGCGCAGGACAGCAGGCTCATGGTACAGCCCACACAACCGCTGCCCACATAATATTCACGGCTTGATTAGCTTAGTTTTACTTGGCTTAAAAACATAGGAAACATAAAGCAATAACCAATAATAACATACATAATTGGTGAACTGACCATTGGCGGGCCCTTAGGTTGATTTAGTTTACTCATGGGTTTCCTGCAGGGATAAGAAAAACAAGCAAAAACCTCATCCTTTGTGTCCACTTTTTAATTTTTTTCACATAATGTTTTTTGAAGTTTTTTAATGCTGTCATGCAGCAGGTATTGTGTTCAATTAGTGTTTATATACAGTACTTAAAGTATTGGTAATTGTGTACCTAGTTTTGAATTCAATCAGTCTGTTCAATCAGTTTGGAATGCACACTTTATACTACAGACAGATAAATGACTTCCTCATGCCATTTTGCAATATTTGTGTCCATGGTAATTTTTGCAGGTAATGCTGCATTTATTATTATTACTATTATTAATAATAATAATAATATTTTGATATGTGATTTGTCAGAAATGTCTACTTAGCCTAAACTTTTTTTAAAATCCAATTTATAAAGAAATGCATTCTCTGTAATATCGTAATGTACTTTGAAATGAAAGCATAAAAAATAAACAATTGGGGGAAAAAATAAATAATGGATTTGTTGTTTAAGAGAAAATAAATAAATTAATTAATTCATTCATTCATTTTTTGACTTGTCAAAGTGGCCACCTTATGAAGATTAACATACCTGTTGCATTCATCTACAATGGAATATTTGGAGTACAATCAAATATTTGGAGTTTGAATGGAGGTGTATGATCCGTATATGTCATTACTGTAACAGCCAGTAATCTGTAAGTATAGAAGCCAGTTTGAGCACTGAAAATCTCTATTCATGGTTTCATTTTTAAAATCTGAACTACACTGTTGGGATCACTAGTAAGTGGAAACAATTGAAGCTTTAGGCCCTATCCCAAATGACTCCATGTCCTCTTCAGAGTCCACACTTTAGTGACGTATAATGCTGGCAGAAATATTTATTTATTTATTTATTTATTTATGTATGTATGTAATTTTGAAACCCATTGGTTTTATATAATCCATGAATACCACCTTGACTACTTGTGTAACAAATTAACTGCAATAAATCAGGATGAAAGGATATCAAAGGAATACTTAAATAATAATAAAAAAAAACATTATTTCATCATAAATATGACAGGGAGTATGCAAAAATGCATAATATATGTTGATGACAGAGGTTTATTATTTAGGGTGGGCCGCATATGGACCGCAAACACCTCTTGTGTGAAAGCACATTTAGTTAACACCTTTGGTTGGCCACTCCAGTGAGCACTGCAAATTAGACACGCTTCCACTAGATAACCTGAATGATCTCAACACAACTGTGTTATTAGCAGTGGAGCATGCATCTTAAAAACAGACAACTGCTCTGGCCATAATTCAGAATTATTACATACTACGTAGGGCTGGGCGATATATCTCATGCGATATGCATGCGTATCTCGTCAGTAAAGCCGGTTCCTTGATTAGCGCTAAATCTCCATCACCTGTTTTCAAATGGAGCGGCATTTAATACACAGAGCCGTAGATCACTGACAAGCTACGCAATATCGCGTTCATATCGAAGGCGATATATCAGTCGATATATGCGTAGCTTGTCTGTGAACTACGGCTCTGTGTATTAAATGCCTCTCCATTTGAAAACAGGTGATGGAGATTAACCTCTAATCAAGGAACCGGCTTTACTGACGAGATACGCATGCATATCGCATGCAATATATCGCCCAGCCCTAAACTACGGAATTAAGCATTTCAGTATTAGTGTTGGTCACCTTATAGGCCTTAGTAACTGACATTTGATTGTTTTCTTATGTTTGTTGGCAACAAAATAACATGACAAGAATTTTGGCAAAACAGAATATAACACACACACAGTTGGTCACCATGTTAGCAGAGTTTTGCTTGGCATGCATACATGCTTCAATTGACATTTGACTTGACATTGAAAGCAGGCAGTGTCCGGAGCATTCCTTAATGTTGTAGTGATTGGCTTTGCCCCAGTGGTTACTGCTCACTTGACTCTGTGCAGTGACCTAGGAACAGTTAACAGCAAAAATGCAAAAATTGGGACACTGATGGGCATTAAAACATTAAACTTAAAAGAAGCTAATGCCCTTTCATAAAGAGTTTCATAATAGGCAGGAGCCTATCATTCTTTCAAGTGACTTTCAAGTGTCCCTGAGGCAAATAACCATGAAAGAGTCCAGTTCTTCCGCCTGTGCTTGTTTTTCTTGTGGTTTTGAAATCAACCAAATCATTTGTTGTCTTTTGTTTGCTGAAATTCATACTTGTTTGATAAATGGCATTGATAATGATCACTAAGCTTTTAATCTTTGTCTCTTCTTTGGTGCAATACTGATTGGCAGCAAAAGAAGCAGAGCTTGTTTATAAAGGAATAGTTAATAAAATAGAAAAATAAATCTTTAATCACTTACCCTTATCTTTAAAACACCGATGATACAATATATACTTAAAATAACTAATAAAGACATTGTAAAAATAGTACTCTCAGAATGAATCAAGCAGTTTAATCCAAGACATCTGAAGAGACACAATCACTCTATATAATGAACAGATTTATTTACATTATGTATTTATTTTTTTAACCTAGAGCACATTAAATATGGTCAGTGGTAGGCAGCTCAACCATATTGCTTGATGCACAAGAACAAACCTCACAGGTTCTTTAGGGCCCTATGAAATCCGTTTTATTTTTTCCCAAATTCCGTTTTATTTTTTTCTAAATTCAGTTTTTTTCCGTTTAAATTTTTCTGTATTCCGTTTTTTTCCGTTTAAATTTTTCTGGACTCCTTTTTAATGGTCAAATTAAATTGCATTAATCAAAAAGCATGTCTAATTAATTAAAATCATGAAACTTATACAATTTAACATTAATTTATTAAAAGTGTAACAAAAATGACATGTTTAGGGCCGTATGAAATGTTTTATTTTTTTCTCACCTTATGTTTTATTGTTACCAAATTCTGTGTTTTAGCATGTCTAATTATTTGAATGCATCATTTTTATTTATTCTTACAGTAGCCTTATGAAATGTTTTTTTTCCTCCTCAGAAATTCTGTGTTGTGTATTTAAATTTTACTGGTTATCAGATGAAGGCATAAAACATTGATTTAATATATATTTGAATTAATGAAAATTAAACATTAAAATTTTTGGCAAATAAAGGGGATTTACTATTAAAATTAAAATATTTTGTGATTATTTCATTAAAAAAAAAAGTTTTATTATTTTTCAACAGTAGTAGTAATATTACGTACATTCTACTAAATAATAGTAATATAGCCTATTTCTGGCACAATGTCTAATAAGTTAAAGGGGTGGTTGATTGCGATTTCACTTTTTTAACATTAGTTAGTGTGTAATGTTGCTGTTTGAGCATAAACAATATCTGCAGAGTTGCGGCGCTGAAAGTTCAATGCAAACGGAGATATCGTCTTTTAAAATTCTGGCAGTTTAATGCCTACAAAAACGACAGGTAAGGGACTACAACGAGTTACTTCCCGGGTCTGATACGTCACAGACCCAGATAAACCCTGCCCCTGGGAACACGCAGCAAAGGGGGCGAGGCCATGCTGCGCTGCTTTAGAGAAGAGGAAGAGAAAACTAGGGATGTACGTAAAAAGCTATTCATATGAATCGCGATTCTGTCTTCTAACGATTCTAATGGATTCTCAAGTTTCAAAATCATTAAAGCAGCAGTTCTTAATACTGTTACTCGTGTCGCCCTGCTCTGCATCTCTCTCTCTCTCTCTCATTCAGATCGTCAGATCAGCTCCAACAAACTGTTCCAATTATACACTTATTTTCACACAGCAATGAGAAGCATTATAAATGGACACGCGTGCGGTTGCTGTGCTGTATTAAAGCTTTAATCAGGATAAAACCGTATATTAAAAGCTAACAGAAGCAGTAGCACTTACAAATAGCAGCGTATTTAAAAGTATGAGACAACAACAACCAAACATACCATTAAGAGCCGTGCTTGCACAGGTTCTGCACGATCCTCTTCACTAATATCCTCTGGGTCTCAATCGGGCTCAAATTGATAAGCATTCTAGACAACGCCACTGTTTACAATTCAACCGGAGCACATGCCACTGAGGAGAGGGGCGGGATGTTCAGACGTGCAGTAGAGGCGGTTTAGCGAATCACAACACACTGAGCCAGCTAACCAATCTCAGCCCATCGCGTATTTCTGAAGGAGGAGCTTCATAAAACCAGGAAATAAATCGAGGCGTTTGTCAGAGAAGGGACAGAGAGGTGTGGAATAAAGGTAAATTATGTGAAAAATAATGTGTTTTTAAAAAAACCAAGCATGAGCACATGCTAGACTGCACCCCATAAACACAATCAAGCCTAGAAAAAAAACAGTCAACCACCCCTTTAAACCAAACTTTTATTTTGACGGGTTGCCGTGAATACCTTTAAAGTTCTGTGTGTATAATGATATGATGCTAGTTTTACTCAATTGAAACGGTAAAATGCTGCCTGAAGTGACTCTCAGATCAGTTTTGGAGATATTGTTCATGTATTTATGTCCTCATTGAGGCGGCAGACGCTGAAATCACCGCGAGCTCCACGCGCGCTGTGTAACTTATGTAAACAAAACCGCGAGTCTGCTCCATTCACACAGAGACGCGCAGAACATGCAGGATTCATATTTAAATCGACTTTTGTGGCTTAATATTTACAGATACTAGTCTATATCGCGATTTGATTTAAGTGTAATGACCTACTTTTGATTAATTCATCCAAACTTTGACAAATTCCGTGACATTCCGCGTTAAACTGTAAATTCCGTTTTTATGATTGGATTCCGCGATTCCGTCCATGTTTTCTGCATCGCGGAAATCATAGGGCCCTAGTTCTTGCTGAAACTCATTGCGTGACATGGGAAAATAAACCTCATAGGTCCTTGTGCATCATGCAAGCACAATTGAGCTTTATCATATTTGATGTGTTCTCTCTGTGTGTTGATCAATGTTTATATGTGATTAAATCTGTTCATCATAAAGTGATTGTGTCTCTTCAGAAGACTTTCAAACTGTTGTGTTGGCATATTCTCAAGATTTTTGTTATGTAGCAAGAATCCACAGATTAATAGTCTGCAGTTTAGTGTAACTGAAGCCTTCATGCCTAATTTTTCGACCTTTTGGAAGTCTGGGAGGATGTATTTGGCCATGGAATCCTTGATTCAGCGGGACGTGTGACAACCAGGCTGTCAGCTGCTGTGGAACAGGAACCTTCTCAGTGGACGAGAAGGACTCGGAGGATGCGCTCCTGTTTTTGTCCATTTCCTTTGCAGAGCAGCCAGTCTTTGTCACACAACCTTTTGACTTGTCCTCGTATCCTCCCCTCTCCCCAGAGGAGATGTGATCCTTGTTCATCTATGTCCATAGGAAACAAATAGTGGGTTTTGTATTCCACAGCCAATGGACGCCTTTACCATAACGGGGGGGAAATACATACATCAGCTTCTGGGGGTTGTTTTTGCTCTGCTGGAACGTTAAAATTATTTCCACATTTCAGGACACTGGAGGCAAAAAGCTGTACATTGATGTCTTCAAAGCAAATAGACAGTTTAGTCTTTGCTCTCTGCATGTCACGTTTTACGTTTTATAAGTGTCTGTGAGATGTTCTCTACTCTTGCCAAAGATTGAGATTGGCAACAGTCTCCCAGTAATCTCAATGCATTGTCTGCCATACATCGTCATAATATTTCATTAAAATGGAATTAAAGTGGATATGAGATCATGGAAATGGAAGGTTTACTTTTTCAGGAGAAGAAATGAAAGTCAGAAATGAGCTTCATGTGTTGTGCAGATGCTTCTTTTTCTTGCAGAGAACACTAAGATTTATTGTTGGTGTTTATGCAACATCATCACCACAGGCCTTAGTCAGGTAGACACTATATTTCATTTTATACAATTAAAAAACCATGATGTGAGTGATGTACAGTCCATTCAATGCGCTGTTCTTTCTCAAGGTTGTAAGTCACATCTCATTTTCTTTTTCCATGGTTTCCAGAATATTTTGTTTGTTGGAAACTTTTTTTGAAAGGCATCACTTAAATGTTTTGTTGGCTCAAGCCCCTGCCCCTTTGAGGTCCGACGCTAAAGTGCCCTTGCAGTCCGGTCTGTGCGATATGAACGATATCGTGGATGAAATCAGTACCGCCGCAGTTCGCGTAGGGCACCAAGTCCCAGGGGGGCACCATCCCAGCAGTTGCTCAAAAAAAAAAAAAGAAACGTGACGCGTCATTCCCGCGACCGCTCGCGCCTCAACTTTGCGGCTGAATGCAGATGATCATAATTGATGGACAACTATGCCCGTGAAAAGACATCAGCAGTCCTGTGCCGAGAAAAAAAAAAAAAAAAAGATGAAAACGAAGCCCGCACGTCACTTTCAGTTAGGCTATATTCATAATCAAAGAAGTATTAAGACAATATATTTTTTTTGTGGTTATAAAAACAGACCTAAGCCAACAACAGCCTTTAAAATGAGTTAAAATGAATTATATAAAAACAATGAGGCAACCCTGCAGAAAAAACACAATAGAACCATCACAGAAAATTCTAATACATCACAAATAAATCACAAATGCCATTACAAACCATCAACTTTTAACCATTAAAACCATTAAAAAATGGTTTTCTGTAGTGTGTTTTGGGACATATTCCATTAGGATTTATTGGTTTTAACAAGCCACCAATAGAAGGTGACCAATTGCCAGTGGAGACCAACAGGGTCCATTACAGTTTCCATTAATACCAATAAAAGTCCCTGATTATAACCAGTAAAACCATTACTAATTTTGTGATGTGTCTATTGTTTTTTTCAACATTACATGTTATAAATGCCTGTAAAGGGAGCCAAAGGCCTGGTAATTGCTGCTGTTACACTTACAGGACAATCATATCCTTGTTTATTAGGCTATTGACCAAACATTTAATTTAAATATCCACTTAATCTTAAATTTTTGGCCACCTTTTTGCTATAGATGACACAGCCTCTATAATTTCTTAAACAAAAAACATGTGGACATCACAATCCTTACAAAAATGAACCATGGTTTTCGTAGTAAAACTGCTTAATTTTCTTTTGTGTGATTTCTGAATGCTTGAGACCATAAAATCAACCAGACAACTGTATTACTGCCATAGGTAACTGTCTAGAGCTACAATTGTAATTTGTAAATAATACAATTTAATTACAATTTATTTACTTTTAGCCTATATTTTATTAAAGTTCTATTTTGACCCCTATGGTAGGTGTTTTTTTTATTCCATAATATTTGAGGGAGGGGGCACAACAATAAAATCCTGCTTAGGGCACCCATTTGGCCAGCAGCGGCCCTGATAAAAATGTCTCCAATCTGCTTTTGAAGAAATATCGTTGCATCTTGCTACAGCGCACATTCTATCAGCTGCAGTTCTGGCGCCGTCGTATCAATACTGTACAGCGCCACATACATTCACATCAGTAAGAAGATATTTTGAAGAATGTGGGTAACCAAACAGATGCTGGTCCACTTTGACTTTGACAGTAGGGGAAAAAATACTATGGAAGTCACTGTGGACCAGCAACTGTTTGGTTTTCCACCTTCTTCAAAATAGCGTTTATGTTTAGCAGAAGAAGGAAACTCAGGTTTAAAACAACTTTTGAGTGAGTAAATGAAGGTATAAAAATAAAACACTAGCCTGTTTTAATTCTTGGGTGAATTATTCCTTTAATGTTAATAAAACACCAAAACACAAAGAGAAAAATCAATCACTACTCTTGACTGAAAAACTAATACAGTTGCTTTAATAGGAATCAATCTATATAGTGTTTTATTTTTATATTTGTTCATTCAGTTTCTTGAATGCTCCTGCTAAATACACCTATTGTAGCCTACCTGATAATAAAACAGTTTATTTTATTTATATTTTATGTGTATTTGTAATGTGTATCTTTGTTCTCATTTTTTAATAACAAAGATAAAATAATGACAAAGATATTTATCTTCACCCACTTTGGCCTAAATATCTGCCATACTTTTTTATATTTTGTTACCTTGAAAGGCTTTGTCTTTATAATAGGGAAATTAGTTTGGCTGTAATGCTCAAACAGCTTGCAAAATAAAAAAAACAACATGACAAAAAATTGTGATAAAATCGTGAATCGTGAATTTCACTCTTATAATATTTTTCATTTGTTTTACCAGTTTTCATAATATAGACAGAGGCATACAAGTCATAAGTCTTTGGTTTGATTTTTTTTTTTTTATCAAAATTAGGTAAGAAATACCTATGTGTTCCAACAACTAGTTCTCCTTCTGAGAGGGTTTTTAGTGCCTGTGGGAACATAGTTTCATGCCACAGAGCTTCTCTTAAACCAGAGAAAGTTGACAGATTTGTGTTCTTAGCTAAAAACTTGTAAAAAAAATAAATACTTATCCCAGTTTAATTATTTCCCCCAGTTGCACAGTGTAAATTGTCAATTGCATGCACTAAAAAAGTTGACAGAATGCACGTTCTGTACTTGTTTTGCATTACTTCAGTTACATATACATGTGTTCATTTAATAAAAAGCAGTAAGTGATCACTTGGTCTAGATTTTTTTTAAATGCTTAAATTTGCACTAAATATTTTGAATTTACTTTGTAACAATAGCTGTTCTTTCTAAATATTTTTAAAAAAAAATTTGGGGGGGGGGGGCAAAAGAAAATCATGTTTTTTTAATTATTTAAAAGCAAACGCAAACATATCGAGATATATATCGAATATCGTACAAATTTTGAAAATATCGAGATATCAATTTTTTTTATATATCGCCCAGCCCTAATTTCCATCCAAAATAAAAATTCCATTACCCTCATGTTGCTTCAAACCCATAAGACTTTCCTTCATCTTCAAAACACAAATGCGATTTTCTCAATATTTAGATTTTTTGCACCCTCAGATTTACAAATTGTTGTATCTCGGCCAAATAATGTCCTATCATAATGGAAAGCTAATTTATTCAGCTTTCAGATGATGTATAAATCTCAATTTCTCAAAAAAAAGACCCTTATAACTGGTTTTGTGGTCCAGGGTCACATTTGTGTTTTGAAAATGAACAAAAAGTTTAATAGGTTTAGAACAACATGAGTGTAAACTAACATTTTAAAATTGGTGTTTTCTTCAACTAATGTTGAAGGTTGGTTTGTGAGGCCAAAAAAAGTTTATTTTATTGAGTAATGCATTTTCATTTCACTTAGAACACTCGCCCAAACTCTTATATCAGTTTGTTCTGATGAATTAACATATGTTCTTCCACTAGCTTAGCAAAGACTAGATTTGTCATGACCTTATCGCTCTCAAGTGAGTATTCAAGACCAAAGACTTCTATCTCAGTTCAGTATGTAGACGTGTTTCAGCCCTGGAAAGGCTGCAGTGGTATTCCACAGGAATGATCATATCTCTAACACATTCGTGGAATTAATGATGAAACTGAGCCCAGAGGGTTGAGGGTGATGTCATGTTCTGACAAAAAATATTGTGCTTAATAAACTTGGAGAGGTTTAAGCCAAAAGAGGCCTTAGGAGAGGAAAAGAAAGAAAGGGTGAGTGAGGGAGAGAGGGAAAGAAGAGAGGTCTGGAAAAGATCAATTAGAGGAACAGGAAAGATTGGACAAAGAGATGGCCGTGTAAACACAGTCCTGCTCGTAATTTAGTTTGATGGTTAACTGTGCCCTCAGTGTCACAGCTGTAATATGAAGAAGACATACATTTTAAACATAGGACATTTTGTTGAGTGTAGTAAAAAAAACAATTGAAAAACATATTGGACTGTTCTGAACCTAGTGGGCTGGTTGACTGCGCTGCATACTTCACCTATAAGTAGGGATGGGTATCGTTTACATTTTATCAATACCGATACTGCTTATCGCTACCGTACTTATCGATACTGTTATCGATACTATTTGGTGCAAAAAAGATACGATGTGAAAAGTTGTTGAAAATTTCAAGTTATTTTATTACTGCTGAACTTAAGCAACTGTATTAAAGTTCTTCAGTCAGGAGCAGTGAGTTATTTTTCTCTTTGTGTTTAATTTTTATTAACATTAAAGGAGTAGTTCACCCATAAATGAAAATTGTGTCATCATTTACTCACTCTCAAGTAGGGTTGGGTACCGAACTCGGTACTTTTGACGGCATTTTACCGTTTCATTTGAGAAAACTAGCATCATATCATACTGTATACTAGGGCTGAGTTTCGATTCAGATGTCCCGATTTGATTCGATTTCGATTCGCAAGCTCTCGATTCGATTCTCAATTTTTGATTACATTCAGTGAATATAGTTTTAATACAAAAGTTATTGATATTTCTAAAAAATGAGCAGTAAACATCAGTTTACAAATGGTGAATTAATAAAAAGAAATTAAGAACCACAGGCCTGTATTTTAAACCTATTCTTTTTTTGTATAGGGTCCTTTATTAAACAATAATAGGGAACTATAAAATGTTCTTCTTAATTTTTCTGGTAATCAGATGAAGGCATAAAACATTAATTTAATTTAATTTAATTTATCCTAATCAAATGAAAATTAAATCCTTTTATTTTTTGGCAAACAAAGTGCTGCACAACAGAGGTTTACTGTTAAAATTAAAAAAATATATATTTTTCTTTATTTAATTTTTTCATTTGATTATCAGAAAAAATAAAACGCACAAGAATTTCTGTAAGAAAAAAAACTGTAGGGTCCTATTGATCAAAATATTGAAATTGAGAGTTTTGGACTTATTTTTTCACTGAAATAAATGTTTTTGTTATTACACAGAGTAAAGTACCGAAAAAAAGTTACCGTTGGGTACCGGTACTGAATTTCAGGTACCGATACTGGTACTAGGGATGGGCATTTCAAGCAAAAGTAATATTCGAAAATCGCTGGGAATTATTCGATTATTATTCGATTATTAAACAGAGAGAGAGAGAGAGCGAGAGAGACCATTCACACTTTTATTCTGTATTAGGGGTGTAAGAAAATATCGATACACGTGAGTATCGCGATATTTTGTTTGGCGATACTGTATCGATTCTCAAAAACGGAATATCGATATTTAAAAAAAAAATCATACAGGATTCATGGCAGTTGTTTCGTTTTTAGTTCATATCCCGACCGCTAGAGAGCAGTCTTCATCTCTGAACTTAAACAGTGACTGGAAATACTAGCATTAGAGCACACCACTAATGTTTGCGTTAATATAGTTCGCTGCCAGTAATGGGGGATGAAAGAATTGTTCCAGCTCTCGTTTCGGTGTACAAAGCTGAAGTGTGGCGTCATTTGGGCTTTTGTCGTAATGTCCGCCCCGGGACCGTGGCGCGAGCTCCACCTCGGTCCCGCCGCTTGCCGCGCCCCGTGTGAAAAGCCTTCGCGCGGGGTGCGGCTGGCGGCAGGGAAAGCTGCAGCTTTCTCTCGTGTCGGGGGCACAGTTGCCAAGTCCGCGTATTATATCCGACTTTGGGCTTCTTTTTTTGTAAAGTTGCGGGAAAAAATCCCTGGTCGGGGGTTGCGTTTTTTTGGGCTTATTTTACAAAATATGGTTGCTTGTTAGGAAAATCTGACAAGCGACTTCATTTCTTTATTTATGTTCGCCGTATTCTCCAATGCATTGATTGACACTCTGTCTGCTCGCAGTTAATAGCCAACCAGTGCAATAATATAAGTGCCTTAGAGTAATTTGCCATATGTTCTGCTCCTCAGTGGAGAAAAATCACATTCAAAAAGAAGGCGCGTGACGCTGTAATACAAGCGATGACAGAAGTAGACGTAGAGGAGTGGGAGGACTTTCTTTCTTTTAGCCTCATTTTTACACTGTTTTTGTAATGTATTAATTATCACGAGCTGTAATATAAAAAAACATGTAGTCATATCCTAATACTGAGTAAATACATTTGGTTCAAATAGCCTGGTATGGCAAGATGTCTTAAAATATATATTTTTTTTAACATTTAAACTTAGACCACATTATTAGATTACCTTTTGACTTCATGAATACACTTTAATGACAGCTTAATGCTTTTTTAAAAATCTTTTTTATAATATTATTTAATATTTTCTTTTTTACTATAATATATATATTATAATTTAATATAATATTTTATATATTTTTCTATAATATTTATGTGGCATTTTGTTTTTTTATGTCATTTATTTGATAGTTATGTATACATTATTTTATTTTAAATGGAAGAAAAACCTGTTTTTGACCTCAAAATAAAGCACGTTCCCTCTGTACATGGCTGTAACGAGCAGTTTTGTGGAGCTTGGAATTCTTTATAATTAATTAAAAACAAATATTGCCACATTGATGGCTCAAGAAGGTGTAATTCATTACACATCATTGTTTCATTTTAATATATATATAAAAAAAATTGTAACCAAGTGTTTAAGTGTAATATTTCTGTAAAGGCTAGGGACAGAAAAATGGACATTTTCATAGAATGATCCCAATATATTTTAGGCTATAAATATGTGGCTATGTTACAGCTCCCCTTTGAAGCTCTTGTGCTTTTCTCCTTTTTTCCATCTCTCCAATCATATTCTGCTCACATGTGAAGATGAGTTTTGTTCCCACTTTTGTTGCAGTTTGCTAATTTTTGTAAAATAGATAAAAGAGTGGTTTCACTGTAATATGTTGCAGGCTCATTTATTGGTAATAAATAATATTGATGATAATAAATCATCAAAAAATATTGGGCTTGTTTTGGGCTTGTTTTTGAAGCTGCGGTTGCTTATTTGTCTCGCGAGAGTTGGCAACTTTGGTCGGGGGTGTTTTGTGCAGTTGGGCGGTGCTCGCGTCGCGGTCTCGCTGATTCCACGTGGAACAAATACAAACTGAAAAACCTGTGAAATCCAAGTTGAAAGGTTCTGAGAATGTTCAACATCTGTATTCATTTTATTGTTTACATTTGTTTTGTTTTCATTAGGAATCCAGCAAGCACTTTATTTGTCATTAATAATAAGCAGATGTCAGTTTTTGTTCAGATCAAAATGTTATGACATTGTATATTACAATTGTAAACTTAAACTGTGAACCTTTAAAGCAGGGTCTAAAAATATATATGGTCTTTTTTATAAAATACATTTTATACATACATTTAAGTAAAGAATCCTGCAAGCACTAATTTTTCCTCCTTGACTCGTACTGCACAAAAAGTGGTTCAATAACGTTGAATGTTACAGGGACTGATTATTGCAAATGCAGATCCCAGTGTGTTCTGGTTAAACAATTTTTATGTATTTATTTATTTCTAAGGTTTGCATATGGTGGTGTGCTCTTAATGACAGCTTTCCTAAAAATATATCCTATTCCTAAAATAAGAAATATCCCAATATATCGCCTTGCTTACAGTATCGCAATGTATCGCAATATATCGTATCGCAACCCCTGTATCGTGATACGTATCGTATCGCCAGATTCTTGCCAATACACAGCCCTATTCTGTATGATAACAAACTGTTTAATTTATTTAAAGATAGGCTCTTAACTCAAGCCATATAATGATTGTAACATGCTGAAACATATTAATATAATAAACGTAACAGAATGACAACACTTATTAACATAGCAGTCCATTCATTAGCATAAATCAACTGTTCATAAGGTATTAAACTGCTCAAAAATATATTCCAATACTTTCTCTCGCAATTATATAGTTGGGTAATTATACTGTATATTAACTGCGGGCATCAGTGAGCCGTTATTAATATGAGGGGCATTGAAAACGCTTTTGAATGTGCGTGCGCGTGACCGTTTTACTTTTACCTTGGAGATTCGCGATCGCATGTTTATACTATGGAGCGTCAGTACTTACTAGGGCTGTGACAGTGGCAGATTTTTACCACCGCGGTGGTAATGGACCAACTACCGCCGGTGGCGCGGTGTTGTGTATATTTCTATATATAATTCTGAAACGCAAAAATAAATAAATGAGGCTCAATCATCTGTTAACAAACGTGCGTGTTTATTTAACACTTCCGTCAGTGAACACTCAGCCTGCAAAACGCTAATATATATCAAAGAAATAATACAGTTAAATAGGAAAGTAGCCTTAAATAAAAAAGTTAAATACACCCTGTCCACCTCACGCGAGCGGCGCGGCGAGAACCCATTATAATCAGTGATGCTGTCTACAGATGAGGCGAGATAAGACACGACAAATCCCTCACAGTAAACTGCCTCATTCTATTTATGACGTGCTGACACAAAGTTCAAATGTCCTGTAGACAGACTCAACCTGTTGTTGCGACGCTGCGTCCGGTTTAGACACGGTTCACTGTTCCTCCACCAAGCAAGCGGGCGCGTCCTTGTCTGCACGTGCTCTCTGTGGAATAGGAATCGCGGCTTATGTTGCCACATTTCTTGTTGACATCTTCCATTTATCGCTGTCTCGTTCGTATTTGGCCAGTTTGGAGAAAGCCTCACCAATACAAACCTGACCAGCCGGGCGTTTGCGATCACGTGAACTTGAAGACACTTTACAAACGCGGATGGGTGACATTAATGAAATGATTCCAGATCGGCGATGTAGTATTTGGTTTTCCAACAAGGCAGAGCCGGGTACCTCTATCAGGGGGGCATTTGAATTTCTAGTGGGGGCACAAATCACGTTGTGTGTGTGTGTGTGCGTGCGATCTGTGATCGCGTGCAGTTGCTGACGCTCGCTAAAGGGCAATCGCTTTCTTATGTGCGTTGTTTTATCGGTTTCACTTTCGCTTTCGAAATCGATCACGTTCAGCAAGGAGGGGAGAGGATGGAAAGTAGGGGGCACAGTAACTTGTTTGTCGTTTGCAACAAGGTCCATCGCTCATCAAGAAATTAATTTGCTGAATGCAGAATAAATAATTTTTCCTGCGCTCAAACCTTCCAATCTAAAGGAAACACTGTGTATGGCGTTTGAGGTAATTTGTGAATTAGCATAGATTTATAGTCTAAATAAAACAATTTGCAACTGTTACTATATTACACTTGTATACACAACTTTGTATTATGCTTGTTATAAAGTGTGTGACGTCACGTGCACTACCACCGGTGGCAACAGACAACCGCGGTGACAACCGACCACCGCCGGTGAAGCGGTTGTCACAGTGACTGTCACAGCCCTAGTACTTACCACACATTTTACAAGATTAGATGTTTGTCAGTGGTGTTCAGGATCTGCAAATCATTCGCCATCGTCATACTCTGTGTCTGGTAAGTGAAACTGCATGTACTGTAATGTGACAGGCAATTGCTAGCATGTGGTTAACCATATGTCCCTTTAGTGGCTCCGTAGAACGCGTTATTTGTTTTCCGTGCCTTTCCCAGTACGGATTCAGCACACCTCTAACCCAGTCGGGGATATTTGTGGTCCGCACAGAACTCTTATTTGACATCGTTCTTAGTTGCAAGTCTACAGCGTTCGCGTGAGAGAGTGTGTTCTTCTGTTGTCTTTGACCGCTTTTAGGTGCGTTATTGGCAACGCTTACCTCTGCACCACCGCATCAGCACCGAAAACATGGGGAATATTTAGACAAATATAATCGCACAACCTATTCGATATTCTATGAATAAATCGACTAATCGAATATTCGAAAATCGTGACCCATCCCTAACCGGTGCCGTGACGATTAAAATGTGAAAGGTACCCAACCCTACTCTCAAGTTGTTTTAAACCTGAATGAGTTTTTTCTTCTGTTAAACATAAAAGTTATTTTGAAGAATGTGGGGAAACCAAACAGTTTTTTTTCCTACTATCAAAGTCAGTGGGGACCAGCAACTGTTTGGTTACCCACATTCTTCAAAATATCTTCTTTTGTGTTCAGCACAAGAATAAAAATTAATACAGGTTTGGTACAACATGACAGTGAGTAAATAATGACAGAATTTTATTTTTTGGGTGAACTATCCCTTTAATGACAATCGGCAGCATGTTTAGTTCTATCCCTTTAAGACCTGCATGCATCTGTTTCTCTCTCAACTGTTTACTTTCACTTTAGACATAACTAACTGTGTTTATATGTAAACCATGTGTGTTTTTGACAGTATTAGCGCAATCAGACGATAACTAAGATAACTAAGTAATCATGTGCTGTTTGATCGGGCTTTTAGTGTATACACGCTTCAGGTGTACGCGCTCTGAATAAGCGCATGTCAGAACAGCACACAAATGAAATGTTTAACCGGCAAGGCTTTAAAGCACACGCAAATAATGTACTTTTGTGATTGCGAATAAGTGCAGCGTCTCGTGAGTGTAACTCTACCGCTGAATCAACATTTGATGTGAATGTGTCTCGCGAGTTGCAGTTGGAGCTGGAGCCGGGAGACATAGTAAGTACAGCGCATTGCTTGAGGTAGATATTGTGTTCTGTTAGTAAATGTTTCATTATATTACTGGTGTTGCCTCCTTTGTTCACTATTACACTACTGCATATTGCATCTGCTTAGTTTTGTAACTTGAGCCCACACTTTCGAACGGTTCACTCTTGCCGCCACTGATTTCATGCAAACACACACCGCACATGCACATGGATATCATCACATCGTCGGCCACATCATTCATGTAGGAAAATGTCAAGCGGCAGCTTCTAATTCGTCATTAACATTGAAGTATACAGAGATAAAACAACACAAGTATCGATAACAGTATACAGTATCGTTTGTCCTGAAGCTTATCGGTAGTCCGGTATTGACCCAATTACGTACCGGTCCAAAAAAAATACTGGTTCTCGGTACCCATCCATACCTACGTATAAGGTTGCATGACATTTAGGATGCTGCCTTTTCGACATCAAAAGAAATGTAGTTCTTTTAGGAAAAAAAGAAACTTTTGCCCTGTCTGCCATCTGTAATTTTTTTTCGTCCAATAAGCTTGCATTACAATGCATTAATGTGTTTTATGGATCAAGGATAAATTAATTGCTGCTGTAAAATTTGGCTAAAATTAGTTAGCTTGGGGACCTTTTGAAACAGCCTTGAAAACTTTGCTTTGTAATGGGATTGATGAACAATTTTCCAGTTAGATTACATCCAGCAAAAATAAATCCGTACCATCATCTTTCACTCTATGGAACTTAAGTATCAAGATAAATGATAAAAATAAGGAAATAGCACTACAGTTGTAACTGGTGCACACAGATTAATAAACATTGAAAATGTTATGAATTCCTAAGCTGTGTGAACAAAGCCTTCAGATTGAGTTAAACTACCCAACTCTGTCCCATTCTTTAGTTATGCATAATAAAAGTTAATATAATTGTACTTTAACTTGGGCCTCAAATATAGGCATTCTGTGTATTTAAAGATGGGTTGTTATCAGCCTGAACATGTTTCCTAACTCTCTCTCTCTCTCACACACACACACACACACACACACACACACACACACACACACACACACACACACACACACACACACACACACACACACAGTATTTTTTGATTATTTATTTTTTGCTACAATGATAGTATTTGATTTTCTTCTGTCAATCATAGCATTATTAATTCTACTTTGTAAATTGTTAGTGCTTGGGAATTAGCTTCTCTGTGTACGGTCTACACACAAACCCGTAATGTTGAAAAATCAGAACCATTGTTCAGAAACCGAGAATTGTTTAAAAGAAAGAGCACCAATTTTGAGACTGTGTGAACCTGAAGAACAAGTCATGTTCCTTGCCTTTATTAGTTCAGAATGGACTTGACCTGAATCTTCCCATAAACCCATCACTATTACCACAAAGTCATCTCCATCTGTTCATTTTTACCATCATACCCCACATCCCATTGCATATTTTCGTTACATAAGGCCTTCCCCCTTTGAGACTTTGGCGCTCTTTTAACTTGCACTCACAATTTAGTCTAATAAAGGTCTCAGTTGCTTTGTGTCCTTTTTTGCAGAAAGAAGAGGGAGAAACTCAATTATTATAGTAATAGATGACTGTGTCTGTAAAACTGCAGAGATGGGCCTCTTGACCATTTCCAGGATTTCTCCCAGCATGCCTTAAAAGGACTTGGTTGAGAGCACTGGGGAATGTCTGTGCGGAACACTGAGAATGCACTGGTATTTATTCAGTCCCATTATTAATATTAATCTTATTGGAGTTTCATTCTCATGGCCAACTGGCGACTTATCTGTTTTGTGCAGGTGCTAATGATGTACATTCATCTGATTGCTTTAAGCAGTCAAAGCAAAACTACTGTGATTTATTTATTTATTTATTTATTTATTTATTAGGATATTAACTGTGGAGTATTTATATGTTCATAAATATGCTAAATTCACAGATAAGTCAACACTACACTACAGATCATACAGATTAAATGTGCTTTTTATGTGCTGATTTTTTAGGAATGGCATGGTAAGGAATGGGTTGGCCTTATCTTGGCTTTTTCGCCTCAAGGAAGAAAATACAGATTTACATGCGAAGAGTCTGTGATCCCCCTCCCCAAAAGTACTTCAGGATACATTAAGGCTAGATTATATATATTGTTAGACACTGCACTGCCTTTTATTGACAAGGATCACCATGATCATCTCTGAGTTTTATGTAAACTGCACTGATACTTTTAGAAAGCGGTTTACACAATTCATTCCCTTGTGTGTTCAATAAAAAGGGATCATCTTGGGTGTCAAATATTTCACCCTTCTTCTGGCTTCAGACTTTTTCTGCTTCAGCTATACAGGTACTGATTCTCCTGTTGCCTCTGCTGGTAATACGTGTGTTCTATTTTTGTATTTTTGCTGTTCACATCACCATACTACTAGCATATCTATATAGGTGGCAGCCAATGAATGTGATTTTATTTGACATTTGGTGAAACACCATGGTTGTAACATCATTTCAACATGGCAAAATATATTGACGGGATGACCCGCACTGCATATAATTAACACTTTTTTTTTTTTTCAATGTAAAAAATACTTTACGAGTACAGTCTTCATCTTATGTGAGTGTAAACCATTCAGTCAATTTTTAACAAAAACAGTTTATTTCCAAATGTGTAAAAAACAGAAATTAGCCTGGTTGTTCTGGTAGTGAGGAAGAGGTCTAATCAAATAAAGTATTTTAAATACTTTATTTGATTAGACCTCTTCCTCACAACCAGAACAACCAGGCTAATTTCTCTGCATTGGGTAAGAAAAGTGACCTAAGCTGCTAGTGTCTTCCCTTAAATCTCCATAAATACAGTACTGATTACTAATTATTAGGGCTGTGTATTGGCAAGAATATGGCGATACGATACATATCACGATGCAGGGGTTGCGATACGATATATTGCGATGCATTGCGATACTGTAAGCATGGCGATATATTGGGATATTTCTTATTTTAGGAATAGGATATATTTTTAGGAAAGCTGTCATTAGGAGCACACCACTATATGCAAACCTTAGCAATAAATAAATAAAAATTGTTTAACCAGAACACACTGGGATCTTCATTTGCAATAATCAGTCCCTGTAACATTCGACATTATTGAACCACTTTTTGTGCAGTACGAGTCAAGGGGGAAAAATTTAAGTGCTTACAGGATTCTTTAGTTAAATGTATGTATAAAATGTATTTTATAAAAAAAAGACCATATATATTTTTAGACCCTGCTTTAAAGGTTCACAGTTTAAGTTTACAATTGTAATATACAATGTCATAACATTTTGATCTAAACAAAAAATGACATCTGCTCTCTCTCCCTCCCTTTTGACTGGACTTTGAGATGTTGAGTATATGTCTGTTGTTTTGTTTTGTTATATTTTGGATGCTGTGTTGTGTTGTGTGAAAAAATAAATAAATAAATTGATAACAAAAAAAAATTACATCTGCTTAGTATTAATGAAAAATAAAGTGCTTGCTGGATTCCTAATGAAAACAAAACAAATGTAAAACAATAAAATACATACAGATGTTGAACATTCTCAGAACCTTTCAACTTGGATTTCACAGGTTTTTCAGTTTGTATTTATGTTCTGTGTATTCTTTATTGCCGAGACTGCGACGTGAGCACCGCCCCAACTGCACAAAACGCCCCCAACAGGAGAGAAAGCTGCAGCTGCGCAGCGACCCTGCCGCCCACCGCGCGAAGGCTTTTCACACAGGACGTGGCAAGCGGCAGAACCGAGGTGACGCCCGCGATGCGGTCCTGGGGCGGACATTACACAAAAGCCCAAATGACGCCACACTTCAGCTTTGTACACCGAAACGAGAGCTGGAACAATTCTTTCATCCTCCATTACTGGCAGCAAACTATATTAACACTAACATTAGTGGTGTGCTCTAATGCTAGTATTTCCTGTCACTGTTTAAGTTCAGAGATGAAGACTGCTCTCTAGCGGTCGGGATATGAACCCAAAACGAAACAACTGCCATGAATCCTGTATGTTTTTTTTGGTTGTTTTTTTAAATATCGATATTCCGTTTTTGAGAATCGATACAGTATCGCCAAACAAAATATTGCGATACTCACGTGTATCGATATTTTCTTACACCCCTACTAATTATATGAACATGCTGTAGGCTAGCTGGTTTATAGGTACGCTGAGCCTTGATTCTCTGTGACCCCCTGAACTAAACACACATGTGGGTCTAATCAGGACGTCATTGTGAGTGACATCACTTTCCCAAATTAAGTTTCTGTTTTATATTCGGTATGTGACTCAGTGGGGAATTTCTGAGTAAATTCAAACCATACTGCTCAGAAAATCTTCATCCAAAAAAGGAATGGTTTTAGATTGTATTGAAATCTGAAATAATGTGATTTCAATTTGAAAATAAGTCAGTAGTATCACAGTGTCTCTTCACTAGGGTTGTACTAGGTCTGTTCCCATAAGGGCTGTGCGTGAACTGAAATGACTGAATTACTAAAAGTCTCTTCCCAGGCACTAAAGACACAAAGGTATTTCAGAAAGACTGCCCATGCCATTACTGTAAATTGCTTGAGATAATAAGCATTTGCTAAATGACAAGTTAGCAAGTGTTTTCTAAGCATGCATTACTCATTGGTTCTCAGTGCATATGAATGATTGCAGTGATTAAGACTCAGGCTGGGTGTGTTTCTTCAGTCCAAAGGCAGTTCGGCTGCTGAAGTGTGTCCGTATTTATTTCTTGGGCACTGTCTTTTAGTCATCCTTTAAACTCCTGTAATGCCTTCAGAGGAGTTGTACCTAACTGTCTCGTCACATTGACTGTACAGATGTTTTAAAAACGTGGTTTCCTGTGATAAGCAATAGGGGGGGCATTTTCATGCTTTTTTCTTTCTTGTTTCCTGTGCTCAGTGACGTAAAGATGAACCAAGATAAACCACAAAATGAGGATCTGTCATAGTACGATTAGCTAATATTTCTTTGTTTTTATTGTCTTTGTATGTATTTTTTGCACCGTTGGTGTGACACAACTGATGCTTGATAAACTTGATAAACCCACACATTATTATGGGTTGATCATCCCATGCTGTGTGCAACCATGCGAGACAGATCAAACGGTACGCAAATTACAAAGGAGTGAGAGGTTTGTCTTGCAAAGACATGTATGTGTAATCAGACAATGAGTATTACACAATTTAGCCTGAGACTGTGTGTGTGTGTGTCCTGTTTTTGCTGCAGTAAGTCTAACTTTGAGAAAGCTTTGTTTCCTTAAATGCAGTTGTTTGTCGAGATGTTAGTCTAGTGTTTTACCAGGAACTTTTAGAAACACTGGTGATGTCTTGTGAAATGGTCAGTTTTGGTGGTTAGGCATTTTTTGTGTGTGTGTGATATGGTTACAGAGCAGCATGAACATTCTGATGTATACAGTAAGACTATAAAAATGATGTAAGTTATGACCGTTTTCTTTTTTTAGAATAATTATTCCTTGAAAAGTTGTCTTTGGTTTTAAAGTCACTGGTGCAGCAAGCCTTGTAGTTTCATTTATCAGCAAAGTGTGTCTTTACTCTCATTTCAAAACATAATGTCACTTTAAATACAGGCCTCTGTGTTTGAAACTAAAATACGCGTCTCTGCCAGTGCCTCTGTTTTGACAATAAGGCACCAAACCCGTATTTAACATCTCCGTAATATATAGGTTGACATGACGGAGTTGTCAGTTTCCTGGAACGAGTGGCTTTTTGCGAACATTTTAAGGTCTACGTAATAAATTTGTTATCACAGCTATGGCGTATGTTTGGTACAGAAAATTGTAATGGTTTCTGAGTCTCTGGCATAAATTTGACAAAATATTTTGTTTGGGTCAGCACCAGGGTTTGGCTTTACTGAGCGTTTGACCTTAGAATCAGTGTTTCCAGGGCGTGTTGATTTTGGTTTGTGTTTTCTGAATGCTTCACTGTTGAAGGAATTCCCTCGGATCGACCAGGGAATTTTTAGGGATTGCCAGTGGGCTGAACCTCCATGTGTGCGTGCTGTCAGCACGCTTTCTTGATTTTCCCATAACACTAACAGATGCCCTTTCTGATTGTACATCCTAAGACCCCTTCAGCCATATTCCCTCCAAACCTCCAAAGCAAATAAATGCTTCAAGTATTCCCCATGAGTGAGCAGCAGACCTCAATGCCATGAGTCAGGTCTCTGACTGTCCTGTTTGTGCCTGCACTCTACTGCTGGGTCAGCGTTGTTGTTTAGAGTCCAGAGCATACAGGATAGACCACTTCTCAAGTTTCTGAACTTGTTTGTCAGCCGATGTTGCTTAGATATAGAAGATTTGAAGATTGGTGTAGTTATTTTTGTAGTCTTTAAATGGAATTGTTCATGTTATGCAATATTGAGGGTCAAATTATCATTCTGCAGTTGAACCCCATGGCGCTTTTTATAATAGTAAGCCAACTGGCTACAAACTTCACCCACAAGTCTAATTATTAATCTCATTTGGTCATTGACTAGTGTTCATTTTGGATCCTATTATCTAGCTGGTTAACACAGGCCCTGTCCCAATGGAACACTTCATGTGCACTTGCAGTCTTACAGACTTACAATGGCCGCCACGTGTGCGTGTCTGTTAAGTCCACAAGACCGTAGGGCAGGGCTATTTAACTAGCTTCATTTGAGGGCTGGATTATCGAGCTGAAAATTTGAAGGGGGCCAAGGGGATGGGGGCCATCCCGATCTCTGTCTGCAGGGGGGCTATAAAATTAGAAATTAAATTGAAATGCATATTCAGCAGTAAAATGAACTAATATTACCAACACCAAGATCTATAAAAGATTAAAAGAGTGCTGTCTGTTAATCAGTTAACAAAATAATTAATTAATCACACATTTTTCTGCATGATTAATCACATATTTATATATTTATATTGTCAATTTCATTGAACCTCCAAATTAATGTAGAAACAACATAAAGATAGTATATTTTAAATATGTGTTTAATAGCATCTTTTTACTAAGGAGCCTGTTATTAATGAAGTATATTGATACCAATACTGCTACGGGTGTCTCTATTAAATGCATTTTCCCTCAATTTTCCCTATTAATTATAGCCATTCAACATTACAGTATAACTGAAAGCCATTATTTTTAACATTTAATAGGCTCTGAAATATATAACAACTTTTAATTTAAGTGATTTTAAAACAATCTTCACATAAACTATAAATTGTATATACATAAACTATATTGGTACATTTTTATTCAAGCTACAAAGTCAGCGACTAGAGCAGTCGAGTGATTTCTCTTTTTCTTTTGTTCTTTGATTTACATCAATGACAGACTTCAGCAAGTTTCACTTTAAAAGTAGCGCTGTCTCTTTAAAACCTGATGCACATGACACGGATCTGACACGCATCCGATTTTCTCCAAACTCTTTACGGTCATTTAAGACTTTGTGTCTCAGTTAAGACACATCTTTTTGACATAATTGTGTGTGTTTTTGTCAGTTGAAGCGCTACTGGAAGTCTGTCTGAAGCGTCTCAGCGTAACTGTTATGTGTACAGCCGAACACACAACCTTTTAACTATACTATATTTGATAATAACTATTTCTCGCCAGAAGTTATGACCGATAACACTATCTTTATACTCGGTTAAACTAGAGTTGTGGATATCTCATAAACATGTCAATGTTGCCGTCTATTGATATTGCCGTCTCCGTAGATTGTTGTTGCGTCTCTTTCTTTTCTTTTTCGGATGTCCCGGGCCAGTGTTGCCACACTTCTGCCGAGCCCGCACTGGGACGAGCTCTGCAGCAGACTTCTACCTGACAGTCAAAGCGGCATTATATCACGAAAGTGCAGACTCCGAGGAAGACCGCGAGGGTTTAGGGTGCCATTTGGGACAGGGCCATAGAGGAGGTTTTGTCAAAATTATAACGGGCTCAATATTACAAACCAGTTGTTTTGCACCTGATGTTTCCAGCAAACATGTGAGTTTGAATTATATTTTTTATTGACTTATGGAGTTAAATTATTGCTATAATTTTCAGCTATTATTGCAAATTGACTTTAAAGGAAACATTTAAAGTTTACATTTTAGAATTTGCTAATTTTGTGCAGACCAATGCGAAAATCCACCCATGTTTTTAAACAGTGGACATGCAGAGTTGTAAATCTAAACAATTAAAGCAATAGTTTACCCAAAAATTAAAATTCTGTCATTAATTACTCACCCACATGTCGTTCCAAACTGGGTAGACCTTCATTCAGTATTCTCATAGCTTCGTAACATTAAAGTTGCACCACTGATGTCACATGGACTATTTTAACAAGGTCCTTACTACCTTTCTGGGCCTTGAACGTTTCAGTTGCGTTGCTGTCTGTGCAGGGTCAGAAAGCCTAATCTGTGTCCCGAAGATGAACAAAGGTCTTACGGGTTTGAAACGACATGAGGGTGAAAAATTAATAACAGAATTAAATTATTTTTGGGTGAACTATCCGTTTAAGACAAGTATGGTATGTTTTAAATTAATATAATAATGTATAAGTTTGCCTCATCCCTTTTCTTAAAAATGCTGAAATGTGATGTTTATCATTTTATAAGCTTTTTTTGTTTTTCATGAAAACCTGTATCTGAACTTTCCAAAATCTGACAAGTGCCTGCCTCAAGGGCTACCAGGGATTTTTTTTTTTTTTTTTGTAATTTTTTTTTTTTAAATACACACAAGCCCTGATATGTATAATTTTATATACAATTTTTTTTTTTTTATATTGGCATGTATATATTTATAATGTCATGTAACTTTTAGATTTTTGATTTCCATTGAGCCACAGTCTGATCTGCTTACATTCTTCATGGCACATTTAGTTTTGGATTTCACCACGTATTGCATGTTGTAGCATGTGGCAACTTCTACAGCCACGTCTTCATGTTTACAGAGTGATGCCTACCTCACACACATGCGGAAGAAAGGAAACAATACATTTTCCTGTCACTTCTATTTTGAGTCTTGCTGAAAGAACAGAAGCTCAACAAACAATGCGTTGATTTAATTCAGTGCCCACTGGCTGCCATTTGCCCTTAACGCCCACTAGAATTAGCTGTTCAGCCTCCTCTGCGCACAGTAAATCTGATATCAGAGATATCGTACACTGATAAAAATGATTTTGTGCTGAAGTAAATACTACATGAAAAACAAATGTAATTTCTACATGAAATTATTTAGTTCAGGCAAGAATTTAAAAAAGGAGTAAAATCTATATTAGTACTCAATTTATGCTTGTAGAAATTAAAATTTGAACTTATTAGTATATTTTACCTGAAATTGTATGTTATGTTTACAAGGATTCTCTAAGTAAATATCAAAGTTATGATACCGTTTTTCCCATCATGCACTGGGGCATGAATAATTAAAAAGGTTACACTTTTCACTGTTTTTGAGTTGTATTTACACTGTTTTATGGTAGCTTTTGAGGTTAGGTTTAGTAACTTACTATTTTGTGACATATGGAGTTCATTTTCTACTCAAAATGACCCATTCATACTCAAACAATAACCACTGATTGTTACCATCATTGTGTATTGTGTACCAAGTATTGATGTCTCTGAGTTCATTTGGGTAATAATCAATCTATTGAGTGGACATATTATCTTAGAAAGGATAATAAGCTGTCTACTTGTTTATTTATGTGTGCGTAAGTGAACCACATGCTTTAATAGCATGGTTATATTTAGTGCTATGTTGTTTGAGTAAAGTTTATAAACCGTGACTAAGTGAAATGTACTTGAAAATTAAAATAATTAAGTAGAAATTACTCATCAAACTCTAACTGGCAATGTTAAATTTACTTATTTTCTTTGGTAATTTTACCTAACTTAGTTAAGTAGATTTTACTTAATTCAATACTTAAATTTTACTTAAAATGTATGCGTGCAAAAACTTGCCAAATAAAAATTAAGTAAATCTTACTTATTGTTTGTTTCAGTGTAGGACAGATGTTATTTTTACAGATGGGTGGATGGCTGCTGTGTAAAAATTTTCTGTCAAGGATCATACCTCACACTGAGCTGAATTTTTATCTAACTATCCATTCATCCATCGAGCAGATGCCACCAATTATCAGACCACAATCAAGATCCAGGCCATCAATGTATCTTACTTGCAAGACACACTGAATGTCACATAGAGATGCATGTTTAGAGTCAAAAGTCCTGCCCTGCCCTAGAGCACAGTGTTTATCGTTCACATTTATCTCTTGTCATTCTTAGTCCACTCTGTCCGGGGGTCATGTAGTCAGCAGGTCCACTCCGCCAGACTCACATGATTGAGCTTTGTTGTATAGTAATCCACATTCACTCCAACCTGCACAGATGAGTTGACCAGGCGTTTTTAGTTTGGACAGGGCAAGAGGGTGGAGTAAGCAGCTTAATAGGTAGCTTTGTGCACATAAATGAAATATAGGTCATACACAACCAGTATAATACTAAACCACACATCTTGAATACTCCTTTTGCGTAAACCACAACATTTGATCATTCTGTCAGTTTTAGTTTGTTTAGTTTAGTTTAATAGTTTTTTTTTTTTTATTCAGGTCATTTTATTCTTGTCCCAGACTGTTGCAAGCCTGAGTGATTGAATAGAATCAATTGGAATGACTTTACAACTGGATTACAAGGATAAAAGATTGTAAATCTATGACAAATATGGCAAGCAAATTTAGAAACCGACATAGTAAGAAGGAGAAGATGCGATAGGTCATTTGGTGCCAGCTCATTTCACACAGACGGGCCCAGCTGTCGATGTTGATGACACTGCAGTGCTGGATACCACTCATAGTGTTCGTCCTAAAATATCCCACTCTGTCCCACGGACCCCAGTGAGAGTTCAGTTATATCGGGAATTCGGGATCATCCTTTGGTAATCTACAGACTGAAATTTGCTCCCTCTGAATCAAAAATCCTCTCCCAGCCTCATGTTCCAGGCAAAGTCCCACCTCTTTTTTTTTTCTTTGGGTTTTCCAGATTGAGGGGAGAATTCTTGATCTACTTGCTCCTTCAGGATGATTTTGGCAACATAAGAGTCCTGCAGGATGTTTGCAGAGCATAACTTTCATTATGACCAACTCATTATCTATGAATGGGTGGTATTGTTAAGCTTTTCTTCGGGAATGCTTTGCTGTGCTCCTGAATAGAAGGCAATGTCATCCAAATATTTCCAGTATGATACAATAAAAGGATTGTTTTTGTCTTGAATGTTTAAGGTCACGTCATGGCTTGGTTTACATACATTACTATTCAGAAGTTTAGGGTTGATATTTTTTTGTGTTTTGAAAGAAGTCTCTTAGGTTCACTAAGGCTGCATTTATTTGATGACAAATACAGTAAAAACTGAAAATATTTTTTTTAGAATAACTGTTTTGATATATTTTTTTATAAAGGATATTATTCTTGTAATGGCTGAATTTTCAACAATCCAATCTTCACTGATCCTTCAGAAATAATTTTATATGCTGATTTGCTGCTAATAGGAGACATTTCTTCTTATTATCAATGTTGAAAACAGTTGTGCTGCTTAATATTTGTATGGAAATATTAGTATCCATTAATGAATAGATTATTTTATTTTTTTAAGAAAAGCATTTATATAAAAAAAATTATAGTTTTGAGTGTTCTTGCTGTCACTTTTGATCATGTCCTTGCTGAATAAAATTATTAATTTAATAAATAAATGAACGAACAAACAAACAAACTGACCCCAAAACCTTTGAATGGCAGTTTAGGTTAATGTGTGACTGTGGCACACCTTTCTGAATGAAAATAATGGAAACACTGAAACATCCACAAATAAAGCAATTCCTCATTTGCCTTTGGATTTAAAAGCCTTAACTCTCTGATTTGTCTCTGATTTGCAGAGCTTTCATTGGCCCAGAAGAAGTTTGCTCAGTGCCTTGGTGAATTTAAATTTGAGTACATCGGCGATGCCAAAACTGACGATGAGAAGTGCATTGGTGAGTTGTTGTTTTTTGTGCATATTTTCATTTACGCACATGCATATATCTGCCTTTATTTTAATACTTGGCTGCTAGTGTGATGTGGGTGAGATTTGTACATATTAACTCTTTGTGATTCATCTGTTTGTTTCAGACGGGTGGCTCACATGCTGAGAAATATGTAAATAGTCATGCATAGATAAACTTTGTTCATTGTCTGCATGTTTGCCATTTCAGATGAATCATTGCAAGAATTCTCCTCCTTTCTTAGAAACTTGGAAGACCAAAGAGATCTGATGGTGAGCACAACCAGTTGAGACTTGCATTAAAAACACACTCTGTTATACATTTTAAATTCACTGCAAAAAATGCTTTTCTTACTTACTTTTTTTTTTTTTCTTGTTTCCAGCCAAAATATCTAAATTCTTAAATCAAGAAGGATTTTCTAGACAAGTAAAAATTATTGTCTTGTTTTCAGAAAAAAACTAGTCAAAATTAAGTGAGTTTTTGCTTAGAACAAGCAAAATGATCTGCCAATGGGGTAAGCAAAATAATATTATTTCAAACTTTAAATAAGTTAATCTTATTTCAAGCAAAAACTCACTTAATTTTGACTAGTTTTTTTCTGAAAACAAGACAATAATTTTTACTTGTCTAGAAAATCCTTCTTGATTTAAGGTTTTTTAGATATTTTGGCTGGAAACAAGAAGTAAGAAAAGCATTTTTTGCAGTGAACAAATCCTTGCTGGCTTAAAAAAATTAAAAAAATAACGTTGAATTCAACACATACTTTATAAAGTGACATCAGTCATCTGTTTGTCCCTGCATGCTTCAGCACTGTTTGAGTCACAGCCACAGGAAGTGAGTTACATTGCCATCAGTTATTTGTGTCCTCTGTCTCAATGACTCTGTGATTACACAAGACGGCTGCTTATGTTGAGTCATGTCACCTTAAATGAGTTGTTTAGGAACTGTACTTTCAAACCCTCTGGTTGAACATCCAATAGCACCTGATTTAAGTCCTTTATATTTCAAAGACTAATAGGCATTTTATCTGTAGTTCATTTGCAAATTCCTTTTACAGTGTAAAATGTGTAAAAAAAAAAAATAGTTTGATTCCTTAAAAAAGGCATTAAAAAAAATCAGTTTTACCTATTACTGTAACAGATCCCTTCACCTGATTTTTTCATTCTTAAGGTATGAGAGGACTCTTTAGTCTAATGCATGGTTAGCCATCAAGGTAGGAAGGGCTCATGTTGCATGTAGGTCATGTTAGTATTTATTTAGTATGCAGCATTAGAGAGCTGAAGGGCCTGCCCATGACTCAAAGTGCAACAGCTGACAGTTGTTTTGAGCTCAGATTTGAGCCCCACCCGTTCATAACACTGCAGCAGGCCAATGATGTTGCAGCCCCTCGGCACACTGGAGGCATGCATGGAAGAGGTGGAGCCTACAGGCCCTGACAGGGTCAGAAAGATGGGGTAATCGTAGAGCAGTGGTGCTCATTCTGAGTCCTAACACTCATGCAATGGCTTTTTTTTGTTATTTCATTACCTCATTTATAAAGATATGTTTTTATATAATAATAAACATTGTGAAAGCCTTCTTGTTAAAATATGGGCTTTAGAAAATGATAGCTTTCTTAGATAGAATTCTCAAAGAATGTTGTTTATTGCTGCGGATTTGGAAACATGTTCCTGGTCTTCAAGAGGCTTGTTCATTTACTTCAAAAGTAAAATTATTTACTTAGAAAATAACATAACCGAACGGTGCAGAGCTGCATTCATACTATTCTACAAAGCCCCTGCAAGGATTTCAATGTGTTTGCTCATAACATTTTTGCATTTCCCTGAGAAACTTTGCATTCGCTCACAAAACTAATCTCTCACGAATGTTTTGTGTTAACCCAAGAAAGCTTTTGTAGACAAACACAAAACTGGTGATATACATAATATATGATAAATAATTTGTGTGTGTTTGGGACAAGGGCAGTGGTTTTAGCAGTGGGTTGTTTTGAGTCAGACTGTTGTATAATAAATGATTTTGTCAGTTTCTCGGGGTATACAAAACTTTTTTTTTGTGGCAAGTGCAAAAGATTTGCATGAATTGAATGCAAAAGCATTCAAATATATATTTTTTCCTGCATTTCATTTCTAGGGAATACTTGTTTCAAAATGTCAGATGGCTAAATGAACCGTTTTACCTCGGGTGATGAAATGGTGACAGATTTATTTGCATATACATTTAAACCCAGAATGCATTTGTGCAAGTTTTGATTAAAGAAAATCATCCTGTTACTGCTAATGTTTGCTAAAAATAAATTAAATGATCTAATATTCTATATCCAATGAATTTTCTTTTCACAGATGAGAAACATCACAGAGACACTGATGAAGCCTTTAGAAACGTTTCGGAAAGAGCATCTCGGCTCAGCAAAGGTAAAAGCATAGCACTTCCCGTCATCTCTCACATTTAGGATCTTTGCATTTAACAGATGGAAAACTGTACATCTATTGAAGCCAAACTTGCTTCTCGTTCCATGTATTAAAAATAGTAAGTTCCTCCATTTCATATGCTTCCGTGCTATCTTTAGGCAGAGAGAAAGAGGTACGAGAAGGAAACAGAGAAGTACTACAGCTCATTAGAGAAACTTTTGAACATGTCAGCAAAGAAGAAAGAGCCACAATTACAGGAGGTACTTCACATTTCATTCTTCCCACACACAAGAAATGGTAATTTCCTTCTGTATCTCAGAGAAAAAAAAAAGATTTATACGTTAAAGTCAATGGTTTGCTGTATTCTTTACAGTACTGTTTATTGCAGTTATTTAGTGTAGGAACTTTTGAATGAATGAATGAATGAATGATGCATTTATATAGCGCTTTATTATTGTGTATTGCCATACACCCAAAGCGCTTTACAATCATGTGGGGGGTCACTCCTCAACCACCACCAGCTTTTGTTGCAGTGCTTTTTTTGCTTTCGGTAATTAAAATCTGTTGTTAGTTCTTCCATATTTATGAAGCCAGACAAGTCCTCTCTAAGCCTGGGAAAGTGAAAGAGTGCAGTGTATTATCCTGCTTAAATCTTGATTCAGTGATGTGGGGGGAACATAACCTTTTATGGCATGAACATGCCTATATGTTTTATACACTTTTAAGCACTAGAGTCTGTTGATATTTTTATGGTGGGCCATTATGTTACTGCAGACCATATGACGTATGTGTTTGGGTCAAGGGCAGGGGTTTTAGCATTGGGCTATTTTGAGTCAGACTGGTGTGTATGATTCCTAGAAAGGATGAAGAACACCAGGGACTGCTCAGTTATTCGCCAATTCATAAGACTCTTAAGTTATCATGGGCCATGTTCACATGTCACTGCAGCCAGATACCTTTAGGGATGTTTATTTTATTTATTTATTTATTTATTTATTCTTTAAAGGTGCCATAGAATGGAAAACTGTGTTTACCTTGGCATAGTTGAATAATAAGAGTTCTGTACACGGAAATTACATACAGTGAGCCTCAAACACCATTGTTTCCTCCTTCTTATGTAAATCTCGTGAATAAAAAAGACCACTGAAAAATAGGCGAATCAGAACATAACACCGACTGTGACATAACAGTCGGGATCACTAATAGTTATGCCCCCAACATTTGCATATACCCGCCCATGTTCTAGGCCAGCCGCCAGCCGAATCATCAGAAGTTCTGCAGGTATTGTAAAGAAACAAGCGAGGACAACAGCGAAAATGGCAGATCATGGAAATAAATGTTATGCCCATTTCACACCGCAAGCGTAAGCAGAGCAGGAGCGCTCATTGTGCTTTCATACTGGTAGCGTTTGTCACGCGCAGCTGAACCGCGGCTTGTACTGCAATACAGATGAGTATCGTAATTTCTGTCATATTTTCCAACGTTCTTCTCCGAACACTGTGTGCCATGTGCTTTGATGTATGATATGGCCAGCATACTCTGTGATGCGACCGTGATCCCCTCCCCTCTGTCCCACACACATATGTAAATAACATATATTATATATAGGTAGTTTACACAATAAACTTGAGCCAAGTTTTCAAGATGTGTATACGAAAAAATTGCCGACCCTGTCAGGAAAAATGATGTCTGACCCTTCTCGCATTATGTATGAGGAATATAAATTTTTGCCATCTAACAGTAGGCTTAGAGTTGCATATGCTAGATTGAATTGGCTATGTTACGTAAATCTTTTGTGTATCAGTCTGTAAAATTAATAAATCAGAATTGGGGGTTCAAATAGGCCTTTGGACTCTGGAAAATAGAACGGACTCACTATTCTAATGCACTGTAGCCGTGTGTTTATGTATATACTGTTGTTTTTTGTATTAAGGTATGCGCGTCTATTGTTTGTTTAGTAATTATCGATGTGAATTGATGCGAGACACGCTGTGCGATCCAAGACAAATTTTGGAAATAATTCCAACAATAAAGTGTAATTGGATTGAATAATTGAATTCAAAAAATAATATTAAAACTAACAAATGCCTCTAGTTTTATTAATTTAACAGACCTTTGAAGTTTGGGCAAAAACTTGTGGAAGTGATGTGTTTTCGTGCATTTTATTTTTCCATATGGTGATTGTGAAACAGGAAACACATCACTTACATGATTTTGTGACATTTGTTATTTTTAATGTTAATCGGATCAATTTTGATCAAGAACAATGCACTGTGACTTTAATTCAGCGTAAGCTGCGCAGCAAAAATAGACTCGGTGCCGAAACGATCAAAGGCACTGCTGCTCACGCGCTGCTCCTGCTCCCGGTGTGAATGCACTCATTTGTTAACATTCACGCCGAAAAGAATACGCGCTGCTCACGTGACGCTCCTGCTTGACACTCACGCGCTGCTCCTGCTCCCGGTGTGAATGCACTCATTTGTTAACATTCACGCCGAAAATAATACGCGCTGCTCACGCTACGCTCACGCTTGCGGTGTGAAACGGGCGTTATGTTCCAGGCTGTGCAGGGGATGTGAAGTGCAGGGATGGGTTGACATCTGTATTCAGAAAGGCACAGAAAGCAAATAACTGGTTCTAATAAAATAACGCGAGCCACTAAAGGGACATGAATGAATGAATGATACATTTATATAGTGCTTTATTGTGTATTGCTGTACACCCAAAGCGCTTTACAATCATGTGGGGGGGTCTCTCCTCAACCACCACCAGTGCGCAGCATCCACTTGGATATGGTTAGATCCTTGCTAGCGGTAGCCTGTTACAGTACATAAGATATCACTTACCACATAAACAGCGTAAGAAGAGATGACTGAGGATGATTGCGAATGATTTACAGATCCTGAGCACCACTGACAAGCATCTGATCTTGTAAAATGTGTGGTAAGTACTGCCGCTCCATAGTATAAGCCGAGAACTTGCGATCACGAATCGCGAAAGCGAAAGTGAATAGCGATCGTGCATTTGAAAGCAGTTTCAGTGCCCCGCATATTAATAGCATCTCCCTGATGCCCGCATTTTATATACAGTATAATTACCCGACGATATAACTGCAAGAGAAAATATTGAAATATATATTTTCCTCCCTGTGTTTCCTTCCTTCTGTGTGAGCTACTCAAATGAGCCGCACTGTGAAACAGCCAATCAGAGCAGAGCTCAACATTGAGCCGCACTGTGAAACAGCCAATCAGAGCAGAGCTCAACATTATTATTCATGACCCTTCCAGATAAACCAATAACAGACCATTTCATTCTAGGGAGAAATCCTAGGGTTGTAAATGCACATGTAAAACCGTTTCTGGAGATTTTTTGCCCTTTCCTAAGCCACATACCTTCTATGTAGATATCAGAGAACAATTTAAAATATTGTATCAATGCATTCTATGGCACCTTTAATTGTTTTATTTAATTTAATTGTATTTTTAATTTAGTTTTAATTGTACTGTTAATCAGGTCTCTGAACCGGTTCAAGGAATGAAAACGAAAACCGGAAACAAACTTATTTTTTCTACTCGAACCGCTTTCGGAGCAGTAATAATACAGAGAAACTCAGGAACAGAAATGTTAAAATGTTAAAAGTGGTTCCTGTGGCTTAGTGGTAGAGTATTGCATTAGGGAAGAGCATTGCGTCCAAGGGAACACACGTACTGATAAAATTTTTTAAATAAAATGTATAGCCTGAATGCACTGTAAGTCGCTTTGGATAAAAGCGTCTGCTAAATGCATAAATGCTAAATGCGTAAATGTAAAATAATCGATTCTGCTCAGAGTGAACCGATTTATTTTATTTATTTATTAATTTTCGCTTTCAAGCCCTGCTGTAAATGCTGTCTCTCCCACCTGTCACACACATACAATACAGAAAAGGCACACTGTTGGCATCCATTTCTCTTGTTTACAAGAAACTGTGGTTATCAAGATGTCAGCTGCGTACATTTTTGAGAGTTATTTCGGTCTTCCATACGCACCAGAACGCTTAACACACAGAGCAACAGCTTAAGGAATGCATTCTCGCATTGAAATGTTTAATTTAAATTCAAGTCTTTTTTATAAATCTTTGAGATTTTATGATGGAGATCGCCAAGGAATGTTGCTAAGAGATGTCAGTGTGATACACTGTATTTAACTGTATTTGCACACCTAATAACTATTTTACAATAGTTAATGTTTAGTATTGTTTACATTCAGACAAACCTTTACACAATTACATCATCCAAGTTGTTTCTTGGTTTTCAAATATTCCATTTACAGAATAAGGCCCTCTGTGTTGTAAAGGCAGGCAACACACGGTCAGGTAATTTTGCAGGAAAATACAGACAGCTTTTTGAAAAACCCATTTCACAACCCTGTCACTTTAAATTTTTATGTGATGATTTCTCTCCCTGTTTTCTTGGACCTTTTCATCTCAAGTGTTACAGTACTTTGTTCATGCTGTCTGTCTTTCAGGCAGACATGTCGGTGGAAGCGATTAGGCAGCACTTTCAGGAGTCGTCTCTGGAGTATGTTTGCAAGCTGCAGGAGATACAGGAGAGGAAGAAGTTTGAGTGTGTCGAGCCTGTGAGTGCATGACCTTTTGTCCAGATTGTTATTCAACTTGATTCATTTCAACATTGTTTGCGGTCTTGTTTGCCTGTCGACAGCATCTGATATGCTCTCACTTATCACAAAAACACATTTACAGATATTCACTCTCAATGCAGCATCAACAGAATAAATGTTACAAATATACATTTCTGTGATACATATGCCCTGTTTCATAAGTATTGCCATAACACTTCAAGCTGTTGTGTGTAATTTCTGCACCACTGGCAGAACCAAACAGAATAGCAAAAATAAGGGCTATGTTTGGAATGAAATAATACTATCACTTTGGCATGTTGTAGGCAAATATTATGCAAAACTGATTTAAAAATAAGAATTTCTTTACTTATAAAATGACAAATGGACACGATGTACATACAGATAAGTTAAATCATAATAATATTGCCAACCGTAACCATATATATAGTGCCATTTAAAAGTTTGGGGTTGGTAAGATTGAAAGTCTGTGAAAGTATTTTATGCTCACCAAGGCTGCATTTATTTGACCAAAATACTGTGAAATATTATCACAATTTAAATTCCTATGAATTTACAGTAATATTATTGTGAGAGCAAAGCTGAATTTTCAGCAGCCATTACTCTAGTCTTCAGTGTCACATGATTCTTCAGAAGTCATTCTAATATGCTGATTTGCTGCTCAAGAAACATTTCTTATCATTATCAATGTTGAAAACAGTTGTGCTGCTTAGGATTTTTCAGGAAACCATGAAACTTTTTTTTTTTTCTTAGGATTATTTGATAAATATTAGAACAACATTTGTATGAAATAGAAACTTTGGTAACACTTTATTTAACGCCTTTATATATAATGCATTATAAAGGTAGTTTTAATGCATTAATTATGCCTTGTAATGCACCCTATAATGCATTGTATGATCTTGTGAATAATTGTAACTGCAATTCTAATACTTATAATATTAATTGTTCCACTTTTAAAAAGTATAATGTGTTAAAACTAGTGCTGTCAATCGATTAAAACATTTAATCGTGTTAATCACAGTCATGGACTGTGATTAATCATGATTAATCACAAATTTAAAATACTAGGATTTACCTGTAAATGTGTTGAAATAAACAAATGCATGACAAACTAGTTTAAGGAAACATAACCTTTCACACTTCCACCAGGTATGAGACATAATCCTTATTATTCTTTTATCATTATTCTTTTGTTTTTATTCAGCCATTATCAGTCTTTATACTGGCAATAAAACGTTTACCAAGCCACATCGCTTCAATCCCAGTATACATTTACCCAACTATTATCAAAAGTATTTCTAAATAAATACAACAAAACATTTCTTGCGACCTTACGTGAAGTATTATGACAAAATGCATTATGAAGAAGAATTGGACCTGTTCTGGTGCATTAGAGCTAACATTAGCATCATAAGACAATTTATGAGATTAATAGTACACTTTTACTCAGAACTCACTTCAAACCACCATCGAGTGTTTGTAATAACTTCCTTTTGCGATCACATGTGGAATTTGGTTGTTTACTGTTGTTAAAATATGCTTTTTATAGCTTTTTATGTCGCTGCAAAAATGAGCATTTCAGATGTATGTTACACATTCATCTCAAGAAAATCACATAGAAACCATATCCTATCGTAATCGTGTTTATTATCTTATATAATCTATAGTGGCTGTTGTCATGTTTATTTCTGCTGTGTAAAGCCTTGTATGTTCTGGCTGAAACTCACGTTGTTTGTGATGTTACTACCGCCTCTCCGTTCTGAAGTTGCCAGGTGTACATTCCAAGTATGATACACATTAGTAAAAGGATCTATTTTAATTTTTATTTGTCTATATACACTTTGGGTGGCCGCGGTAGATTATAAAAGTAGCCCGAAAAACCGCAACCCACGGCTCTGTAATTTTTCCCGCGACTGGATTTTCAAAATAGCCCACGGTCACTTGTGCCACAGCCGCTACCCTGGCAACACTGTTCGCTGTATCCTCATCACACACTGATAGATAACCTTCCGCGCTGCGATGACGGGAAGAAGTTGGGGTCAAACCTTATCAAACGATTAATTTGCGTAAAAAAAATATTAACGCTTTAAATTTTTTAGATTAATCACATGCGTTAACGCGTTAAAGTTGACACCCCTAGTTAAAACATATAAAAACAAACCTACAAATATTATAATGCATTTTAAATTTGTTTACAATAATTTATGAAAATATATTATGCATTGTAATGTACATTATGAATACCTTTATAATGTATTATACATAAAGGTTTAAGTAAAGTGTTACCTAAACTTTAAATGTGAAAGTCGTCACTGTCACTTTTAATCAGTTTAATGTGTCCTTGCTGAATAATAGTATTAATTTCTTTAAAAACAAACACAAAACATTGACCCCAATCTTTTGAACTGCAGTGCAGCCTACCTTATATCAAATTATTAAATGAAGTAAAATATTTAGTCAGAGCTGTAGGTGCAGCATGGTTACATATGGTACAGTTACCACAAACAAAAGCCTCATATAAATATAGGTGTGTCCGAGCCATTTACAAGTGGAGCGAGTATTCTTACTAATTCACTCACTTTGTGCACACTCAACTTGATAGATAGCATAAGCAAATTAGTATCCTTTATATAAAATCTTAAGCAAATATTTACCTGATATTTACATTCACTTTTCCAGTTTATGTACACCTGTATGACTTTCTACTTGAAACTCTGTTTTTTTCTTGGAATTGGATATCGTATAGGGATTTAGACATTAAAACGTATTATATAAACTCGAGAATGTTTGTCCTGGAGGATATAATGAGTTGTCATTTTTTTAATTTCTCTAATTCCCTTCTTCCCCCTCTCTCTCGTACAGATGCTGGCGTTCTTTCAGACTGTATTTACTTTCTATCATCAGGGATATGAGTTGGCCAAAGACTTTGACCATTATAAAAAGGCCCTTCAAATCAATATTCAAAATGTAAGTAAAAATATAATAATGTTTTTGACTTTAAAACAAAACTTTAGATCTATTTTTAAATGATTTATGTAATATATATTCCATTTTGTTTCAACATTTTTCATTGCGTACATCATTAACCACATTAAACAGCTATAGACACATTTTTACAGTGATTCTCCAAGATTTATCAGTCTTATTCTGGTTAACACTATTAGCTTGCAGAGTGACATGGAAAGAGAGTTACTGAGACAGGATACAGCAGCTTTTTGAGAGGACCAAGGCTTCCAAGGGAAACTTAAAGGCCTTTGTTTGCATTGACCTTCCATTGTTTAACTTCTAAGTCGGAAGTTTGAGAGCCGACTTCCCTTCCCTGTCCTATTTGATTGGACCACGTCACTTTCCCCATTGGTGTTTTGTTTTTAATCAGTTATAAATCAGTTCTGATGGTCAGGGTCAGAGTTCTGAGGATGTATAACTTAAAAACATGGGTCTTAGATTAGCACGAAGATGGGGTCTTTAGAATACACTGGGAAGTTGCTCATTCCCAGTTTTCAGGCCCTCACAGAATCTGTAGAACTTCATTGTTGATTTTGTTATTATTTTATGTTTGTGCCTCTGCTTTCAGACACGGAGTCGTTTTGAGGGCACACGCTCTGAGGTGAACGAGTTAATGAAGAGAATCAAAGAGTCGCCACTGGAATACAGACAGACCAGCCCCATCAGCAGTGAGGGCTATCTTTACGTACAGGAGAAACGTACGCAAGATAAATTTTATGATGTAACACTGGGGTGCCGATTATCTTTTTACTGACTGTCATGTCATATGTCCTGTGCTCCGCTGGCTACATTGCTCATAGTTATTGCTGTTTCCACAGGACCTCCTCCTTTCGGATCCAGCTGGGTGAAACGCTATTCCACGTTTGTCAAAGAACAGAAAATTCTACACATGAAGACATTTGACCAGAGATCGGGCGGGAAGCTTGTAAATGAGCATCATACTTGACACATTAGTCATGATAATGGCATGGTTCATAAGATATAATTGTGTAGCTGATCTGCTGTTCACAGAATGTTCTGTATCCATTCAGGGTGAGACAGAGTCTGTTACAATCAAGTCTTGTGTCCGCAAAACCACAGACGCTCTTGACAGGAGGTTCTGCCTAGACATAGAGCTCACAGATCGGTATGTTGGACCTGCACCCCCAGATGTGATGGTAACTGTGAATGAATGTAATGATGCATTTCTGATTCACAAGAAATCAGGTCATTTAATTAAAGATTATTACTGCACAAAGTTAACCCTTCTTCTGTGCTGACAATACTTTTCCTAATTTGGTGTTCCCAGTCAAAAATGACCGACCTTTCAAAAATTTCTTGTGAATCACTCATTGTGTTATATTATCACCAAATTCTTGGATTTAATCTTTTTGTCTGAGATGCATTAGCTCAGATCCATGAGGCCTACAATCAGTCAGCTAAAAAGAAATACAAAACCTGTACTAATTGAAAGAAATCAAGTTGATGATAAAAAAAGACTACATCCAATATTTGGTAATAATAAAGCATGGTTAGAAAATTTTAAGCTTCTTTTTTTTCCCTGTCATTGACTGGAAACATCAAAGGTGTAACAGGGTGGGGAAATAGTCCCCAAGAACAATAATTATCCATTTTTGGGGCAAAGTCAGTAAGATTTAGTCCAACATGATAACTAGTGTTTCGTGAAAATAATCTCCTTTCAAAATGGCTGGAATACAACATGAGTGTTAAAAAAAAAAAAGTCACCTTTTAGTCACTTGCTCTGACTCGCCTGTAAACTGATATTCTTCAAGTGGATGTTTGCTTAAAATAGGAAGCAAATCACACATAATTTATAATTGTTATGAGTTAAGAATTTAAATTTAGATGATGAAAAACTCTAGAACTGTAAATCTCTCAGAAACTACTGGGTTTAACATGAGAGTGTGAGACAAATGAGATTCATTGGCGCTGAATCTCATACGTCAGAGGGTAAGGAAAATCTAAATATTTTGATCATCCAGGATACACTAAGGACCCTCATTAATCAAAGCCAAAGCTGACCTGGGCAGAGTGTTATGATGAACGTTAATCGTGTTCATCTTGAGGCTGCTTAGTGGAATCTTTTCAATGGCACATCAGAATGTTTCCAAATTAGGAGATGAATCAATCTCAATGTGAATATGAATTTGACTTCCAAAATCGAATGTATTTCCAAGTGAAACTGAGGCTGTGATTTGATTTTAGCTGTTTGGAATTGATTAAACAGTTAGTAGGCACCCTAGAGGTACATTATGCATTTGTACGTATGCGTGTGTACATTACTCCTGTTGGAGACTCTCTTATTCCCTTTATTAACTCATACACCTCAAATCATGTGCCCACAAAACAGCTTTGTCTGATGCAGAGGCATAACCTTAAAATAATAGAAACAGGAAATGGAAAGATGCTTCACTGTCATTGCATATTGATAAAACTATTACATAGATGTTCAAACACAAATCATACACAATAAAACTAGCATTCTACAATAAAAAAGTAAATGAGATCAGTTTTATTTTGCATGTTGTGTGGTTGTTTGTTTTCTAGACCGATCACAGTACTGACAGTCCAGGCACTCTCAGAAGATGACCACAGATTCTGGATGCAAGCGATGGGAGGAAAGGAGCCGGTGCGTCAATCCTTCACTTCAGCTTCCAACCACTCAATGAAAACAATTCTCTGATTCTCAGTTGACAAAACCTTATTAACTTTTGGAAAGATAGCTTTTATTACATATTAGAGCTATACTACTGTTCAAAAGTTTGCGGTCAGCACTTAAGGCTTTAAGAAGAAATTAATCCTTTTATTCAGCAAGCATAAAAATGTTTCATAACAATGTTTCAAAAGACTTTTATTTCAAATAAATTCCGTTCTTTTGAACTTTGTTTTATTTATCAAACATTTAAACTATTATTGTAATTATTACTATTACTGAGCACCAAAGCAGTTAATTAGAATGATTTCTGAAGGATCATGTGACAATGAATACTGGAGTAATGCTGCTAAATTCAGCTTTGCCTTGACAGGAATAAATTACACTTTAAAATATATTCAAATAGAAAACATTTACTTTTAAATTGTAATAATATTTCATAATATCAATATCTTTTTCATGAGCAAAAAACCTTACCGACCTTAAACTTTTGAACCGTAGTGTATACTTCAAAGTGTTTTAATGATAATTTATGGTGTCTTGTTTGGTATATAAATTCTATTCGTTTTGGTGTAGTGTGTTTTATGCTGGTCTGGTTTGTGTTTTCTGATGTTTATCTCTCACACACAGATGCAGTATCTCAACCGGACACATTCACGAGAAAGAGGAAGTGAGTAAACTCAAATCAATACCAGAGCTTCAAGTGTGCCTTCAGCTGTAGTGCCTATTCATAAAAAAAATTATTACTTGTATGTTTGTATTAATTGCTGGTACATAAATTGTGATGATATTTATGATATTTGTGTATTTCCATAGTTGACGCCCAGTTGGATGACGTGGGAATAAGCTTTGTGAAAAATTCAATAAATGCCATTGAAACCAGAGGTACCTCTACATGTTTTAATATACAAAATAAAGGAGTGCCAAATGTTTCAGGCAGGAATTAATATTGTCTGTCAGAAAAAAAAAAAGTCAACCATCTGCTCAACCTTCAATAGTTCACACAGTGCAGTAACACCTACTGAACACTAGAGGGCAGAATGATCTAGTAGTTTTTCTCAACCCACACCAACAACCTGTTGTGCTTTGTTCAAGATAATACAGGAGAAGCTTAGTGTGCTCGTGTTTAGTTTCCCAGATCAGCTAGGATGTGAATAGAGTACCTAACTGCTATTACAAAACATGTTTTTATTTTCACAGGTATTAATGATCAAGGTCTGTTCAGAGTTGTCGGGGTCAGTTCAAAAGTACAGAAGCTTCTCTGTTTAATGATTGGTAAGTTCAGCCTTATTTGATTGCTCTGTAAATGTTCCTCAGTTTTAGGTGATTTACTTTGAAGCCCTATAATTGTATCTAGAGCCGGTGTCCTGTTGAGTCTCATTGGCATTCAGACATTCATCTTGTCTGATGTCTGTCTGTACGTCCCTTTGTCCTGTCCTTTAGGTGACACCTGACTCCATTACTGCAGGCAGGCAATCAGATTTCTGGTCTCTCTCTCTCTCTCTCTCTCTCTCTCTCTCTCTCTCTCTCTCTCTCTCTCTCTCTCTCTCTCTCTCTCTCTCTCTCTCTCTCTCACTCTCACTCTCACTCTCACTCTCACTCTCACTCTCACTTGATCCTGTTTCGCCTCTCCCAAAAACCCAACACACACTGATCACCATCTCATGCTCTGTTGTTATCCTGTCCCATACTCAGTTTTTTTTTCTTTCTTTCTTTCTCGATTTCGCTTGCTCTCCTGCAGTCGTAGCATGAGCTGGTATCTCTCTGCTCTGAATGCTAAACGCTGTGTCGAGTCGGCAGGCTGCCTGAGCCCCTGCTGCTACATGAACTCAGCCACTCTAGAGTCTAATAGCCATTAACACTCTATACGGATCCACTGTCCTCATCTGAGAACAGCCTGAGCCCTTGTAGTTGGCTCATGAACTTAAAACCTGCCAAATATCCAGAGCACAACCAACTATCCATCTCATTTTCAAATTCAGAGCACTCATTCAAAGGCTCTGCAGTTGTTGGGATTATATCCAGGCATTCTCTTTATTTAAAGTCTATACAGTTATTACGTAAAGAATTGTAAGAACAGGTCAGATCAGAGTGGAATGACCAAACAAAATTCCATACGTTAATTTCCAGATAAGTCAGTGCCACAGCGATATAATCATAGTACTAAATTAAAAGCTGTGTTTGTTTTCTTGACAAGCTTTTTCTCACCAAAGTGACTCAGGAGGATGAGCATGCATTATGTTGTATTGAGTTGTCAGTAGAATGCAAATTGAGTGTCAAGATGAAACCACAGAGTGCTAATAAGATGTCTGTATTGGAGCTGTGATGTGCTCACAACTCTTGAGGACCTATTGTGCTCACAAGGACACAGGTTGAGGACTCAGGTAGTTAGCATGTCATTTTAATTAAGCATAAGAGGCCATGCAATTGTTGGCATTTATCATTTATTAACAACATTTGCAGAACATGGTCAGGCTTATAATAATTTCTCATTTAAACAAAATAATCACAATCAAATAAGAATGACACATAGCCATTATATAATCAGTGTCACATTTCATTTTGCCTTTATTTAGAGTGGTCTAACCACTCTATTGCTTGCCAGTAGCATGAATATAGAATGTAACTTTAGACAGAGGAATTTAAGTAAAAAGTATTTGCTTAACCTCAGGAACTTGAGGGGAAAAAAATCTGCTATATTTGTTTTCATTTTTAACAGCCCATATTAATGATGGACTTTATAGAAAAATAATTACAGTTTGTTTTTTTTTAACCCCCAATTCATAAAAGAAAGTTTCCAAAAAATATTAATTACATTAATAAGAGGAAATGTTTCTTGTGCATCAAATCGGCATATTAGAATGATTTCTGAAGGATCCTGTGACACTGAAGACTGGAGTAAGGGCTGATGAAAATTCAGCTTTGCCATCACAGGAATAAATTACATTTTCAAATATATTCAGATAGGTAACAGTTATTTTAAATTGTAGTATTTCACTGCATTGCTGTTTTACTGTATTTTTTATTAAATAAAGGCAGACTTCTGAAAGATTTCTTAACATAAAAACATAAAAAAATGTACAGACTCCAAACTTTTTAACAGTAGTGTGTACATGTGTATTCCCAGCTGTCTGGGGGTTGAGGTGAGGGTAATGAACATCAGTTCTTTAAAAGAAAGCAGAAGAGTGAAAGATGAAATGTTAGTTTATCTGGCAATTTCCTCTCTGCTGTTTATGCCGTCAACATTGGACTCTATTATAATATGTAAACACACTTCAGTTTCTCAGTGGAGTATTAAGTAGTGGCGTCCCATCGTCATTATAGGCATGGTTGTCAGGGAGTTTGAAACGGGTCAGAGCAGGCTGAATTCAGCAACGTGGCTGAATGCCATTGGACTTCAGGTTTAAGACAGGGAATAATTTCATGCCTTTGCATGAAAATAGCACAAAACGGTTCAAACTGCCTTTGTTTTTCATTTTGACTTTGAATTGACTTAAATGGCTAAAATTTTGTACATATGTGACTGATTGTCTACTGTGTTCCATAAAAACTCACTCAGACATTACCATGGTAACAGCTAGCCAGACAGATAGCAGATTGTCAGTGTTTCGGTTGAATTCTTCAAAAGTGTCAAGGCCCAGAGTTACAAACTCAAAGCAGATTGTTTTACGCATTATAAATTTGCATACTCTTTGTCCATCAGGGAAGTATTTACAGGTCCAGAATTACGTGAGCAGTGGTAAAACTAAATGACGTCTGCCCTTCATATCGTCCACTCCCTGACCTCAGACCTTTTTACTTATCTTGCTTTCATTATGTCTTTCTCTTTGGTCTTGGATCTACAGGTGCATCTCAATAAATTAGAATGTCGTGGAAAAGTTAATTTATTTCAGTAATTCAACTCAAATTGTGAAACTCGTGTATGAAATAAATTCAATGCACACAGACTGAAGTAGTTTAAGTCTTTGGTTCTTTTAATTGTGATGATTTAGGCTCACATTTAACAAAAACCCACCAATTCACTATCTCAACAAATTAGAATATGGTGACATGCCAATCAGCTAATCAACTCAAAACACCTGCAAAGGTTTCCTGGGCCTTCAAAATGGTCTCTCAGTTTGGTTCACTAGGCTACACAATCATGGGGAAGACTGCTGATCTGACAGTTGTCCAGAAGACAATCATTGACACCCTTCACAAGGAGGATAAGCCACAAACATTCATTGCCAAAGAAGCTGGCTGTTCACAGAGTGCTGTATGGGCATGTTAACAGAAAATTGATTGGAAGGAAAAAGTGTGGAAGAAAAAGATGCACAACCAACCGAGAGAACCGCAGCCTTATGAGGATTGTCAAGCAAAATCGATTCAAGAATTTGGGTGAACTTCACAAGGAATGGACTGAGGCTGGGGTCAAGGCATCAAGAGCCACCACACACAGACGTGTCAAGGAATTTGGCTACAGGTGTCGTATTCCTCTTGTTAAGCCACTCCTGAACCACAGACAACGTCAGAGGCGTCTTACCTGGGCTAAGGAGAAGAAGAACTGGACTGTTGCCCAGTGGTCCAAAGTCCTCTTTTCAGATGAGAGCAAGTTTTGTATTTCATTTGGAAACCAAGGTCCTAGAGTCTGGAGGAAGGGTGGAGAAGCTCATAGCCCAAGCTGCATGAAGTCAAGTGTTAAGTTTCCACAGTCTGTGATGATTTGGGGTGCAATGTCATCTGCTGGTGTTGGTCCATTGTGTTTTTTGAAAACCAACATCACTGCACCCGTTTACCAAGAAATTTTGGAGCACTTCATGCTTTCTTCTGCTGACCAGCTTTTTAAAGATGCTGATTTCATTTTCCAGCAGGATTTGGCACCTGCCCACACTGCCAAAAGCAACAAAAGTTGGTTAAATGACCATGGTGTTGGTGTGCTTGACTGGCCAGCAAACTCACCAGACCTGGGGTATTGTCAAGAGGAAAATGAGAAACAAGAGACCAAAAAATGCAGATGAGCTGAAGGCCACTGTCAAAGAAACCTGGGCTTCCATACCACCTCAGCAGTGCCACAAACTGATCACCTCCATGCCACGCCGAATTGAGGCAGTAATTAAAGCAAAAGGAGCCCCTACCAAGTATTGAGTACATATACAGTAAATGAACATACTTATGAAGTATTCTAATTTGTTGAAATTTGGTGGGTTTTTGTTAAATGTGAGCCTAAATCATCACAATTAAAAGAACCAAAGACTTTTAAACTACTTCAGTCTGTGTGCATTGAATTTATTTAATACACGAGTTTCACAATTTGAGTTGAATTACTGAAATAAATGAACTTTTCCACGACATTCTAATTTATTGAGATGCACCTGTATACTGATCAAGTCCTAATCAGGTCCCTAATAAGGCAATATTATAACCATCTTAGAAAAGTTTTACTATGAGTTTATCATTTATTTCTGTACCTTTCAAATGTGTTTTGTGCTTTTTTTGATTGTACCATTTTTCTGTTGTCCCAGCCATTTCAAAATACACTACCATTTAAAAGTTTGGGGTCAGTAAGATTACATGTAAATATATATTCAAATAGAAAACAGTTCATTTCAATTTTAACAATATTTCACAATATTACAGTTTTTACTGTATTTTGATTAAATAAATGCAGCCTTATTGAGCATAAGAGATGTCTTTGAAAAAAAAAAAAAAATACTGGCCCAAAACTTTTGAACAGCAGTGTTTATTATTACAATTTAAGACTTGAATCATTTCCAATATTATTGCAAAAAAAATTGTGACCGACAGACACCTGTGGCATTATTTATATCACCATTATAGTTTTTGCTGTAGTTTTTAAAGATCATTTGAACTTGAATTCTTTATTGTTTTGTGATCGGTAGATGAGAAGAGCAGTGAAATAGATTTAGCAGCCAGTGAGGACTGGGATGTCAAAACCATCACCAGTGCTTTAAAACTTTACCTGAGGTGAGTTTAAACTTTCTGCATTCTATTTCTGCTTGCAGATAATAAACGGCATTGTGTGTGTGTGAGAGAGAGAGAGAGAGAGAAGTGTGTGTGTGTGTGTGTGTGTGTGTGTGTGTGTGTGTGTGTGTGTGTGTGTGTGTGTGTGTGTGTGTGTGTGTGTGTGTGTGTGTGTGTGTGTGTGTGTGTGTGTGTGTGTGTGTGTGTGTGTGTGTGTGTGTGTGTAAATGCTCCTTGCACAAATTGTAATTTGACAGAATTACATCATGCCCATTCATCCTTAACCCATTTTTTTGTTTCAAAAGAGACTTCAGTGTAAAGCTAAATGCATGTGTGAACCCTTAGAAAGAAACGCATGGGCCTCTTCATTGATGAATTGAATTGAATCTCAAATAAAAGTATCAAGAATAAATGAGTTCATGTGAAATATGTCAGAGTTTTTTAATGATTTGTCAGATTCACAGTGGGACATTCTTTTCAGTGACAAAATATAATTGTATGCCGTTTTATTCAACATTTAATTAATATTGCTTTTAATTAATTTCTGTAATTGATGTGTCACAATAGAATAGCACAAGGCAGCTTTTGTAACGCAGCAGCAGCAGAGTGTTTTGAGCTTGTATTCCTCTACAAGTATGAATGATATTGGTGTGCTGGGCACATTTTGGGCTAACAGTGCTGGGACATGTGCCAAAAACTGAGCGAAAGTACCTTCAGATGAACTTGGTTATCACAGTGTATGTGTGTGTTTGTGTGCTCATCTAATTTCTTGCAGTGATCAGCCACATTAATCATAGTGTTGTGTATATAATAATGCCCAATAAAGCCAATAAATCTCTCCCTCTCTCAAGGAGCCTTCCAGAGCCACTAATGACATACGAGCTGTATAAGGAGTTCATCGTCCCTGCAAGTAAGGTCTTTGTCCTTGCTTAGACGATAATCATGCAATACCCAATCAATTACTTGACAAATGCCATAAACTTTGAATATGTGAATGTCGGTGAGAGAACTGCTTATGATTTGTGAAACTCTAAGGTGGGGTTTAATGCTTGCTAAAAGTATCACTGAATTAAATTTCAGTGAAGGACTTTCAAATTATAAAAATGACATGAGCAGAGATGTGTTAGAGGAGGTTGTCATAGGTCTGGGATGTGCTATAAGTCAATAGTGGCAAGCCTATTAATGCTACATACACAAAGGCAGAAGATTTACTAATTAGTTATTTGGCTTTGCTGAGGGCCACGTGTACAGAAATGTATTATATTCAAGTTCTCCTGGAGCAGCCTGGGGTTGACCAGCCCTGGACTTTAACCACTACACCTCACCGGCCTATACTATTACACCCTGTGTTATTGTCAACTAAATCTATAAAAAATTGTCTTAACTGAAATAAAGCTGAAATGAAATAAATTATAAATATTAGATATTGCATAAGTTAACTAAAGATAACTAAACTAAGTTTAATATGAAGTATTAAATAAAAATATGATTTATACTGTACTTCATTATATAAATGCATTTTAATAAATTTACAATCTAGCAATTTAAATTTGTCTATAAATCTAATTTTAAGTATTTAAGCATAAACATCTACATGAAGGTTTAATAGGTAATAATATTGCATATTTCATGCCATCTCATGCCATTGCACATTTCATGGCTTTTTGTTGTTGTTTTTTATTTTTTTTGTCTACACAGAGAGCGCTACTCCAGAATCTAGAGTTCAGGCCATTCACTGCCTGGTTCATAAACTGCCAGAGAGGAACAGATTAGTGCTCAGTCTGGTTACCAAGCATCTTGCCAAGTGAGTGGAAACTGCTTTTTCTCTATCTTTCTATCTGTATACACAATTTTTTGTGTGTACATTCTCTGTTTCCTTTCTCCAACCTTTTTACTTCTCTCGGCCGTCAGCCACTATTTTCTATCATTATTTCCAACTTTCTCCCTCATTCCATTCTTACCGTCAGTACACAAACACACACCTTCCTACAGGCAGCACCCTTAGAAACGTCTGTAGGCTACCTCAGTTGCTGAGCAACAGAGCAAACAGACAGACAGCACTCTGGAGAGAAGAGAGAAAACTCCACATGGACTTTCATACCCTCCATGCTGTTATCTAGATCAAAACTTTTTTCTAGAGAAAACAAGCCCTGCCCCTCTCCTCTCCATCCAGCAACTGCCCACTTTGAGAAGAGAGTTATGCAACAGCTTTCTGTAAGAGATTAGATCGGGTTAGAGATTTCTAAATAATGTTAGCTATCATTACAAGGCTTTACCTCAGGCCTCGCTTTTTTATATAATGTGAATGTAAGCAAATTGAAGATAAGCGCATAATCTCCCTAACCTCCGGCAATCAGTGACTGGGCAGACGTGTCTCCTCAAAATATAGAGTGGGATTTGCTGGCAGCCAAGGATGTGCAATTGGAAATTAAATTCAGGTTATCCGCCACTAAATTCCTCTTCCATCCACTCCAGCCCTCGCAAAATGCTTTAGGAGTTGGCGCAGTTGCAGACCCATCAGAGATGGAGAGTAAAAAGCCTAATGTTGCCATGTTTTCTGAATTGGAATTAGAGAGGTGATTAATTGTTATCTGTGTGTGGTGTATTTATTTCAAAGTGCACCCTTTAAAAGTGGTAATTGACGTTTTGAGACCTGTAGTTTGTTTGCGTTGTTCTGAAAGAGGGACAAAAGTGTTCGGACCAAAATTTGTTATTAAAGTTACATAATAGCAAGCTCTCTAAAATGTTAACATGCTGCTTTTTTCCCCCCATTTCTGAATTTTCAAATGAGTATCACCTGTTTCTCAAAATAGGCATTAATAGCCATTTGCAGAGGAAGAATTGTATTTTGATTATGAATTATAGTAACACCAAAGCTCTATTAGGTTTATAGTACAGTTGAAAAGTTTGAGGTCAGAAAGATTTTGTAATGTTTTTAAAAGAAGTCTTTTGCGTTCACCAAGGCTGCATTTGTTTGACCAAAAATAAAGTTAAAAAAAGTAATATTGTGAAATATTAATACAATTTGATATAATCATTTTCTATTTTTATACATTTAAAATGTAATTACTTTTTGTGAGGCAAAGCCTGTTTTTTCAGCAGCCATTTATCCAGTCTTCAGTGTCACATGATCCTTCTAACAAGAAATCATTGTAATACACCGATTTGCTGCTCAAGAAACATTTCTTATTATCAGTGATGAAAACATTTGTGCTGCTTAATATTTTTGTGGAAACTGTGATGCATTTTTTTCAGTATCCTTTGATTAACAGAAAGTTCAAAAGAACAGTATTTATTAGTTAATTGTTAATCTTGTTACATTATAAATGTCTCTTTTAATCAGGGCTCTGAACCGGTTCAAGGAATGAAAACGAAAACCGGAAACGAACTAAATTCTGACTGGAACAGAACCAGAAACGAAATAACATTTTATAGTTACGAACAGAATCAAAAATTTGAAATGGCCATTAACCAGTTAATAACGTTATTTTATCGTTCCATTTAATATTTGAAATTTGCTGTCAACCAATCACGAATTCAAGCAGTAGGCTAAGGCCTATATTGCAAATGTGGTGCTGACGCGTCCAATGCGTGAAATGCCCGCGCGCGCTCAAGTTGTGAACTCTTGGTAAGTCTCAATGGCAATGCACCGGCGTTAGAGTTTATCCGAGGATAGTGTAAGATGGATTCAACAGATCACATGCACCTGCAGCGCTTCTGTGAATGGAGAAAACAGAATAAAACTATAGGCTTACATAAAAAGGAATATATATAGGCCTATGCACGAAATATATTTCACTTAAATCATTGAAAGATTAACAAAACGAAAGTTTCGGTTTATTGTGACACGATCCAAAGTTCACGTAAACGACAGCAGTAGTTTTCTTTATTTTGCAAAAGCTTGACAGTTTTGAATGTCTTGCTTCTATCTGTATACCCGTTGATACAGTATGGCTATCATGCCAGCGCTTGACGCGCACACAGACAACATATTTTTGCGATATTGCAGCCTGTGCATTATCAAAATTACAGTATCATTATCAAAATGAATTATCAAAATGCAGTTAAAGAACCATATAATAAGTAGCACTGCTCCGTTGTACAATCTTTTGCATTCAGCGTGACCACTATGCTGATATGCGAAGAATAATGATCGATGCGAGTGAAGCACAAAGCCTATTTCATAAATAATAATATTTTAGCATCCAGATATGTCGCGAATATGAAAACATTTGGATTCGTGCCGAATGAGAGAGGTAGGCATCAGTTTCACCTTAAATTAATTCGTTTTTGGCTTTACTTTTATATAGCCTAAATGCTTTAAATCGCCTTAACTTTAGAGGATTTGTTGTGGAGAGAAGGAAACTTTAACTGTGTTTATAATGTTTGTAAACATTTTGCTTTTACCGGCATTTTAGCATACATTATTTCTGAATGTAATCATAAAATGCGACGTGAGCCTATGCGACTTAGCCTATGTTTTTTTCCTCTCAAAAATGTTTATTAGAGCGTTTAACAACGCAGCAAACATTTTTAAATATCTTGAAAAAATACTTTAATGTCTTTAAAGCGTTAGCAGATTTTTTTATTTTATTTAATAGGCTACATTTGGCCAAAATATATAAAAGATGATGCTGTATTGGCTATGATTAAGCGCAGCTGGTTAAGATACCAGATTTTCTGTGTTGTTGTTTTTTCTTTCTTTTTGAGTAAAGAAAACGCTGTACTTTATTATTATTATTATTATTATTATATAGGCAAAGCAAATTTTTTAAAAAAAAATAACGTTATTAACCGGTATTAACCAGTTTCGGAACGATAATAATACACCAGGAAGGCAGGAACAGAAACGTTAAAATATCGATTCTGCTCGGAGTGAACCGATTAAATTTTTTTTTCATTTTCAAGCCCTGCTTTTAATCAGTGTCTTGTGTCCTTGCTGAATAAAAGTATAAATTACTGACTTAAAACTTTTAAACTCTATTATACTCAAAATGTGTTGTTGTTTGAGCTGAATGTAATTCATACAGTATATGCCTACATGAACCAAACTAAAGGGAGAAAGGGAGAAAAGTGCAGCAGGTTCCATGTCAAATTATCCAAATGAGCAAAGCGTAAAAACATCTAGACTGATTTCATCATGACCTAGGAACAAATTACTTTTTTTTTTCGTCCAGGATGGTAAAGTTACTATGTTAGATATTTTACAAATTGACTTGCATGGACAGTATGATAAGTAATGAAGTCTGACTAAAAATTCTCCATCTATGAGGCTGATAGCCAAAAGGTTGGGGGGGAAAAGTAAGTAAATCTGAGTCATTTAGCATGCAGGTTTTAATTTTCACCCCTGTGATCTTTTAATTACTAAATTAAAACTTAAAAATATCTTGTTTTCAAGTTTTTGACATGCTGCCAACCCTCTCCTCCTTAATGAAAGTGTTTTTTTCTATAATTAACAACCAGAGTAAATTCAGCAGAGATATATTGCAGTGAGACTGAGGACTTTATCTCTGAAGAAACTTTGTAGTGGAAGGTTAACTGCATCTAGTTTCACAATCAAGTGCAAATACAATGCAATAAAATGTTCTTGCTGTCTTTCATCAAAATACATAATGTGCAGTAATGTCAATCTTTTTTTCAATCTTTCAAGTAATTTAATCATAACTTCTTTTTTCTGTGTGTAGTGTTGCTGCCAACAGCAAGCAGAACCTGATGACAGTGGCGAACCTCGGCGTAGTGTTTGGACCCACGCTCATGAGGCCGCAGGAAGAAACGGTGGCAGCCATTATGGACCTTAAGTTCCAGAACATTGTGGTGGAGATTCTCATAGAACAGCATGAAAAGGTGAGACTTCTCACTGGAGATGAACGGCCACATCTCAAAACCTAGTGAGCTGCCAAAAATGCTTTCTAGGTTGGCAGCTCACAAGGTTTAAAGACACCACTAGCACCTGAGAGAATCACATTATAGAAAGTAGATAGTGAGTGAAATCTGTTTATTTGATTTTGATCTTTTCTACAAGGTCTTGCCATGCTGAGGTTGGTGTACTTCTCTCTACAGCCAGGAGGGGGAGCCATGTGTGTTTTGACTGGCCTCTACTCATTTAGCTGTTCTTTCTGATGGCTCAAATACAGTTGGACCGCCATACTCATTTGGCTAAAATACAGGTTAAAATGCTGATTTAATCAGCTTTAGATGACAGTAATCTGGTTAATCCTAAAATGGGGTTCATTCTAAGGGACAAAGGGAGAAAGAGTGAGATTATTTCATAATCTCTAAATTATTTAGCCTACATTTGAAACAGGCTGATGAATTGCTTTCATACTATGCGCAATGTTGTGCCCGATGATCATATTTCAGTTCAGTAATTAAAAATAAACACTGGGATCCATTAATCACTTTGGCTGATTTGATTTTTACCATTTGATATTCTCTTTTGCAAAATAACCTTGGGCTATAGGAAAGGTGTTTACGAAATAGAAACGTTTATAAATTAATAATAATAATTATTAGTATTAGTATTAAGTTAAAAACTGAGATTTCATTTGAACAACAGAACAACTGTGCAATTTGATACAGTATTTTATCATACACAATATTACAAGGTATAAGATTTATTACACATTACAGCATAAGTGCTCACTACAGTATGTGTACTTAGTATATGTAATTATGCAAATATTTCTCAATATATTTTGCCGATGAAAAGCACTTCTGAAGCAGCATCCAAAATTAGGTAGACAAGCAGATAATATATAGCATTCCTATACAAAGTGATATTGCGTATGACCTTGATGTTGTTTTGATGTAAGTTGAAATAAGTGAGCGAAGCGTTGAGATTCAGGAGAAGGAATGACTCTGCAGAGCAGCAGACTGATTAGCTCCTCTCCAGACTGCTGATACCCCCAGATGCACTCAACAGACAGTGTTTTGCATTCAGGTCCATCTGTAGAGAGAGATAGAGAGAGAGAAAGAAGTTTGAAAAGTTGCGAGACAAAGAAGAAACGAGGGGGGAAAAGTGTGCAGACCGAGGGCAAAGAGAGAGAGGGGTGAGAGGGTAACAAGAGAGAGGCAGGGCTGGATGGAGAAAGTCTGAGAGAGTGAGATAGAGGAATGGGCAAAGACTGAGATGGAAAAAGAGAGAGAGCAGGCTTTGCTGTCGTCTGCAGAATTTCACAGCAGTATCAGATTTCTATCCCTTCTACCAGCTCTCTCATTCCTTTGTTCATCCCTGTCGAGACTTCCACACTTCTGTTAACCTTCGTCACTCACACCGGCCGTCTGGGGTTCAAATATAAACACTGTGTGACTATAATGAAGCCGAAGCTATTATGAAAGCATGTTTCCTGTGTTGTCACTGAGTAGTTGCCACTCGTTCAGATGCACATCAGTTTGTGTGTCTCTCAATGAACTGGGCAGCATGTCTGGGGGTCTCTTATTTAGGCTTAACTCTCATGAGAGCTCTGTTTTATCAGCATGCTGTTTGCAGACACCTCTTATTTAGGGGTAATTCACCCAGAATATGTCGATTTTATTAGCATTCACTCATTTTCAGAAATGTGTTACCCTCCTTTTTGGAACACTAAAGGAGAAGTATTGAAGAACTTTTACATTGCTCTCTTTTACAGTGCAAGTAAATGGGGATCAGGAGTTATTAAGGCCCTGACACCAAACTGCCATAAAAGAACTAGCAGCACTGAAAGCCGTCTGTTATTGCCTTGCAATGTCTAGGCCAAAAAAGTTGTGCTTGAACACACCACAAAGAATACAGCCAACAGCCAACTAGCATATGCTCTGAGCTTGCATGAGAGGAAATAACTCCCCATACCAGCTGGTGGCAGTAGTCTGTATTTGTCATTCAAAAAAGGGAAACTGGAAGAGTTAGGACTGCAGATATACAAATTGTAAACAAAGCAGCATCTTTATTGTTCACTTGCTTTCAACACTTTTTTTTTTTTTTTTCTCATTCGTTTTTTTTTGGTTCGCGATTCTTAACAGCAAATAATAATGATTTAACTCAACGTTGGGCTCCATCGGTGATTCAACATGCTCAATCTGCTAAAAAGCTGCTGACTGTGGTACAATTAGTGCCAGTGGTGCAGAAAACACTGCAAAAAGTAGGCCAACAGACATTGGCCTTACATTGACCGATCTCTGACTTATTGCAACACTGCCTTCAAGCTTTAAAAAGTGCATAATAAAAGGGTGCAAATGTGCACATATTCCACACATATATTGTGTGCTATATTTCAGGTGTTCTGAAGTGTTCTGAAATTATATCTTTTGAATAGTGATGCACCAAAATTTTGGCAACTAAAAATATTTGGCCCAAAATGAGTTTTGGAGGGCTAAAATTGATCAAAACAATGACTTGCACTTCTCCAATGATGAATTTTGATTGTCAGTATCTTTTTTGTTAGGGTTAAAGTGGCCAACTTCACTGTGACCAAGAATAATGCTGGAGTACCAATATATAAAGCTTGTATATCTAAAAAAAAATATATATATATATATATTTCTATTTTTTTATTATTATTATTTTATTTTATCTTATTTCGAATTTTTTAATCAGTTTGGTGCATTACTACTTTTGAGTGAGGAACAGCGTGAAATTAAATCTTTATTCCCGGGAAATCTAGTATTAAAAGTAGGGGTGGGAGAAAAAATCAATTCTCCGATGCATCGCAATTCTCTCTTCAACGATTCTGAATCGATTCTGAGCTTGTTTTTTTTTTTCCTGCATATGGCACGTGTGCGCGCAGACGCAGCGGGCTTCATTGCACAGAATTTGCGCTCTGAGACACGTGCACATTGCTTGACAGTGTGTGCTTCCACCCACCGTGTTTCACTTTAGAAATGCTTTCATTTATACCGTTTGGAATGCAGTACTATTAGATACATGAAACTCGCGCACTGACAGACTTTCACGTGCACTTTGTGTTTGTTTGTCCTGAAGCTCGATTGCGGCTGCGGTTAAATGCACTTGCATTTTTGAATACTTTTATATGAAATTGATGTACACACAGTCAGTTATGTTTTCAGTGCAGGACAAAACATCTGATATATCGAAATAGATCTGTGCATTAGTCTGAATGCAGCCTGTTAAAGCTGTCACTGTCTATGATCTCATCAGTAATAATCAAACGGCAATAATGCTGAGGAAAAAAAGAAAAACCCATAACTATTGTCTGTAAACTTTTAGATACTTAAAGAACACTTATTTTTAAATAAGTAATTGTTTTAAAAAGTAGCCTGCTTATATAATAAAAAAATAAAGTAAATTTTGCACAAAATAAATTTGATGTAAAATGTATATGAAAATGTAGCCATGTGCAGTAATATTGAAAACTGAGAATGTGACGCATCGTGATATTGAGTTGATAATGATAATCGTAATTGAATAGAATCGTGAAACCAAGATTCACACCCCTACTATTAAGATGGCAGTAATGACACACAGAGATTCCAACTATGAACAAAAAGCATAGAAACTGCAATTTTGGTTAAGATGTAAAGTTGTAAAGATGTATTTGCACAGCAGAAGAATTAATTGGGGAAAAAATGTAGATCAAGAATCGTTTTAGAATCGGATTGTGACTCCCAGAATCGGAATCGGATCGGATCATGAAGTGCCTGAAGATTCCCACCCCTAATTAAAAGTATTGCTTAATTGTTATAGTCACCATGCACTATATAGAAAAGAGCAGCTTGAACATTACTATAAATATCTTATTTTGTGTTTCAAGTAAGACAGAAGGTCATACAGGTTTTGAAGTACATGAGCGTGGATTGACTGTTTACAGGTCTTGAGAGAATCCTGAATCTTTATTTGTTTTTTCCACCACACATTCGCACTCTCATGCATAATCATCATTTCTCCGCAGGCAGCGGCTCTAAACAGACTGTTTACTTTGATTTTTACACACACAACGCAGTCTAGCCAGCAAATCCCACTAACTTTTTGTTCTTTTAGATATTCGGGGATGCTCCGAGCAGCTCTCCATCATTAGCTGCTACACCCCTCTCTGCGCCAACCAGACAGTCCAAGAGGCTCAGCCGGCAGAATCGCCCGCTGGCTGTATACAACCCGCAGGTGCTGGATATTCAAACAGGTACGAGAGACTAATCAGCTTTAAGCACTGTAAGGTCAGGGAAACACCACAAGGAATTATAGTTGTCACGTGTTTGCTATCAAATACATAATATAGAGCCTGTATTTGCATAATATAGGAAAAAATAAAGATAAGCAGACCCACACAGAGGCTCATACATACAAAAAATCACAGAAAATACTGGGGAAAAGTCTGCAGAGCCTGGAGACACGATATATAATATCTAAATTATTAAGCTTTTACTTTTTCTTTAATATTAAAGAAATGCAGCAATTCATAGATAGAAATGTTCAGTTGGATAATCCTGGTGGTAAAATCACCATGTTTTCCAGTGCTTATGCAGTTTATTTCCCCATGGAGTTTGACCGTTTCTCTCAGTGAGTGTTCATGTCTATGTAAGACTACTGCACACTGTGCAATCACATGTGATGCTCTGCTGAAACATGCTGATTACCCATTGTCACTCTGGGCTACAGGATGTAGTTTGCCAGTCCATATTTAGGTGGATAACTGATGCCTTGGTGGCCCTGGACTGCTTAGAAATGTGTCTCACAGTGTTAAAATCTCTATTTGGGTTTGATACGCCACCCAACAGGAATGATTTCAGACTGGGATCAATGCAGGATTATCCTTTGGTTTTGAACAGTGGATTTTTATTTGTAGTACAGAACAAAGCAGACCGTATCTCCAGTTTCACTTTTCAGTTAAGCAGTTATGAGGTTTTAATGTCTTCTACACTACAGCTGTGCAGGTGTACTCTAACTAGTATTGGCATTTTCACAAAGCAAATTAGCACATCGCAAAGCTTTCCAAGAAGTGTTGGGTTTCGAAAATGCTGCAGTTTTCAGGGTCAGACTAACCACACTTTTCCACACAAGATAGTAAACACTGTTTTTTTGTTTAGAGATCCCTCGGCTGTGGGATGTTACTATAGAAAGGGGATGTGGCCACTGCCAACATAAACACACTACAGTGGAAAACTGTAAATTTGTGCATTAATAATGGATTCATGAAAAAGCAAAACCATCAGCATTTTCAGGTTTTAGTTTTGTGTGGGATATGTAAAACTTAAGGTGAAAAGTGTGACCACCTTTATGTGATCGTGTAACCAGCCAAATACTATACTTTATACAATTTCTATTGGTAAAATATTACGATATAGGACAGAACAGGATAAAACAGTGACTTTTATGCAAGTATTTTTTGTTGTTAGAACACAATCAGTTTATATTACCTCTTACACTTGTTTGGTTTTAAATTACCTCTTACAAAATGTTTGGTTTTAAATGTAAATGGCAGCAGTCACATTGGTTGGCTACACAAGAGTGTTAAAACCAATAACAATCTGTCAGTTTCAGAAATAAAACATGTCAATTTATTTCTACAAAGGCAAGAAGAATGAGAAATATCACCTCAAGATTTGTTTTTAAAAAAGGTGCAATATAAATCCTTACACTCAAGATTTATTTTCCTTGAAAAGCTTGTTTAAAACACTTAAATGTGAAAACTAATATGAGGACAGTTTAAAAAAAAAAAAAAACTTTAAATATATTTTACTAGTTGGATCATAACAATACATTTCTTAGAAAATGTTCATATAATTTCCTAAATATTTTGATTAAACTACCATCTAATTAGAAACTTACAGTATTTTTTAAAGTTTTTTTTTTGTTTGTTTTTTACCAGACTACATGCATACAACCGAACACATGCACAATACTTACCAAGCTCATTTCTACTTACCAAGCTCATATCTATGGAGTATTCATGTAACATATTCATTAATAGTCTGAATTGATGTCAAGAATGGTTATGAACTCTGTCTTTTTTCATTCTTACATTGTTGTTGTTGTTTTTTGTGTGTTTTGTACATTATTTGTTTTCCTTACCATTCGTTCTGTCTCTTGATGCTTGCTCCCTTGCTCTGACAGTCTCTCCATCCTCTGAGAGTCCAGCCCTGGTTAATGATGAGACATCAGTGGGCAGTAATGAGTCGGTCTCCTCCCAGTCTTCAAACTCCTCTGGAACGCCCCCCGAGAAATCTAAGAATCATCGTGCCACCATTAGCACATCCCTGCTAGACAGCACTGGGTATGTAGCAAAGACTCGCCTCTCTCCAAAACATATGTCATAACATGCTCATGTGTTGTACAGTGTTGGGAAGGTTAATTTGGAAATGTAATAGGTTACAGATAACAAGTTACCCTATTTTAAATATAGTAAGTAATGTAACTATTTCAATTACTTTATTAATGTAATGTAACTGATTACATTTGTTTACTTTTTGATTACTTCTCTAAATTTTTCATTATTTTCCAACATTTAAACAAGGCAGGGTTCACAGTAGTATTCAACACTGATTACTGTCAGACTTTCAAAATCCTTCATCATGTGAATTAAGATTATAAAAATTAAATTTTAAAGCACAACCACCACAAAATCAGACTTTAGCACCTCTTTTTACATTTACATCGTTCTGAATTTACTGATTTAAAATCAGAACAATATATAGTTTAATAGCTATGATACTGTTTTTTCTTTTTATTAAATATTTGTATGACAGGAGACACTGCCATCTAATAATGCCTTGGGGGGGAAATAATAACTAAAAAAAAAAAATATTTTTTATAAAAAAATATCTTACAAAACAAAGCATGTACATAAATCCAAATAGGAAATAAAACAGTTATCGAATAAGCATCTGTGCTATTTTGTGTCCTAAACTCCTGAAACATTAATGTCTCATATTTTCAAAATCAATGCAAGTTACATGTCTAAGTACATGTAACAGATTAAAGTTACATTTATTTTGCAATTAAATTAAGTAACTCAATTACATGTAACTAGTTACTCCCAGCACTGGTAAAGTGTTGCCAAATATTGGATGAAAAAAAAAAAAAAAATTATTGTCTGAACATTTGAAATGTTTCCTAGGCTACTAACTGAAATAAGCATTAAAATGAACTGGAACTACATAAAAACTAAAACTGAAATTTAAAATGAAATAAAAATGCTAAAGAGTAATTAAGAAAACTACAATTAAAATAAAAACTAAAAGTGTAAAAATAAAAGTTTAAATATTAATAAAAACTATAATAGTATATAAATAACACTAAAATAACACTGGTCAGAAAATACAACAGTATTCAGCAGATGTATCATGTTTTAGTAAAATAATAATTTGAATTTGATTACAGAAAACAACCACAAAGCCTTATCTATATTGAAGCCATAATCTGACTATTCCTTCAGCTCTACCTTATTCACTTCCAGAGTTTTTTTTTCTTTCTTTCTTTTGTGTGTGTGTGTGTGTGTGTGTGTGGTATTTTGTTCTGTTTCTAAGCTCAAGCCTGTGCTTGTCAACTTGAGTTAGTTCTTGGGCTGAGAGTCTTATCCTGTGCCAGTGTTATTTGCCAGAGGTTTTGCCTCTGGTTTCTCAGCTCTTTCACAGCCCTTCAGATGCTGTGTGTTTGTCTCTGGGGCTCTTGTGTTGAATCCTAATAGGGGCCCATCATATTCTGCAGAGTCACCTGGAAATAAACTTTGTGTCCGCACATCTGTTCACTGTTTCAACCAGTCCACTCCCAATTTGGATAGATTTTGTTCTCACTCATTTCCATTAACCACAATCACCATTTGATCCTGCCCCTCCTTCATCGCTTAATTACCCATTCATGTGCTCACATTCCCCCTTTTCCCCTATATGTTAGAGTTACTCTTACTTTTTTGAGCACATGCTGCTCTCTCTTCTTGGCCTTCAGTCCTGTGCGCAGACGGCGCTGGTCTTATGTAACCCTCTGCTTCTCTCCCTGCCGTTTCCCACTCTCTGCCATCAGAGGAAGCGGCTCCCTGTGCGCCTGTAAATCCTGCCTGCTGTTTGTCCGAGGGACAGGTGGCCACGGCCCTACCCCGTAAACACTATTGACACAGAGAGATGTTCGCCTTGTTTACCCTTCTAGTGGGTGCTGTCGCTTACAGAGCTACTCCTGTCCATATGTCACGAGGTTGTCACCTGTTTATCTGTAAATCTCTCAGCCCCTGGCCTTGAAGCAGGAGAGCACAGATCATAGTGATGCTGTAGTAGAAATCCAGTCGAGATGAATGCTGAATTGTGCTTTGTCACACTTAATGAAGTTTTAGATGTTGACAGGTGATGAGACATTCATTGTATTCTTGCCTTTTTAGAGAGGTATGTTTTAGCACAGACTGTTTCTTTAATCCAGCATATCCATTCCAAAATTACAAATTGTAATTATTCTGATTTTTATATTGTCTTTATTCATGTCCTGTCAGCCGTTATACTGTGCTCGTAGCGCATGTTCTTCAGTTGTGTGCAAACAAATGGGGGCGTGCTCTGTAGCCTGTATCATTAAACTACGAGCATACGTGTCAGATCCGCGTCACGTTCAGCAACGGCAGCTCTTAAAGTAATAGCAGCCAAATAACTTAATAACCTAGCTGCTGTGATGTATGTGAATCAAAGAACAAAGGAAAAAGAGGAAATCAATAACTTTTGTAGCTTTAAGGATTCATCTATATTTAATTTAAAATTTAGTGTTTGATAACTTCTGTAAAATGTCGGTATATTTCCTACATTCTGAAGGGCACAGGTAAATGGCATTTATTATAATGGGTTTATGTGAAGATTGTTTTAAGTTCACTTAAATTAGAAGTTATTATTTTTTAAAGTCTAGTAAATGTTAAAATTGATAGCTCTCAATTATACTGTAATGTTGAATGGCTATAGTCAATGGTTAAATATTAGGAAAAAAGAACAATCACGATTAATTGCTGCAATATATAGTAATATATATATGCAATATATAGGGTTTAGTCTTTGTTTAGTAAATCTTTTTTTTTTCTTTTTGCCTCTTTCAAATAAGAGGCTTATTTTGAGGATCAAATGATAAGACGTAATATGCAATTCTGTGCCTAGTGCTATTTTTAATAGTTCAAAATGAGTGTGATTTTCTTGGTTTGGCTTAGTTCTAATTGTAAAAGCATTTTTTGGGGCGAAACCATTTTCCTTTGGTTCTGCTGGTTGCCAGGGCAACAATATTGAATTTATCATTTTTTTCCACTTCATTTAGATTTTCTTTAGAGTTTGACGATTCAGATAAGAGTGTCAACACTTTTTTTTTTTTTTTTCGGGAGTGACTCGTTACCCTGATATGATGTTTGATGTAACACCATTAGCATAACCTTGATTTGAAATGTGTGTGAGCATGACCGTTGTGTATGGAGCAGCATGTGTGGTGTATTAGCTGGGACTGGTGTGAGGTGTGTGTGTGTGTGTGAGAGAGAGGGTAATGAGTGGATTTGCTGCACTGCAGCGCTGCTGGTGTCTCATGCTGATGTGCAGCAGCTGAGGACTCACAGACCCACTGCAGAGTCATAAATCACTGCATCTCTCCCTCTCTATACATACTGTACATGTATATCTCTTTCTTTCTCTTTCCCTTTTCCTCTGTCTCTCCTGCTGGACTACACTGCTCCTCATTTGCCCCTGTGCTGCCACTATTCCTGTACCTGCAAGTCCTTCACTCCCCTCACCTTCAGCACACACACATTTCTCTCGAGTCTTCATTCTCTTGAGTTTCCAAACCAGTGTTTCCAGAATCTAATTAAGAGTATGGCTTTGTTTGAACTGTTCTTTATCCTGGCACTTGCTGGATTTTTGCGCCCTGAAGCCTTCTTTACAAGTTGAAGAAGTTGCTGAATCCTATAAATTGTTGATTTAGATGCTCTATTGAGCATTTATGTAGAATATGGTCATTCAGAATATGTGCTTTATAAGTACTAATAAACAGCCAATATATTAATAATAAGCTGTCTAATAAGCAACTAGTGAGTTTAACTAGTGAGAATTGGTCCCTATACTAAAGTGTTACCTTTTTTTTAAAGCAAAGATGCATTAAATTGATCAAAAGTGACAGTAAAGATGTTTATAATGTTGCAGAATTATTAATGTAAATAAATGTTCTTTTGAACTTTCTTTTTATCAAAGAATCATGAAAAATTTGTTTACATACAAAACAATGGACAAATGGACAAAAAAAAACAAATTTGTTTACTTAACTGTTAAATAAAATTATAATTATAAACAAGGAATAAATACAACTTTAAAATCAAATAAAATAGAAAAGAGTTATTTTAAATTGTAATAAAATGTAATAATATCAGTGTTTTTACTGTATTTTTATCAAATAAATGCAGCCTTTGTGTGTATAAGACTTACAGAAACATTTAAAAAATCTTACAGACCCCAAACTTCTGGATTTCTGAATTCAAGATTTATGCATTTTAATTGCATATATAAAATATCCATCTATTTGGATTACACAGTTTTAAGATTGAGATTTAATAGCACTCATAAAGCAATCATGTTTTAAATATACAATAAGCAGGTTTATATATTTATCATCAATAAATCCAGTTTATCATATGTAAACCAGTCGAATACATTTTAATTAGCTAAATCTTGACTGGTCCTTCATTTCATACTTTTTAAATGATTACTGATAATAACTGATTTATGCTGATTCTAAGAAATTTGAATAAATATGTTTTGAAAATATTATTTTGAAACTCAAATGGATGCAAATACTCTTTTATGGCATGATTATTTTTTATGAGTGGCAGTATTATCATTTAATGTAGACTTCTGCAGTTCGTCTCCTGCATTTCCCGATCCTGCTGTCGGCTATTTCTGATCTAAAGTGCTCATTTGCATTATTTGCATTTTCTAAATCCTTCAGATTCCTAGGGACGTTGGGCAGTTTTCCTCATAACCTTCACTTCTCTCTCCCTATCTGAGATTGTGAGACTGTCTGAGCAGCACAGCCTCTCTAAGAGGAATAATGATGAAGGCGTTTGTGTGTGAGCAATGCTGCAGCGTGTCTGTTTTTAACTCTTCTTTGTTGTCTCTGTTGTGTATTTATGTGTTTGATGTCCATAAATTAATGATTTACCTCTTCAAAATGTAGCATATAAGCATAAAATTATACAATTTGTGGAATTTAACAAAATCTATCACTACAATCATACGTGAGCTGCATTTTTTTCCACTCACTGACAGTATTTCCAAAATTGCCGTCTTTTATTCTATAAGGATGGTACAGTATAAATACTTTGAGGCATTTTTTGTTCTGCAGGATATGTTCTGCCACAGCTTCATGGATGAATTCTGCCTCCCCTGCCTCAGTTACACCGGTGAAACCTGGATCAGCAGGAACTGAGAAGAATAAACCTGAGGAAAGGTAAGATGTAAACACACTTATCCCTGAAGAACATGTATTATACGCTCATCCACACCTCCTTTCCATAGCATGTAATTAATTTGTTCTAATCTGTTAATTTAAGTGAGTTTGGCCGGTTTTGGCTCAACCTTTCCCGCACATACTCTCTCACTGTCTCATTGATTCTTTCACTCACACTCCAAGTCTCACTTAAGCTCTCAGCCTCAGGCTATTAACTCAATCACACATGCATTCACTCACTCGCAAAGTCTTCATCTGTCATTTTTTAGCCTCCGACTCGCACACTCACTAACTTTCCCTTCCCTCCTACACGCCGACACAACTCTGCTCTCTCTCTCTCTCTCTCTCTCTCTCTTTCTCTCTGTCATCTCTACTTTCTCAGCTCTATTTCCGACTCCTGTACACCTGTACACACACACACATTTCCTCTCAGTCTCACACTTTCCAGGCAGGGGCCATTGCAATGATCTATAGTACTGATCCAGACACAAAGATGCATTAACTTTCCATCCTATAAAATGAGTGATGCCCAGTGGCAGGTGATCAGACTCATTCAATTTAAAGTCATTCAATCTGTTAAAAAGCTGCTGGCAAAAAATGACTGACCTTCAGGAATGACGTCTTTCTTATGTTGCAGTTGTAAAGAGCACATTTTCGTTAGAACTCCTGCAGTAACTTTCTGGGTGTCTGCCTGGGTCGTGTATTAACTTTAGGACATGTTGTTATGAGGCAATATATAAAACATTCAGCAGACTTGCAGGTGTTGAATGGTGTTAAGCATTAGTGAGGAGAGTCTAGAGTACATTGCTGCTATATTCTCAGTATAACCACACACTGGCTCTGTTCAAATCATGCAAATTAATTAAAATCTTTGAGAAGTCATTGGAATGGACGATTAAAGATTAAAAATTGTATTAATTCTGAATTAATTTGATTAATTTTGAAGTCATGGAATTATTCATTAAATAATTGAAAGGTAATATAAAAGTAATGTTGGTAACACTTTATTTTAGGGTCTCTTAACTAGTTGCTTATTAGCATGCATATTACTATAATATTAGCCATTTATTAGTACAAATTAAGCACATATTAATGCCTTATTCTACAAGACCTTATTCTAAACCCCTAATCCTACCCAATATCTAAACTTAACAACTACCTTACTAACTATTAATAAGCAGCAAATTAGGAATTTATTGAGGGAAAAGTCATAGTTAATAGTGAATAAGTGTTCCCTATTCTAATGTTAACTTCATTACTTTTTTATTTTTTTGGATTTTATTGATTGGGTTTCCAATTAATTTTGTAAGGTTTCACTGACTTTTAATTACAGTGACTTTTTAAATACATTTTGAAGTCACAAATTAAAATATTTAAGGCAACTACATGTAAATTCCATTATTATTATTATTATTATTATTATTATTATTATTATGTACCTTGAAACATCAGTTTTAAAATAATTATCATCTAACTTTAATGCATTTTGAAGTCACAAATTAAAACCTTTAAGGCAACTATATGTAAATTCTATTTATTATTATTAAGGTAACACTTTAGTAAAGGGACCAATTCTCACTATTAACTAGTTGCTTATTAGCATGCCTATTAATAACATATTGGCTGTTTATTAGTACTTATAAAGCACATTTTCTGCATGACCATATTCTACATCCCTAAGCCTACCCAATACCTAAACTTAACAACTACTTAACTAATTATTAATAAGCAGCAAATTAGAAGTTGGAGGCAAAATCATAGTTAATGCTTGTTAATAGCAAGAATTGGACCTGTGTGATTATTATTAGTAGTAGTAGTAGTAGTATTTTTTATGTTCCCGTATCAAGTCTAGGAGAGGGAAGGTCATGAATCAGAATTAAAATGGTGTTGTGTGTGTGTGTGTGTCAGCAGTGAGGATCAGTAACCTACCTCAAAAGAGTAAGTTACAAAAAGAGAACCCCACTTCACAACGTAAAAGACGACAAGTGTAACATTTTTATTGAGTATACAGGAGGGTTTCAAAGACTTCGAGAGGGAGCTCAGGCCAAAACAACAAACATAATGCATCTACCTAATAAACAGAAACTAACTAACCTACCAAAATACTCTAACTCCCTTACTAACATAAACAGGAGAAAACCAGTCCAGAAAGAAAATGGCACCCCCTCTCTACTTAACCCCGTCCCAAATTAACAATGCAAAGTTCAAAAAATATAAAAAATACAAACAAATATTAACTTACAAATAACAGCTTTTCTGGTTGTAAAGATGGAAGTTACAACAGCAGGTGGATTAACCCAATATCACTAAGAGAATCCAATCAGCAAAACATAATTTATAACAACAAAGAAACCCTTGAAAAGCAAGGGGAGAGAAACCTCACAACAGAGCATGCGCACGCACGCGCGCGCACGCACACACACACACGTTCTGTTCTGTTCTGTGGTGGAAATGCCTCCAATCAGTGTAAACAGCCAATCATTGGTGACAGGTGGCGGCCATTACCTCCTACTTGAGAGAGAGAGAGCGAGAGAACAACAACAAAAAACATACGTCCTGGGACGTAACAGTATTAATATTATTTACCTTGAAATATCAGTTTCTAGTCTTGGAAATAAATTCTAATCTATAAAACTTCATCAAAATAATGAAAGTTTGTAAAATCTTAGAAGTCATTTGAAATTGTGATTGACTTGAAATTGTGCTTTGTTAGTACAATACAGTCTGAATTTTGTAAGATTATTAAAATATGTATGCAGTGAGTATGAATGTTTGGGTAAGTCATGGAAAAAGCCATTGAAATTCATTGGTCAAAAAGTGTGGAAATGGTTTTGTGCTTTGTAAACGTAGTCCAAATCCACTCCAGGGGAACTTTGAGTAATAAATGGTAGGATATGCCTGAATGCTGCCAAATCTTACTTTAAAATTTCTCTTTTATTGAATCATATCTACACTTTGATGGCTATCTTCTTTCTCTTCTACTTCAACACTCTGCTCTGGGATTTTTACGGACAGACGTTAATCACGCAGACTGCTTTCATTGATAACTTCGGCTGAGTCCACTTTACAGCTAGATGGAAAGTCGCGTCCTAATCCCCACCCTTCCGAATAGCGAGAGGCCCACTAACTGATTGCCTCCATTTTTCAGTGTCACCCTCAAGAAAGCAAAGGCTGTGTACCCCTGTGAGGCTGAACACGATTCCGAACTCTCTTTCCAGGTTGGCGCAATCTTCCATGACGGTAAGTGTTAACGTTATCACTGCCACAGGCACTCACCCGAATCCACAGACATATTGGATTTGGCGGGTCCTACAAGCACAAAAAAAAAAAAAAAAATCTGATCTTATATCAGCATAGGTGGAGGGAGGGAAGTGGGGCAGGGGTGTAACATCCCTTAAAATCAATTCACAAAGAACGAGACAGATAAAATAACACAAGGAAATGAGGGCCGTAACCACTATCACAGCTCTTGTTTTCTGAAGACATTATCTCATCAACTTCAGATGAAACATTTCAGAACTCTTGCTGAATTGGACTTACAATAAAAAATATTTTGAGCCAACTTAAAATTACAATTTTAGTTTATTGACACCCCAAATAATACGTCATTTTACTTTGTGTATGGAAAACATGCTTGGGGGAAAAAAATTAATATACAAGAATTACCAGATAAATAATATCTGTAATACTCAATTCTATGAAATTATCTAAACCAGCAAAAGCATCAACTAGCATGAAATGCTGACATGAAATTTTTTTTTTTTACAAAAATTAAGGAATAAATAAAAATAAGAAAATAAATAAATAAAAATGCTTTTTATTTTAAAAGTATGTGCATTAAATAATAAATGTTTTTTTAATGTAAAATATTGCTGCTATAATATGAGAATGAAAATCGGATGGAATTTTAGATTCTGTACATTTTTCTGTCAATTTGCATAATTATTGTAAATGTGATTTCATATGATTTTTTTTTTTTTGCCATCTGCATGTTCCTTTGTTCATCATTTTTGTGTTTTTCTCAATTCTTCTGTCTTTCACCTGGACATCATTCACCTTTCATCATTCATCAGGGTGTTCTAATGCATTACATTTATTGAAATGACAGGTTGTCCTCTATCATTCAACAAAATCATAGTAACTACCTATACAGGCATCCCGCTGTTTGCTCATACAGGCCTGCACATGTTACCGATCAATGGTTCAGAATTCTCTGCCTTATGTCTAAGACAATGTTCAGCATCCTCGGTATGCAGTGATAATTAACATTCACAGTTTTTCTTATCCTCAGCACAGACATAAACCCTAACATACATAATTCCTCAGTGCTGCTCTTGCATTAAATCATTGCTGCTCTCATCTAAAAATTACTTTTCACCCATTATTCACAAATCTCCCACCTCTTGTGTTTGCCTATTAAAAACTTTGGCTAATTTAATAATTCTTTCAGCTCTATTTAACACACTTTGAACCCATTCTGTTTATTTTGTCCCCAAAATGAACACAGAAAATGCAGAAAACGTCATCAGGGATTGGCTATAGTTCTTCAAACTTTCCTAACTCGTACCCATGCAATTTACATTCATCAGCCATGCTAACTATCCACATAAAAAAATGTCTTCCATCCGATGAGGACTTCTTGCTTGTCTGACATGCAGTGTGACAGAGGAGCTGCAGTAAGACTTTTACCTGTGTGTCCGTGGTTTTGCTCTGCAGTGACTCTCTCCAGGGAGCCCGGATGGCTGGAGGGTGTGCTGGAGGGAAAGCGAGGACTCATCCCTGAAAACTATGTGGAGATACTGTAACTCCGAAAAGAACTATCCACACACTTCTCTTTATATACATGGTATCCATGGTCTCGGCGGCTCTTTCACAATGGCACTGCTTGTCGTTCCTCCATCCTTCTCCACACTAAAGACATTGAGAGAGAATATATATATACTGTATCCAAAAACACAGATGTTGCTAGCACAGGAGTTAAGTTCAAGTATAAGCTAAAATGTGCTGTATACATACAAAGAGACTGCACTTTTAGAAATGTTAATATAAATTTGTGTGGGAAAATATGTATCCGTCATTGTGACGATTTTTGCATGTCTCGTAATTTTAGCCAAGTAGTTTGGGTTGTTTAGCATTAGTATACTCAATACTCAAAGATACCTTGAGTATCTTTTGTATTTAATATTATCAAGTTGCATTTAGTTGGGCATGTGATGTTGTATAGTAAAACGTGTAACCTTATGACAGGGCAGTGAACATTGTCAGTTTTGTGTCTTGGTTCATTGGAACACTAGAGTGCTTGTTAGACATAAATTTAGTGCTTGTCGGTTATTGATATTGAAATTGGTATGAGATTACTAAATCTTTCACATTTAAAACTGATGCTGTGCCTTAAATTTATTACGCATGGCATGTGGGACGCTGTTCAATAACTCGAACAGAGCAACTTTTTTTGCTATTCTGTATATAGGTTTTAACATTATTTCGAAGAACAGAGACCAATAAATAAAAAAGTAACCCATACAATGACGTCAAATTAAATATTGCCAAGTCTTACATCTGTGTTGTATACATAGAATTATTTTAGTGCCAAGAAACTTAAAAGCCAAGCACCTTCCCTCTTTAAAGTTTTAAAGTTTACCACATAGTTTTTGCAGAAACCTTAAAAATGGCAGGACTTCACTGATGTTTAATGAGACCATTTTAATTTCTCTAAGAGCCCTTGTTCCACGGGGTCATATATGTGACTGAGTGTATCTGCAGTGATTTCAGACAGTGATTTATGACCTCTGCAAATGTCTTGGCATTGATATCATTTTTTTGATGTTGATCAATGTTAAATAAATAAAGTGTTTTATTCTTATATCTTGCTTTTCATTTTTATTTATATGCCAAACTAAGTGTCTAGAAATAATGGAAGCCATATGCTGAAGGGTGCTGTGGACCCCTATGTGCTTACTGGGAAATAAACTAAAACATTTGTGATATGACTGTTGTTTAATGAAAATTAAAATAATGTTGTGTGTAATTTTCTTAATGTCGATTAACTTAATTGTGTGGATGTGCTCCCATCGAGGTCAAAAAGACACTACGGCTTCTGCTGAAGAACTTTAGCTTGTCTAATAATTCAAAACTTCATTACCTGATTAGTATAACCCATAAATGTTTGCATGTGTTTAATAGCAATCTTGACCATACTGTATGAGTGATAAACAATAGCCACTTTCACACATGAAACCCGTTAAATTACAGTAAATTGCTGGCTACCTCTTTTGGTAAATGTACCACGTGTTGTTCACACATGCAGTGGCTTTTCATTATTTATCCGTATTGCTGCCATTCACACATCTGTGCCAAAATACCATTAAAAAACTCACTGATGCCATTTTCTAGAAATCCATTAAAAAAAAAAACAAGCTCTTTTATTTCAGTTAAGGTTTGTTGTGTTTCGCTACCACATTAATTTTTATTAATTAATTATTAATACACATTAAGTTTTTGTCCCATTTAATGACATTTCTTGCTAAATTAGATTCATTAGAGCTTTGTAATTGGCTCAAACTCTTAGTAAGCATTTTGATGGTTTATTGTAATTTTATTGTCCAAATATTAGCAGCATTTTGTTATTGGTACCTGCCATTTCAACACAACCGGATTTCTGTTGTATGTAAATGAACTGTTGTCTATTGCATACATTGCATTTAGAGCATAGTGGCTTATTCTCTCCCACACACGTCTAGCCCTGGAGCTGCTCTGCAGCTTTTACATTGAACCTCTCCCCCTTTAAGTGGATTAAATCCTCATTTCCTAGCAGATTTGGACTGCCTCCTCATATACTGGGCTTGAACTGGAGCATACGGAAGACTAGGTCCTTACCGTACACTGGATGGAGTGCTTGAAAACAAACAATTTGCATCAAAATAGACTATTTTGTTGGAGCCACAGTGCAGCGGTTAGCACACACTGTTTGAAGCAACTGTATCGGGTTTAGGTTATTTCCTGTTTTCTGTTCCCATTTCCTTTCATGACCCCATCATACACGCATGATAAGTGCACATTTCTTGCAGCATGACTACAGTTTGTTCAACTGCGGTTAAAGGGATTTTTGTGGTTCCTGATCCTGTCAACATAAAATGTCATTCGCAAACCAGTAAAATGGGATATTTAAAAATAAAGACCCATTTACTCATCCTGATATTGTTCCAAATCTGTATGACTTTCTTTCTTCTGCAGAGCACAGAAGATATTTTAAAGAATGTTTCTGGGTTTTGCCCATGCAAGGAAACTCAATGGGGCCCAAAACAACAATGGACCCATTTGACTTTGCATGTATGAAAAAAAAGTCACTTAAAAAAAAAAAAAAGATCTTATTTTGTGTTCCCCATAATAAAGTCAGAAAGTTTTGGAACTACATGAGTGTGTGTATATGATGACAATGTTAATTTTGGTGTCAACTTCAAAGTCACTTTCAAGTAAAGTCAGTTGAGTTGGTGTCCATATTTACAAAAACTTCAAACAGCTATTTTGGCATGCAAGACCAACTCTTATCTATTTGAATGGGAAATAGAGTCTGGTTGTATATTTAAGCTAAAGTTTAAATAACATTTCAAATCAACAATAAAAATTTGCCATGAACTGTCTGATAAATATTGTTTCTTGCACTCAAATAGCATTAAAAAGTGTAGAGTTTAGGCTGATTTAGCCTGGGTTTCAGGTTTTTATGAGACCAGAGCTTCTAGCTACAGCGGTGCGGTGACTTTACCAACAGGCAATTTTTTATTTTATGTATGTTAATTACTTATTTAATTTATTTTAAGTTACTGTATGTTATGTTATATTATGTTATGTTATTTTGATTATATTTGTTGGTATTATGTATTTTTTTTTACTTTCTTTTTTTTTTTTTTTTTTTTTTTAAATGTTTTACTTTACATGCAATGAATCTAAAATATATGAAAGTTTCACTTTTTGAAATAACTTACAAGAAAAAATGAACTTTTTTCCTGACATTCTAATTTATTGAGATGCACCTGTATATATATATATATATATATATATATGTATATATGTGTGTGTGTTTACATGCAGTAATTTTCACCAATTGAAATGAACCCTCTGATTTCAGATGTGAAGCATCCTGTTGTATGAACTCTAATTCTGATTCACATATTCATTTACATGTGCATATTTAAAAGAAAGTTGACATTTTAGCAGCTTTTTAGCAAATACAGTATTCATGTGTAAACATAGCACAGTACTGCGCATTGTACAGCAAAGAATTGTTGAATGTGATGATGAAAACAGTCAGAATAAGCTTTTACAAATTTCATTCAAACTGAGCTCAAATTTGGATATATTAAGGTGTTTACATGAAGCGTTTTCAGTCCGATTGAGCCATCAGTCTGATTATAAACTGCTTATTTAGGTGCATGTAAATGTAGCTATTGAGAAATACATGACATTACTTAGCCTAAGTAAAATGAGTTGTGCACATTTAGTTTTTGGGTTAACCATCACTTTGAGAAAATTACTTTAGAATTCTGAAAAAAAAAAGTGGTCTCTTTATGGCAGGTAGTAAGAGGGGAGGGGTTTGAAAAATAGTTCTTGTTTCCATTACTCAAAATGGCAAGTTATTATACACAGGTGGAGTGTTATATTTTCGTAAAAAATTACCAGTTCAGTTTATGTCTTTCACATAATGTGCACCAAATCAAGACCAGGAATGCATAAATAACAAACAGGGTAATTTTTTGAATTTTTATTTCTGGACAACTGAAGTAAGTCACAGCCTCTGTCTAATTAGCTTACAAAGCACCTCCGGACTGTGCGGCGTGCGTGTGTGTGTGTGCGTGCTCGTGTGTGTTATCACACTTCAGTGCACTGTACACATCATTAGCGTGCAAATGTCTTCCTGACTGCTGTGAGATGTGTGTTCCTGAATGTGTGTGTTTGAGTGCCACGTATTACATAATTATCATGACATGGCGGAGTCACAGACATCCAATAACTAATAGAGCAGATGATAGGACGAGACATGGGAGAGGGCTAAAAATAGGCAACGTGTCGAAGAGCCGGGTGCTTACATAATCAAATGAGCCCGAGCTAATGAGATGGGCAAACTCACCCTCCCTCCATCCCTGTCCGCTTCATCTCACTTTCTCACCCTCTGGCTTTCTTTTTCTCCCTCTGTGTCTCCCTTTCACTTCAGTTTCCTTGGTTGCAGTTTAACCACAAAGTTCCCATCTGTCTCCCAATTTTTGTTTTATTTTTGCATGGTCATGAGTTAAGACCAAATCACTATTTGCGCCGTGTCTCTCTGCCTGAAAGAACGAGAAGGTGCAATGCAGCACTGGTTTCATCCACCAAACTCTTAATGTTTTCATTTTGTTTCCCCCAGTGCAGTCAGCTTATCACTCCTAGTACAATATATACTGTACAAAACAAGGAGTACAGTACAATATATATATATATATAACTTTGGAGTGATAAAGGAGAAGATGAGATGTACAAAATCACCTCTGTTAAAACCTTTGACTCAAACAAATTGAAACAATAAGTTATATAGTGTTCAGATTTCTTTTCTGTAAATATATACATATACAATTAGTGCATATATAATTAAATGTTACATATTTAACCAGTAGATCAAAATGTGTAATTAAAAATAAATAAATAAATACATAAAATTGCAAATCTAAATGTAATCAGTCCACTGGGGAAGTATGGTAATATCTACCTGCATTAGTTACTTTTTTTTTTTTTTTGCAGTAAGAATACTCACTTATTGCTGAGATTTTTGCACTGCATGCAGCTATGTATGAAATATAATCAAACTGTATTATATCTCGGATGAATGAGACTGAAGAAGGTGGGCCAGTGAAAAACAAAACAGAAAAGGATTGAGTGTCTGTGAGCAGAGAATCTGGGGCACAGAAGCTGCCATGTGTGAAGCCACAGCCCTGAAATCTGCCTGATCCAATAGATTCTGTTTATCTGGCAGGACTACACAGCTTGCGCTATTGGCAATCTGGGAGAGATTTGGAGTGGGCTGCGGATTTGCGCAAAAGAGCAAAAGTAATACTGTCTACTCTCACAGTCTGGCAAACAAGCACATTTTTTAGATCGGGCTTCTAACGAGGTTAATGGCGAATTTTCTCTCTGGGGACGTGGAGGTGTTACATTGTTAATGCTTATGTTCTTTGTCAGAAGATCTCGCTCTCTGGTGCTGTTTTCCGAGGATTTTCCGTCACTGCTAGACCAGTAAATGCAGACGAGACTTGCTGTATTCTTCACATATTACCATAATCACTTACTTCCTCGTTCATGCTCATTTCCCCTGGAGAAATATAATTTGTTAAAACTAAAATCTGCCAGAGGTTTGAATTATGACTTTGTCACTCAAACCTACTCTCCTCTTTACTTTTAGTGTGCATTCTCTCTCTCTTTCTGTTTTCCATTGGGCTTTGCCACATACTGTATCCAGGTATTTTTTTCCCTTATCCATTCTTTTTCGTCCTCCTGCTGCTGTTTCTTTCCTCTCAATCAGCGCCCACTCAGATGTCTGCAGTATCCTATGATCCAATTCACTGTCTTCCTACTGTTATCCACCACAGTTGACCCCTAAATCTCTAAAACATCTACAGTATGAGCAGTAACACTTTAAAATAAGGTTCGGTTCATTAACATAGGTAGGTCTAAGTTAGATATAGTTATTAGCTAACAATGAACAATATTTTGTCATTTATTAACCTAGAGTTAAGACAACATGAAATAAAAAAGTCACCTTATCTTGCTTTTAAACACTTACAGTATTGTAAACAATTCATCCACACGTATGTTTTATTGCAACTGTTATGTTAGTTTAATGAATATGCTTCCCTTCATTGTTAATTATTAATTCAAAATACAATAATATTAAAGGGATAGTTCACCCAAAAAATTTGAATTGTGTCATTAATTCCTCACCCTCATGTCATTTCAAACCCATAAAACCATCATTCATCTTCGGATCAGGATCAGAAAGCGCTCAGATTTCATCAAAAACAATCTTAATTTGTGTTCCGAAGATGAACGAAGGTCTTACGGGTTTGGAACGACATGAGGGTGAGCAATTAATGACAGAATTTTTGGATGAACTAACCCTTTAATTTATACAGCAACTAAAAATCTATCAGTATAGAAATTAAAATGATCCTACATTTAATGAATGCTGTGAAAGTATTATTTTTTCTTAACAAATTGAACTTTGAGTGTGAAAAACTTTACAATAAGCTCATTAGTTGACTCACTAGATTTTATTTTTTTCAGACAGATTTTATTTGAAAAGGAAGGCGATGTTAATGGTCCTGCAGATCATCTGAGAAAATCCTCTGTATTTGAAAGGTTCAGTGGGAGTTGCATTTAAAAAAATATCACAAAAGCAATACAAGAGCATGTAGTTTGTGAACTGTCCTTAAAAGTTAACCCAGAACTCGACTGTTAAATGAAAAAAACTGCGTATTTCATCACTACATTCAAATACACTTGCTAATGTATTTGAAATACTAGTAATTTTAGTGAAATATTAGTAGATGTTCTCCAGACAAAAAAAATATGTCTGTTGTATAAATTGTGATTTACAGCAGATGTAACACCCATTTCTGTCCTTTAATGCTTATGAGTTGTCTTATTTCAAAAGAAAGAGTGCACAGTAATTAATTGTTAACAGGTTTATTGGAATCCCTTGATGTTTCTGCAAACACAGTTATGGCAAGATCTGCATCAAGATATACAGTTTAGAGGAACTAGTTGCATCTGTCTTTTGCTCATGTTGAATATTTCTGTACTGAGGAGATTTGCTAACAAGTATTGTACAAAGCACTGATTTTTTTTAAAAAAAGGGAGAAAAAAATCAAAATATGAACAAGAAATGCTCTTTTGTCACAAAAGAGATATGGCTTTGTCACTTTAAACAATGTATAGCACACAGATTCAGATTTATCCCCAAAAAAGAAAAATCAATATCCATTAACAACAAAATGTGGTCTGTGGGTTTTCACTAGTAAGCTGTATTTTATTCTGGTTCAACATACTCTGGTTACCTTGACCATGCTTTGCCCTTATTTTGCACAAAGGTGCTGCTAGGTGGTAATGTGATTTGTACAAATGCATAGTTTTACATGTTATTATACTCCCCAAAAACACATCTAAACAGTCATATGCAGACTGTCAAAGCTGAAGTAACAAGCAACGCAAAAGTGTGGATTCACACCAACTTTCAATATTTCAAGCTTCATCATTTGGTGATGGAGAAACACAAATTGCAAACATGTTGCAACAAGCATGGCAATCTATATTCTCTGAAGTTGCTGATGGACATCTGAATTCATATCAGACAGTTCCGGTTCAATTTTGCTCCCTGTCCTAGTTCTGTCTTTAGGTTTGTCTTACATAAAGGTTGAATTTGTTTTATACTATTTAAAAAAATCAATATATTTTTCATATACTGTATAAATAATAATAAAGAGCATTGTTGGTTCACAAGACAATGAGTTGTGAAGCACTGAAGAGAAAATTTGCTTGGTTTGATTTTTATTTAGATATTTATTTAAAAAAAAAAATCTGGGATAAAAATATTTGGCAACCACAAGTACTTTTCCTTTCAGCTTAATATAGCTAACCTCTGATGTGAGCACTGCATTGTGTTTTTTTATTAGATTTGTAGATGAAGTGAAGAGGAAAAACACACACACACACACACACAAAACATACAATTAGTTCACATTACTACAGAGCAAAATGATAAGTTTAAAGTTGGTGACATTCAGGGAGTAAACAAGTCTCTCTTGCTGTGAAAAGTAAATATAAATTAAATGTATATCCATCATGCTCTCTGGCTCTTGCTCTGGATTCTGATTGATGGGCAGTCAGTAACTGTTAAGAGGGAAATGTGTGAACTTCATCCCAACGTCTGACAAATATTTAATATAGAAATGTTTCATACAACGCAACAATAATTCACTGATTTATTTACAATAGATACTGTAAAATGGTAACTTTTGTGAGAAAAAAAGGCACAAGTTTCCCTTCTTAAATACACTGTAAACATCTTTTCAAAAAGCATGCATAAACATTTCACTTTACAAAAGATCTCATATACTCTTTTTAGACAAATTACTAATGTATTGTGTCCAGCAAAATAGAATCTCTCAAAAATACTTCACATACATCCTATGAACCTTTTAACAGTTATTCTCATTTATAGATCTGTGTATTTAAAAAAGGGAAAGGTTGGAAAAAAGAGACTACTGCAAATACCTAGTTTTAGGTAAATCAAATTTTTTTAACGTACAGTGTATTGACAGGTCGGTGAAATGGGTTTTGCCTGGGTACCACAGATTGATTTGATTGTTCTATTCAAATTAGATTGTTTGTCCTCCAACAGTCTTTACCACCAACCAGCTACATCAAAAAGGCAAACATCAAAAGTTCTTGGACCTTTCCAGTTCACAAAAACCTGACCCCCCCCCCCCAAAGCACATTACATAACCAACACAATAGCAGAACATCTAATATCCCAATTATCACATTATGGTGTCTGTGCAAATCAAAATCAGCCAATAGGATCATTCTAATCCTATCAGAGAAAACCAACAATGCCCTCAAAAATAAGTCAGCTGTTCTGTGCCTTTAAGAAATTTGAGAGAAAAACAGAAAAGCAAATACACACACAAACAACACACACAAACCTTCACCTTCACTGTCCTCAGACTCACAGCATTTGAGAACTAGCGGTACCTCTTTTGATTCCATCAGTAGCACAGTGGGGTTATGAAACACAAAACAGTGGTCCAAATTCCTTTTTAAGATACAATTCACTCAAGTACTCTCAAGTCGACTGGTACTTCCCCAAATAGCCAAGTTTTAATTGCAAGGTGGTTGAAATCAAAAACTTCCTATGTACAACGTTTGAAAAATATTCCTACAAGCAACAATTATAATCATATGATACACATATATTGTGTGTTTATGAGCAGGTTACTGTTGTTATTAGTCCGCGTAACCCTGTCTGTTTCTTACAATAGACTACTACGTGGACTACAGCTGTTATTGTTGTTTACTAATATGAAAGCTGTATGCTTCAGAAAAGCTGATTTTCCCCATACGGTATCTAACTGTACATGTGCTGCTACTGAAAATCATCTACTATTTACGTTAAGAAAACAGAAGCACCTTGTTAGAAAATGGCTTCTAGCTGGATTGTTTCTTGGAAACGCAAAACTTCGCAATCATATAAAATGCTTTTCTTGTGTGAAACTGTAAATTAGTACTGTATTTTCCTTAACGTCAAAAGGGAGCTGGTTTAGTAACAGCTTAGGTACGATTTACTAAACTTGCTACAGTCCAAGCGCGCACACAAAATGTGGCATGTGTGTTTGCGTGAGCTCAATTTTTTACAAGACGAGCCATGATATTTGCTGTATTGCAAAGTTGCATGTTTTTTCTCTCTCTGTAGCATTTCTCAATAGCATTTTTTCAGAGCTGCCATTTCTCAGCTTATCAATCATCAGGCCACCGCAGCACTGAATCAGCGTGGCCTATGTAAACACTTCAAGTCATCAAAAAACACATGTATGCCATTTTTGCAGATAAATTTAGATTTGATTCTTTCTACAATTACTTCCGTGCACCAATTAGTCAATATTCAGCTATATTTAACATATTGTAGCCCTTGGAGTATTTTATTTCCTCTTTGCAAACACCCCAATTTAATCAATATTTCCATCTCAACCAGCAATAAAAAGTCGTTTTATTACTGAATCTTACTTGTAATTTTATGAGCGGCAGATAGGAGAGTTACATACAAACGCAATGGTATTTACTGGCAGATTGACAGGTCTGGGAGTCAAGGAAATGTCTAGTATATGGGCCCATATTTCTGTGTGACATATTCACATGTGACTGTGCACTATAGCTTTACCAAAGAATATGGCTTCATATCCATATAGAACACTGTCAGCATTGTCTTTGGGGGTAAGGAACGCACTGTCACATGAAATATGAGTTCCTCTCTGTTGGCTGGGTACAGAGATCGCTCTTTGCCTTCCCTCACTACGCAAGCCTTATATGGCTTTAAACCAAGCCTCTCGTTACGCCTTGCTTTGTGCATAGCGGGCTTGCTCTTGTTCGCTCTCTGAGGGCTGAGTGTCCTCTGCTTTTCCTCTCATGTGATCCTTCATTTTTCCCTCCTTTTGTGAGCTTTCAGTCATTTCTTGTGAAAGTAGAGGGTGTGTGTTAGGCCTGACTCCACCTTTGGTATTTGGTCGCTGATAATTTCCACCAGCATCTCAGGGAACTCGACCTTCAGAGCCTGGGATTCACGGAAAGTGTAGAAACAAAAGTCCAACAGGCTCCCCACGAGCTGTAAAGAGAAAGAGAGAAGAGACTTCTGTCAAGGGAACTGTCAGATTTAATTCAAACTGACAGTGTTTATCATTAAAGAGACGTTCTGGTGAAACATGAGTCTGGGTAAACATGTATTGATGAATTAGCAAAGAAAAGACTGCAGAGCGGCTGAGATCATTTATGGATGCGCGTCTCACTGACCAAAGCGGAAAAGCTTTTAGGCAGAACTTGAACTTGTTTCTCTTCATCTTACAAATTAATAAATCAACACTGCTGTCAAGTGTTCTTCACCCCAAGTGCAATTCAAAAACGTCTTTTCCAGTACTTTTGTGTGCTATTACAAAATGTTGAGCTGCAGCAATGCAAAAAGTGATTAGCAATGAACAGCTCTCAGAAATGAACCGAGGCTCTAATCTCTCAGTGGCAACATGAAGGATGGCAGTTTTTCATTTGAATGCACACTTGATATTATAACTCTTTAATAATCTACAGCTGTAATTATTTTAACATCCGCTGATTTGAAATATTAATGGTTTTCAGCTTCTAACCACATGAGAAATTGTGAGCTACTTCTAAATAATGAATATTAAATATTTATTAAATAAATATCAGCTCATTCTGATTTGTTTCTAGACAAATATTTGAGCTACTTGATCTAAACCAGAATACATGTAGGTGTTATTTTTTTAGTCTTATTACAGTGCACTTATTACAGATATTATAGAAATAAAGCATTGGATTTCTACTTTATGTAACAAACTCATATTTCTCATGCCCCTGTTATTTATATCAAACGGATGTCGAGGGACCCCAAGCCTGTTAACTTAAGATATTAAATATGCTTAACACAAAAATGAATCTGGACACAAATCTGGAGATTAATCACAATCTATTTTATTCTACTAAATAGCAATAAGAAAAAACATAAAATATCTTATGTTATTAGTAGGTAAAAAGAAAAAGAATCATGAAGTCAACTTCATACAAAATATTTTCAGGATAATGATTTAATAATGTCGTATGGCTTTAGTGCAATGATAATAAAATCCAATTATTTAATTTTGGCATCTTTTTATGATTCATATTTTTCAGACACTGTATAAACATCATGAAAAAATGTAGAGCTCCTTTGCTTTAAAACATGGGAAAAACACTGCTTTAAATCATCTGTCTCGTGTTCAACTCAAGAAGCTTAAAACCGATTTGCTTGAACATTACTTAAAATTAAGCTTGCAATAATTGACAGATATTATGAAAATTAGGTATTTTGTTAACACTTTAGTATAGGGACCAGTTCTTACTATTATTAGTTGCTTATTAGCATGTCTATTATTATCATATTGGCTGTTTATTAATACTTATAAAGCACATATTCTGCATGACCATATTCTACATCACTAACACTTAAACTTAACAACTACTTACTAACTATTAATAAGCAGCAAATTAGGAGTTTATTGAGGCAAAAGTCATAGTTAATGGTGAGAATTGGACCTTAAAATAAAGTGTGACCCAAGAGACCCATGAACTGAATGAGAACACTCTGGATAATTAGAGCAGAACTGTATCTGTCTTTGATCTATCAACTGAGGTCAATAACAGGGGAATGTTTCGACTTACTTCATGCATTGCATCCAAAAGCTTGGTGAGCTGGAAAAAGCGCTGCCATGTCTGGCCGGAATTGTTAGTGGCTTTCCCAACTGAGCGGCGGAGCTCCTTGATGTAATTCACCCGCATCTCCTCAAATGCCCCTTGATTCTTCAGACCATCTTTGGGCACTGTCAAAAAAAAAAAAAAAAAAAAAACTTTGTTACAGTAACTACTCGCTCTATAGTGAGAAAAACAATGCTGTTTTCTTTAAGTAGCATCTATCTATCTATCTATCTATCTATCTATCTATCTATCTATCTATCTATCTATCTATCCACAGTCGTGGTCAGAATTATTGGCACCCTTGGTAAATATGATCAAAGAAGGCTCTGAAAATAAACCTGCATTATTAATCTTTTTGATCTTTTATTTAAAAAAATCACAAAAATCTAACATTTCATTGAACTAAAACAATTGAAAATGGGGGAAAAATCTCATTATGAAATAAATGATTTTCTCAAATACACGTTGGACACAATTATTGGTACCCCTAGAAATTCTTATGAGTAAAATATCTCTGAAGTATATTCCCATTCATATTTACAATTTTGAGCACTCCAGGGGGATTATGAACATGAAATTATCCAGCCATGGCTTCCTGTTTCACAGAAATATAAATATGAGGGAAAACAAAGTCCAAATTCCCTTACTTATCCATCACAATGAGAAAAACAAATAATATATTTCTGATGTGCAGCAAAAGATAATTGAGCTTCACAAATTAGTGAAGTGGCTTTAAGAAAAGAGCTAGAGCAGTGAAAATTCCCATTTCCACCATAAGGGCAATAATTAAGAATTTCCAATCAACAGAAAATTGTATAAATCTGCCTGGAAGAGGACGTGTATCTATATCGTCCTAATGCACGGTGAGAAGGAGAGTTTGAGTGGCTAAAGACTCTTCAAGGTCCACAGCTGGAGAATTGTAGAGAAAGGTTGAGTTTCGGGGTCAGAAAACCTTAAAATAAAAAAAAATGTCAAACAGCCCCTATATCACCACATGTTGTTCGGGAGGGTTTCAAGAAAAATTCTCCTCACTCATCCAAAAACAATCTCCAGCATATTCAGTTGTCAGACACGACTGGAACTTCAAATGGGACTGGCTTCTATGGTCAAATGAAACTAAAAAAATGAGTTTTCAACACTCAAGATGGGTTTGGTGAACACAGGGATAAAAAGTACCCCATGTGTACAATGAAATATACTGCTGTATTTTTTATGTTGTGGGCCTATATTTCTGCCAGAGGTCCTGGACATCTTGTTTAGACACATGGCATCATGGATTCTATCAAATACCAACAGATAAAACATCAATAAGTGACTGACTCTGTTAGAAATCTTATTATGGGCCATGTTTGGATCTTCCAACCGGACAATAATCCAAACACAAACCTCAAAAACAACACAAAAATGGGTCACTGGGCACAAAGCCAAACTTCTGCTATGGCCATTCCAGTCCTCTGACCTGACCCCTGTAGAAAATGAGTGAGGTGAACTGAAGAGAAGAAGCACCGTCATGGAGCTGTGAATCTGAAGGATCTGGAGAGATTCTGGATGAAGGAATGGTCTCTGATCTCTTGTCAGGTGTTCTCTAACCTCATCAGGCATTATAGGAGAATATTTAGAGCTGTTAAACTGGCAAATGGAGGTTTCAAAAAGTATTGAATAAAAGGGTGCCGTTAATTGTGGCCAATGTGTATTAGAGAAAAACATTTATTTCATAATGATATTTCCCCCCATTTTAAATTCTTATTCTCCAATGAAAGGTTAGATTTTTGTGATTTTTTTAAATAAAAGATGAAAAGGATTAACAATGCAGATTAATTTTCACAGCCTTCTTTGATCATATTTACCAAGGGTGCCAATAATTCTGACCACAACTGTATGTCTGTTTATTCATTATTCATCCTTCCATCTAATCTGTCTGCCTCGCAGTCTACCTTCTCAGGTGATTAATGTTCTCTTGTGTGAAGTTATTCAGGATTAACTCAAAGTACTGAAAACTACTTTTACTTTTGGCAGATGGGAGATAAAAGCTCATTCAGGTTGAAGGGAGTAATTCTCTCCTATCCTGTAGGACAAGTGCACTCATGGCCTACAGCCAACCTCGTGAAATGACATTCAGCTTCTGGACAGCTGAATAAGAAACAGCTCATTCTCACGCTTGCTCTATCCATTGCTCGACAACATACAAATAACATCTATTTTGATAAAATTAGTAATTTTGTTGCATCCCACTGACTGGCTAATTGAATTTTTTTTCATTTCTGTTTGTCTCAATATGATTTTGATGTTAATTTTTGCAAACAAAGCAGCATTTACACAGCGGCACACCTTAAGGCTGTAGTGATAATTATGGAAAACTTTTAATATAAAAAAAAAATTCATTGCGATGCAAGAACCAACATCATTCAATAATGCTAAGTATAGCCTTCAGACACAAACAAGTTTGAACAAACTCCAATTCTTAGCACGAAACTAGCTAACTGTTTTGTTAACATTACCAAATTACAACAACAAGTCCTTCAGGATGTTTAAAGCTCTCTACTCTGTGTGTTGCATGAAAAGCAGTTCTTCACCTCTGTTCATTGGCAGGTGTGTGTTAAACCCACGGTCACTTCCCCCTGTTTTCTTCTCTCCCACTGACCCACATCCAGCCTCATTAGCCACAGGCTGCCATTTAGAGCCCCAGTGAATAAAAAGTGGGGCGATTATGCCACGCTAATCGAGTCTTGTCATAAGAAATAGATGCTTTTGCTTGTAGAATCTGTCATTTTGTTAACATATCTGACAGGAAGAGTCAGTTAAAGAGCTATTTAGTAAAATTAAGCTCAATCAACAGCAATTGTGGCATTATGTTGAATTATTTTTTTTGACTCATACCTCATATTCGAAAGAAAGAAAGAGAACAGAAAGAAAGAAAGAAAGAAAGAAATAGAAAAGAAAGAAGGAAGGTTATACTGAGGTAATTACAATGTAAATAAATAGGGCAATTTTGGAGGATTTAAAATCAGAAATGTGAAGCCTGTAATTTTATAAAAGGTCTCACATATATTAACCTGTTAAAAAAGTATTTGTTATGAATTTTTATTGTTTTGTATTTTTTTAGTTCTTAAGTTGTTCTCAAAAATGTTCCCTCGGAGCAAAAATCAGTCAGTGTTACACTTAAAATGGAATTAAATGGAGCAATTTTTGGGAGATTTTTAAAAGCACAACTGTGAAACTTATTATAAAGCACTCATATTAATACTCCTGTTAAAACCTGCATTTTATTTGAGCTGTTAAGTTGTTCTTGTTGTTTTAGGACTTCCACTGTCATGACAACAATTGGATATATCTTTACATAGAAAGATTAGTAACATTTTTCCATGCTTAAATTATGTTAACATGCATATTGATTAAATCTTAATGCTACACTATTGAAACTGCTACTACTAATGCTATTGAGTGTTTTAATGTTATGGTTTGGCCAGAGTTTTTTCACATTCAAAATAAACGATTGTTGCAATCAGCATTTATATGTCACAAGTGCTGTTAACTGAGCTTAACTTCTACTTAACATGGAATATTCCTTTAAGCCCACTTAAAATTGTGATTGTGTCATTTAAAAGCTTAAACATTTTGCCTGTACCATCGCTTTAAAGATAATGCCACTTAATTTGATATTTTGTTATATAATGCAAAGACATTACATAACAGAAGTAGGTGTCCAAATACTTTTATGAAAGTAAATGTAAGACTTACTCAACAAAAGATATCTGTCCACCAAAATGTATTTAACACTAATAACAAAATACTGTCAAACTGACACCTTGAATAGTATAGACATATCTTTTTGCACAATAGCAGTGTCTGTGGTAATATTTATTTCATAGTGTCTGAGTCTGCCACAAGCAAAAAGGAAAAAAGGGGGTTAAATAATGGAATTTTAAAAAAAGTAAAAAAAACGAGAGAGGATTTGGTTTAGTGACTCACTCTTTAGCAGGTCAACACTACCATCGCAAATAAGGTCATGTGAGAGCCTGCAGGGCTTCTGAAAGCTTAGCCAAGGTCAAAGAGGAATAACAGCCTCTCTCTCTCTCTCTCTCTCTCTCTCTCTCTCTCTCTCTCTCTCTCTCTCTCTCTCTCTCTCTCTCTCTCTCTCTCTCTCTCTCTATGCTAAAACTACAGTGGCCCTGGAGCCCCACAGTAGAGGGCATGACACAGTAGCTTTAGCAAAGCAGAAAAGGCTGATGATAACACATCAAAATGAATCAAAAAAGCATTCTGAACAAGCTGCATTATAAAAACATCAAGCAGTAACTGTACCATAAGATAACATGCCAACACAACAGCATTAATACATAGAAACACAACATTTGCATATAAAGTAGATCATAACAAAGCGCTTGTAGTCCACTATTATCTGTGTAATGGGTTGGTTTACCCGTGAAAAACAGAAACCGGTTTATTTATATAACAAAACAGCTCTTCCCAGCGTATCTCATATCAGCAATGGCACGCATAAACCCACATCACAGATGTAGTCAGTGAAATACATCAAACAAAAAAAATATATATATGTTGATTTTGTATCAGGAAACCTTTTTTTTTCTTCTTTTTTTTAAAAAAAAGAATCGCTCCATCAAAACCTACAGCTCTTCAAAAATGTACCATCCCCGACCACTCGGCCTACACTTCCCCTGTTCTTTCTCCTTGCACGAAGCTCTCTTTTTGGAGAGAAAAACACCAGCTCTTGGAGCTGTGCCCATCTCCTGACTGGATTTTATTAAGTACAGCAGGACTCTCTGGAAAGGCTCCAGAGGATCAGCAAGTGGTTGTGGATCCCAAAACCTATCCTGTATGAGAATTCAGAACTCAAACTTCAGTCTCAGATGCTGTAAGCCCAGGGGTGCGTTGGCTGTGCCTGTCTGCCTGAACTGAGAGTATACTGCTCTTGTTTTTATTTATATTATATTTAGGGCTGTCAAATCGATTAATCGCATCCAAACATTTGTGTTTACATAATATATGTGTGTGTACTGTGTATATATATATATATATATATATATTACACACATACATGTATATATTTAAGAAATATATGTAATATTTATATTTCTATATAATGTAAATCATATGTAGTGCACACACAAATCACGTAAACAGAAACTTTTATTTTAGATTAGATTAATCGCGATTAATCGATTTGATAGCCTTATATTACATTACATTATCTTATATTCTAACCTTAATCTATGACACTTCTTTATTTTTCTGAGTAAATAAATACCAATAATGTCAGAAATAATGACAATCTTAATTGGAATATTATATTATGAATTAATAATAATTATACTTACAATGTATATTATTGTCAATTATAGTATACATATATGTATGGGACACTTGTATTAATTATAATGCTAAAATATGATTTAATTGTGTAAGGAAATAAATTTGTTTTCTTTTCTGTTTGGTGACTTAATTAAAGTGATTTATTAATTCAAACAAAGCAATATCTTCTAAAAAGCAATTACTTAGCAGCACGCCTTAAGGTTGTGTTGGTGATTATAGAAAACTTTTAATTTCAACAATGTTTTCATAAAGAAGACATTAAGATAAAATGATGGACATCATTCCGTACTGCCAAATGTAGCCTTCAGACTCGGATTCAATTGCAATTCTTAGTGTTTCAGCATTAGACTAAGTGCACAAAGCTTGAGAAGAGATTTTGAGTTAGCATCTCACCCATGACCCTTCAATTAAATCGATTTTTTGTTAATTCTCTTAATGAATTACAAGATCCAGACCAGTTAATAAATAAACTGTTGCTCTGAAGATCTTTTAAATCCATTTTTTTTGCCGTAGTTAGTGCAAAGTGCAGCACAAACAGGAAAGTAGGGGTGACACAAAGAGATCGGGACTTACAGCGCCACAGCCAACTATAAACTCATTGACCTCAGCTATATAAGGCTCTAGGCACAGGAACCTGATTTACCAGTTAAAGGACATAACCCACAAGTTTCTATTATGAGAATTTAACCTTTCAAAAATCCCTTCTCACTAAGTCACTAGGTCAAACCACAGGTGTCAATATTTTACAATCAAAGCTCATGGAAATGTCTCCGATCTCACACACCCACATACTCAGCTCGGGTGCTAAAGGCAAACGGAGTGATGAAGACATCCATTCATGCATGCATGCATTTGCTTATTTTCCATATTGTTGGCTGATTGTTTGTCTGTTTGAAACACATGTAGAAGATGTTTTCTGTGCTCACAATCTCACCTGTGCTGAGCAGCAACAGGACCTTCATGGCGAGGAACTCCTCGTAAGTTAGCTGCAGACGGACAAACTCCTGGCTCACCTGCCGCATGCCCACACACAGATCGTACATGGCTGACTGCTGCATACGTTCCCTGGTGGAGAAATTGAGAGGATCTGTAGTAAACAACTTCATTGTTACTGGTACACTTTTGTTGAATCAAAAATTGCTGTGGAAATACGGTTAAAATAATATTGAAACAATTAAAAGGTACTTGAGGCACCATTTGGGGTTTATTAGATTACTACATTGGCAGAGCCGTTTGGAGAGCCTCTAGAGTCCAGAATTAACCCTCATCTACTGCCAAAGTCAAGTAAAAATAGGCTTGGGCATAGAAATGAAAAATAAATCAAACTTGCCAAATGGCCAGTAACTTTATTAGGAACTGTAACATTATTTGTGTAACTACATAAGCGATTTAACTATTAATGACAAAAAAAAAGCACTCGGTCAAAGGATTGGAATCATTGTGATGTTTTTTTTTTAATGTTTTTGACTTCTTTTGAAAGAAGTCTCTCATGCTCACCAAGGCTGCATTTATTTGGTCAAAAATACAGTAAAAACAGTAATATTGTGAAGTATTATTACAATTTAAAATATCTGTTTGAATATATTTTAAAGTGCAATATATTCATGTGATGGCAAAGCTGAATTAGACACATGACATAATGTCACATTAAATAACAAATGTATTATAATTGTTACAAAATATTTCTGTTTCAAACAAATACTGTTCTTTTGAACTTTCTATTGATCAAATTATCCTGAAAAAAATATGAAGCAGCACAACTCTTTTCAACGATTTATATTAGAATGTTTTCTGAAGAATCATGTGACACTAAAGACTGGAGTAATGCTGAATATACAGCTTTGACATCACAGGATTAAATTACATTTATAAATATTAAACTAATAATATAAATATATAATTATTATTTTATTTTATACAAATACTGCTATATTTTGTTGTTGCAATTACAATCATTTATATATTTTTTATTACTAATAAAGTTTTCAAAGACAAACAAACATGCAACAAGAACTTTTCCAAAAGAGCATGGCACTAACAACACCAAGGTCATGGGTTCGATTCCCAGGGAATGCATAAACTGATAAAATGTACACCTATTATACAATGTAAGTGTCTTCCAAATGTGTACATGTAAATGTAATGAATTCTGGCTTTTCAATCTTATTCTTAGTCTTATTCACCACTTTTGGTTTCATCTTGACACTTTCTTGGCTGTTTATTAAATTAATAGATACCTTTTCTGATCTGCCACTTTGTTAGCTCTATGTGTGTGTGTTTCAGAATACATGCATGCCTATCTGTCTTCCAAAGCTGTCTGACCTGCTGTCATTCTGTGCTCAGGTTTGTCTGCCTTTTGTCTGCCAGAACTGATTCTGTCTCTCCCATTCTTCCAGTCTGACAGATCTTTATTTAATATCCCAACCTTCAATTCCTCATCTCTGCACCTATAAGAATATCTGCCTTATGGTGTCCTTACAGTAGCTTTTCTAATTATTCTTTATATATATTATATATTTTATATATACCATTTACATTCTGTCATAAATGACAGATTTTATTGAGAAAGACAGAAGGAAATGGCATTTGTAGTGGCTAGTCTTTCAGTTGCTATGGAGAGGTGTTTCTATATGAGTTGTATTAGAGGTGTGAAAGTTGGAAGAACATACACATACAGCAGTCTGTCAAAGATCACCCTCACCCATCCATACACATATATTTCTGACTCTTTTTGACATACTTTTAGAGGACACTGAAAAGTGTCAGACTGGAAACCTGGAAACTTTTGTTTTGCTCCTCTTCAAGGCAGACATACCATGTTTTCAATCAATATCTTTTAAGGGCACTGCTGCACTAGTCCTGCAGTGCTTCTCAACTGGTTTTGCTTCAAGACCTAGATTTCACATGGACATCTGGTGACCGCAATATCCTTAAAACCAACCATTGAAATGTAATAATATAACAATGAACTGCACTCAGAATATGTAGAATAATTAATATGTCGTAGACTTAATGGGAAAGTTGGTGATCATATTTGTCGCTATGCTGTATGTCTTCTGAATGGTTAAATGGCTATAACTAATAACTAATTATGGTCAGTACAAACCTTTATTTCATGTATTTTGGATTGCATTTTATCTTGTGTAGTTCATGAAAATGTCTTGTCCTTTTTAAAGCGTATTTATTTTGCCATCTTAACTAAACGGTGATATAGTACACACTAGTCTAAGCACACACTATTTTCAGTGGAAACATGTTGACCTGTTGACTTTGGGACAGTATATATGTGCTATTTTATATACACTTGATTAATGTAATGTATTTATCTTACAAATATTGTGGTATTGTGGATGACAACACTCTGCTGCCTGCACGTGTGCCTTAAATTTCCTCTTGACAACCCTTGGATTGTTGTCGCAGTCTCATATAAACAGATTCATGGTTTGCCAGGAGTTAAAATGCAAGTCTTTGTGACTGTGCTGAAGGACTGCTAATTGTTTAGGCAATCATGAAACAAAGCTGGTTCGGAAATGTGTGCCAGAAACTATGTGGCGGTTTGTCATCAGGATGTGTGGAAGTCGTGTATGAGGTGATGAGAATATTTTAATATGTAAACATGCCAGATAATTCTGTGCTTTTTCTCAAGATCTTTCCAAGTCATTTGGCAAATACAATGAAGTGCTCCAATCCTCCTGCAGGGGTCACTGTGCTCTATTTTTACGCTTCTCCAACTACGCTCAATAAATGGACATTTAGCTTTAAAAAGCACACAATCACACTCTTTCCACTCAACACTTCTCGTCGATTGTGCTGATTATGTGCCCCATTGACCTAACTCTGGGCCTTGATCAACGTTATCAAGAAGCGCTTATAGAGAAAGTGTATTTCCTAGCGGAGCAATTGAAGGGACAGTTTTGAGGTCACAGTCATACGCCTGCTGGGAAAATGCTTATTGAGCTTATCATTTTGTATTATTATCTCAACTTGTGTAACTTGAAGCACCGGATTCTTTAGACAGGGTTAACTTAAGGCCAAGGATTGTCTGTATGTTGTAGTTTATGAAAAAAGGGAGTTTTTTTTTTTCATTTACTTCAAAGGTTTGGATGGAATAAATCAACAAATATCTATATGAAGTAAATATGCGGTGTTGTGTGAGTTAGCTTACTCGTTGAAGACGAGGTCAGGGGCGAAGTACAGCATTTGGGCGTTGGTGTGTTTGTAGGATCTCCAGCTGAGGGAGAAGGAGGAGAGACACATCCAGGAATACTGGATCAGCGTGATTTGGTCCTCAATGGGTAGACTGCGGAAACCTGGGGGAAAAAAATAATGGGCAAGTTAACACAGAGCAAAGAGACATATGGGATACTCGAGGGCATGACTTACCCTGAAGCAGAGCTAATATTAAGCCAGAACAGTAGGCTCTAAGAAATAAAATAGGATCTTGCTATCCTGGGCTTTTGTTCACCTAAAATTAAAAATACTATTGTATTTGTTATATGGCAAGAGCTGCATTATGATTCTTCAAAAAATTCCCATTTTGTGTTCCACTGAAAATATATATAATAAAGGTGAGAAATTAATGATAGAATTTCCATAGTATACGTTTTTGTTTGTTTGTTTTGTTAAAAAAAACAACATGAAATATGCATACAAGAAATGGATGCAGATAGTAACATTGTTTGGAAAAAGCAAGTAAAGTTTTAATCTTATTTACTTCTTTAGTTCATGTAATGTGTGTGGCCATTGTGAACCTAACAGTTTGAGGTTGATTTCTAGAGTGGCACAAATTTGTTCACAAATGAAAAAGTCTTGCAGTGCAGTCGGCACATTCAGGTTTACATGAATCACAGAAGGTTTCCATTCATTGTCCTGTTGTCAGAGAGAGTTAGCAATACAGCAGACTGGATTCTTGCCAAAACTCACATTGAGAGCTAAGTCACCCACAAGCTATAATATAAGCCACATGAGGACACACTATAAACTTATCGGAGCAGAGCATATGAAACAGGCTATTTTTGGCTTGTCTGCAATATGCAAATTCAGTATTGACTATAATGTGTCACACCGTTAACTTAAAATCTCTTTTGTACAATAGCTTTATCATTTCCAGGCAATCTCTGAGCGTCCCTTGTGTTCTCTTTTGTTATAAATAATAATTTCCCCACATTATCCCTTTGGAAACTGGTCCACATGTTGGTGAAACTAGTGAAATTATTGTCAATGTAACTTGCTAAAACTTACAGAACTACAAAACTTAAAGTGTTGAAATGCAACATATTTTCCCCAATCAAATACTCACCTGAAGCTGTTTTTGACTCCTAAAATGGTTTAAAATCACATGACAAACACAGAACAATGTGGACATAACAGAACAAAATAACTAATAATTGAACATCTGCAAGTCATCACTTGTAGATTGTCTGAGCGTGTGATGCATTGACTGCCCAAAGCCTGCCTGGAAAGTCTTTGAAACTCAGGGAGCCAGTTTGCCCTGGTGTGTTTTCAGCCTTCTATTTTTATATCCGGATATAGCAAGGAGACACCCTGGTATCAAATAATTGCAATACAGCAAATTGACCGTCTAGTTGCAAGGTACCTTGAAAACTTAATTTGGAATGACAAAAACAGATTTTTCCAAAATTATAATTAACTGCTAAAAATTGTAGGCCTATGGGATTTTTAGTTTATAACACATTAACATATGCTAGCAATTCTCAGTTAATCAATTACTGTTACTACAGACACAGTGAACCTCTGATTCTTCTTTATGATGAGCCAACCTACTTTGGAAGCTTGTGGACTTCAAATAAATGCAGTTCTTTCTAGCGTTCTGTTCGTAAGAGAATCCTAAAAATTATCATGATTTCCATGTTTTTTTTAAGCAGCACAACTGCTTTCAACATTCAAATATTCTTAAATGTTTTTTGAGTTGCAAATCACATATTAGAATGAATTCTGAAGAAATGTCACGTGACACTGAAGACTGATGTAATGATGCTGAAAATTCAGCTTTGCATCACAGGAATAAAGTAAATTTTAAAAATATAAAATAGAAAAAAGTTATTTTAAATTGCAATAATATTTCACAATATTGCTGTTTTCACTATTTTTGATCAAGTAAATTCAGCCTTGTTGAACATAGAGATATAGAATGTTAAAGGGATAGTTCACCCAAAAATGAAAATTCTATCATTAATTACTCACCCTCATGTCGTTCCAAACCTGTAAGACCTTCGTTCATCTTCGGAACACAAATGAAGATATTTTTGATGAAAGCCGAGAGCTTTCTGACCCTGCATAGACAGCAATGCAGCTGAAAGTTCAAGGCCCAGAATCGTAGTAAGGACATCGTTAAAATAGTCCATGCGACATCAGTGGTTCATCATCAGTTTTATGATGCTACGAGAATAAGTTTTGTGCACAAAAAAAACAAAAATAGCAACTTTACTTAACAATTTCTTCTCTTTCATGTCAGTCTCCCCAGCGCGTTCACAAGAGTACCATGCATTACCGCGGGAAGTAGGGTTGCTGAGGGTGCTGCAGCACCCCCTGGCGTGTAGCCCAAGAAAATATGGGGGTGCTGGGGGTGCGGTGTTAAAAAAAAAAAAAAATTAACTTATTTGACTTAGGAAGTTGTTTGTTGCCATGACTTTTTGATCATATTACAGGTATTACCTGCACCGTGCCCAAATCAAGAATTAACGACCATTTCTACAGCCATCGCAAAGATACAGCAGAGAAAGATCGAGAGCGTTTATTTACCTCAGCAGCAACCAATCTCGCATTCTCACATCTGCAGCGCTTATTTTGATCTTTAACGTTAGATCTTTCCTATTCTTGGAACAAAATTAATGCTTAAGGTTGAGTCAGTATTAGGCTACTCTTAATGAAAAAAAAAATCCCACACACAACATCAGCAATACAATGACAAAGTAGCTTATATTAAACATAAAACTTTTATTAACTGAATGAATAAGACATACCCGCGTTGTATTATTATTAATAATAATAATAATAATAATAAAGGCTATAGCCTACAATAAAACAGTACAATGACAAATTCACGTAGGCCTATATTAAACTTTGAAATTTTATTAACAATATGAATAAGGGAAATATGTTTTACCCACATTGTAACACAAATAAATAAACGGTCTTTGGATTACCCTTTCTTTAAAACGATCGTAGTTTGGGGATCATTATTAGCCTATTAATTAAAACACGTCAGCCATAAAATAGTACAATGGCAAATTCGCATAGGCCTATATTAAACATCTAACTTTTATTAACAAAATGAATAAGACAGATAGCTTGCTTTGTTTAAGGTATTTTCTCATTTTTAAAACAAATGCGTTGTGGTTCATTGTTTTATTTTTATTTTCTTTATGAAAACAGCAACAATAAAGACAAACTTGCTTATATTAAACGAATAAATTAAACTTTTATTAACAAAAGTTGTGCTTTTGGATCATAGTGTCTCGCATCACTCTTGTCATGTGACCCCGTTTTATTTCTCAAAATACGTTCCCGCGGCTATAGTACCATGACACATGGACTATTTTAACGACGTACTTTTTTACTACGATTCTGGGCCTTGAACGTTTCAGCTGCATTGCTGTCTATGCAGGGTCAGAAAGCTCTTGGATTTCATCAAAAATATCTTCATTTGTGTTCTGAAGATGAATGAAGGTCTTACAGGTTTGGAACGACGTGTGGGTGAGTAATTTATGACAGAATTTTCATTTTTGGGCGAACTATCCCTTTAAATAAAGTGTCAATACTTGTAGAAGCATTAATAGTTAGGTGTGGGCTGAAGACACAGATCTTATGATCCTGAACACAATTATAGAAAATTATATTATAATTATATAGACCAATGCAACCGACAGGTCAAGGATTGTATCAATATGACAGCATAGTTTCTAAGTACATTTCAGAGATCAACAGCTCAACTAATACTTGACCTTGAATTACAAATAAGTTCAAATCAGGAGAAAATTTCCCTGTCTTTTGAATATGCAGAAGACGGAACCTGAGAAACAAATTAGTATACCTGGAAGTACTTTGGCCCACTTGACCACTCGGATCATCTGTTTTCCGGCGAGGTTGTTGAGGCTGGTGAGCAGGTGGTCAGTTGTGTCGGGCTGTGTGTTATCATAGCCCGCGAACACCACTTCAGGCTCTATGAGCTCCAGGACGCTACACACAGACGGTGACAGAAACGGTGCCACCGTGGGGACGTGGGGGACAAGAGCATTGGCCGAGCTCAACTCTTTCTCCGAGGTCAGAAACGGAGGCCCGTCCTTTGAGTTCTGCAGGGAAGAATCCTCGCTAACGCTCTTCATCTTTCCCAACTTCTTGGACTTCCGTGCTGAGAAATAACAAACATATATTATTAAAGCCGTTCGCTTGAGCAGCCTGATCCATTTTATGAATAATTACGATTTATGTTAAACATTGTAGGTCTTACAATGATTTATAAGAGAGATAAATTATTTGAAATGAACAAGGTATTAATGAAAAGACCCCCAGTGTAGTCTTCAAGCAGTGTTTCTAGAGTTTTTCATATCTGAAATGAGCTGGAGCTGATAGAAGTAATTATTCAAATAGAGATGGATCTTATAGCAGGGATCACAGTTTAAATCCCTGCTGTATAGATGTGACCTCTTATGTGGTTCGGGAGGATGCTGTTAATTGGCTGTGTGAGTGTTCCAATTTGATATTAATTGCAAGATTCCTGTGCCAGCAGATTTTATATCACATCAGTAAGTGAGACTGAAGGTGGCATATGTGCTAGTCCCAGTAAATTCTCAGATTTTATACTCTCAACAACTTTGTGAAAACTTTGTAGTCTTTCAAATGGATGTTCATTTATCATTTAAAATCAAATACATCTACTATATCTCTTGATGAAAAAATAGTCTATCATCAGAACCAAAAATGTACACTTCCCCTTATACATCCATATGATTTTTTAGCCCAAAGATTTTCCCCTAGAATGACTTAATGAGGTTCAGGGAGAATTTCAATCAAAAGAGGTAGAATAATAAGTGTTATTAAACTCTATATGTTATATATCTTCCTGCAGTATACCTTCATTGACCCCCACATTTTTCATTCTACACTGGAATTTAATCAAAATGTAATATAATATTAATAATAATGTAATATCTAATTTATTATTTGTTAGTATTGTTCTCAAGATACATTTATAAGAGAGAGACAAACAAAAAATTACTACATACAATTACAACATATATACTGTATTATTCAGTGATAACAGTTGGTTTAAGATAAACTATATATGCCACATACATTTGTTAAAACTGTAGTTAGTCATTTGAAAGTGTGAAATGACGAGTCATCTGTCAAAAGTTACAACTCATTTACTATTTATTTATTTATATTCCAAGGGACATTTGTAATGAAAATCGTGACTAACAAACATCAGGGAAACACAGGTAAGACAAGCACCCTCCTTTACCACAGAAATGGAATTTAGAAACCCAACCAGGTAGAGATGCAGCTTTGATCAGAGTTGGTTAAATAAATCATGTGTTGTAATTCTAGGCACATTCAGGCATGTGATCAGCTAGAGACAAAAAAGAAGGAAATCTGACCACGCCCACAAGCCACACCCCCAGCACTTTTTAAAAATATACATTTTAGCACATTAAAAGATATATCTTATACTGTAAGAATACATACTATTGTCCTGTAAAAAAAAGCAGCACTTAATAATCATGATAACAATATAATAGATTATAATAAAATACTATAATATATTATAGTAAAGTATATAGTATATAGAATTGTTTTTATTAAAGTACCTGCCAAAAGTTTGGAAACATTACAATTAATGATTCTGAAATAAATATTTTCTGCTCATCAAGGCTGAATTTATTTGATTAAAGTAAAAAAAAAAAAAAAAAAAAAAACAACAGCAATATTGTGAAATATAATTACAAATTAAAAAAGTTTTCAATTTTAATATATTATAAAATGTAATGTTATTCCTATGATGCAAAGCAGAATTTTCTTCATCATTACTCCAGTTTTCAGTGTCGCATGATCTTTTAGAAATCATTAAAATTTATTTGACTCGCAAGAAACATGTTTAAAACAATTTTGCTGCTACATATTTTGTGTGGAAATGGTGATTTATTTTTCAGGATTTTTTGATAAATATATAGTTTAATGAACAGCATTTATTTGCATTTATCAAATATATTAATTAAATTTGTTAATGCATTTATTAAATAGAAATCATTTTAAATGTCTTCACTCACTTTTTTATCACTTTCATGCATGAATAAAATTATTAATTTATCTCTCTTTTTTAAATCTTATACAAATGTTTGAGTGGTATCATTGTTTCCACAAAAATATTAAGCAGCAAAACTGTTTTTAACATTGATAATAATGAGAAATGTTTCTTGAGCAGCAAATCAGCATATTAGAATGATTTCTGAAGGATTATGTGACACTGAAACATATTTATAAACGTTTCTAATGACAAATGTTGCGTTCCTAAATGCAAATGAAAGCGTCTCAAACCAATCGCAGCGCAGCTAGCACTAACAGTGAATCGAAACTAAACACAGTACTGTAACAGCAGACATGTAGCGTTGGGAGTTTTATGACAGCACTAGCAATCTCAAATTCTCACCGCCATTCATAAAAGAATCACGGGGTCGAGTAACACCTTTCAGCGCTGATTCTGGCGCTTTGAATCATTTGAATGCTTTTAAATGTCCTGCAGATGGCGCCGCGAGCTCGTGCAGCGCTCTCAGGATCATTCAGTCCATTTTGTTTTAGAAAACAATCTTTTCGCAGTTTATTTAGGTAATAGCTCAAGAACATTTGCGCGATTTTAATCATCATGCAGTAACCAACCAACCAACCCCCCTCTCAAAAAAAAAAAAAAAAAAATCGGATCTACGCGAATCACATGGGTCGTCCCTCAGGAGGTCGGAAAATACGGAAATCTGGAATTTTAAAATTTTTATACGGAAAAATCACATCCCTGCACATTACAGATGAACATGATGAAACTTCAGTTTTTATATATTTTTTTTTTGTTAGTATTTTTGTGTTTTTTCATCTGTTTGGAGTCACTAGTTAATGTTTACCTAATTTGTTGTTTTCAGGAGTTTACATGGCTGTAGTGATGTACACTGTTTGTTGAGGCTATACTGATTTCTCAAGTTTATCATAATAATCCTTGGCTAGCATTTGTTACAACCAAATGTATTTCACTTGTCTTTTTAAAAACCATCCACCTTGGTCATTTTTTCCAGCTCACCGAGTACTGCTCAAATTGTGTTGCAATTATATTGAAATCACAGATGTATGTGAAGCATATTTCAATATGTTCAATATGTAAGCCACTTACCTTTGATAAATAAAAGATAAAAAAAGAAAAGATTTCTTTGTAACACTGTAAATCTTCACTAAAAAGGCAATCCCTCATATTATAACATTCACAATAACATTTTGTGTTTTTTTATATTCAGGATATGTTTCTTATATTTTAAGATTAATGATCTCAGGTGTGCCAGTATAATTGTTTCATATCATTTCACAACAGTTTTTAGTCCCATAGTAAGTAAATTCAGTTACCCCCAAGATTCATCCCAGCTTGTAGACACTTCCGTACTCTGCAGGCTGGACAGTTTTTCCTCCGAATCTTGTCAATGATACAGTCATTCCTCCCAGCACAAAGGTAGTTGTGCTGACCTGCAAGAAGAGAGAGAACGTGTTCAAGATCTCTATAAAACTCTCTATGTATCTTTTTTTTTTCCTGTAGGAATTGTTACAGAAATCAGGAATGAGCTCTTCCGTGGTCCACGTGGACAATGGTTTGTTTATAGGACTGTTAATTTAACCAATTAATTTATATAATTAATTATTAAAATATATAGTTTTCTGTAGAGGCTTTTCTAAGTCATTTTGATTTGTTTTGGTTAATTCAGTGAAAAATTAAACATTTTGATTTACTGCGCTAATAACGTAATACAAATAAAACAGATCACTCCATTACGTGCATTAACAAAAATGTGACCTTCACAAGGACATTGTGATGCATTCTGGTCCTCGTGCACAGTCATCCCTTTGTGAATATACGACGCAAAGGAGACAGCTGTCTTATACTTTACGCCCCTGCACTATTATCACAGAGGACAAATGAGCCTTCCCAAATAGTGTTTCTGAGTGTGTCATGGGTTGGCTGATGTCTTGGACGTCAGAGGCCGTAACAGCCTGAGAATCCCTCATGCGCTGCCTTCCTTGGCCAAAGCCACAGCTTATGGATCGAGCTCTCGTTTCAGAGCACCATTCCGCTCCACTGACTCGCCACACACCCACACGCTCCACAGGCCAGAGCACGGTGCCGCAGGGCCGCATCCAGGCACCGTGGCCGTGTGCATCTCTCTCTTTCGTTCTCTTACCCATATTCCACCCCCTCTTTCACTCGTGCATCATGGGAAGGACTTCTCCGCTAAACTGCATGCCACTGGTGCTACTTCCATTACATGAGGGTGCTTTCCTTTAGTGCTTATGGACCGTGTGGCTGCAGACAGGCACAATGAGTGTTTTCGGTGGAGGGGAAAATGTGCAGCGAGTCTGTCTAGAAGCTGCCAAAAAAGCCCAGGATCTGCAAACGGAGCAACAGCAGCTGTAGCCTTGCCACTATTTCTGGCTAAATCACATGACCCCTTACATAAGCCCATTTTTCTTGCTCTAAAAAACAGTAAACTGCGACACAGGAAACACAACGAAGCCCTCCTCCGCCTCACCATCCAAACACAAACGCAAATCAGAACTATAATCTGTTCGGCTGATTCTCGGGCCCCTTCTGACCACTGTATGCAGCTGCCCCACAAATCCTGTTAATCATTGTCCCATCAGAAGCACGTACACATAGACTGTACCATACTGTGTTTGTGTATCGGCACACATATGTGTGTGTGTAGGTGTTTATGAACAAAAGCAGCAGAGAGGCTGTTTGTGTACATAAGGATGGAAGGGGAACTTCACATATCGTAGCGTTTCAGTGCACTGTAGTTTGTGGATCTATATCTGTGTGGTGTTTATATACATTGGCTTAAAAATCTCAGCAAGTGCATATTATGGTATATCACAGTTGTAGTATGTTACCTCATTGTTTAGCTATTGTTTTCTCAAAGTTTAGTTTAGAATTTTATTGTGTTTCTAGTGGGAATGTTTTTGCATGCCTTTGGTTATTCAGTTCTCTTGGTTCCTTTAGTCCGGACCAAAAAAGAAAATGATACATTTGGTATGCTTGGTGTTAACACAATTTTTAACACCGAACCTAAAGAAACAAAACAAAAGACATGAGGATATGGTCAGAACCTGATATTATAACTCACAAAGAGCTTATAAAATCTGTAAAAGAATCAAAACAGTGGCAGGAATTCCTACATTGCACACAGAGATCTGCTGTAAGGAGATGGCGGTTCCAACAGCTGTCCTAAACTGTTATGGACAACATACTATAGCTCCTATGACGAGAACAACCAAGCATGCTTGAACATACTGTCCTTTTTAAGGCTACATCGTGTGACACATCCTGTTTTTGGTTTGTTTAGATGTCTTTGGTTGGTGTTGAATTCATACATCAGTCAAACCACATCAGAGTTTGTTTGGAAGTGGACAGATTCCCTGAAAAGGTGGAACTCGGTCCGCTAGTTTGGTATGCACCAATATTCGGATGGCAGCGTTCACACTTATCCAAATGAACAAAGCACTAACACACTAACAAAGCAATTGAACCAGAGTTTGTTTTAATCGAACAAAACCTGCCATGTGTAAGCATGCCCGTACTGTTCCTTTTCCTTGGTGAGACAAAACTAAAAGTCATATAGAGATTAAAGGGATAGTTAACACAAAATGCCATTTTTGTCATAGTTTACTCACTCTCATATCATTCCGAACCTAACTTTATTTTATTTATGCAGAACACAAAAGGAAATAATTTAACAAATTGAATTTAAGACAATGGCAGTACATTACACCGCAAGATTGCTTTTATACGTTTTGACGAAAAACAATTCAATATTGAAGCCATTTTAACTGTAAATTTTGTGTGCGTCATTCAACCCTCACTCCAGTCCAGTAGGTGGCGAAAATGTTCACCTGCTTTTCCTGGTGTTTCTACGCACTAGCTTAAACGTTGAAGTTTACCACAATTTTTTTTTTTTTACTGTCAAAATTGCTTTAACCGAATTTTCGTTTCCGCGTTTTCACTGTTATCCACTCAGGGGCGCCATTACGCATCTCCTGAATGAGTCCAGAATCTCCCAATCAAAAACACATGCGAGGAAGACGCAGAAACAAGCAATCGGGAGGCCATCATCGGGCGGCCATGGCGGAGCAAGAGACTAAGCAGATGTATATGAAAAAGTAAGGCCGCGGCCCCAGCCTGTGATCATCAAAAAATAAAAATAAAATGGGGAAGCACGGGGCTTATAAGCCCTCTCTGGGCTTACAGCAGGAGCCCTTCCTGGGCTTAACGGGGGACCAGGAGCCCTTGTCACGATGGGCTTAACTGGCCATGGCGGAGGAAGGCGCTCTCAGGAGCAGGCACAGCAAAGCGCTAAGGAGCTACTGGATCGCACATGGAGCAAGCTCTGGGGCTGGAAATGGAGCGAGCTCTGGGGCTGGAGCCTGCTCTGGAGATGTGGAGCTGCTCTGGAGCGAGCTTGGGGCTGATGTCTGCATTTACATATGCAAGACGTATTTTTTAGGGTGTTTGCTCATCTGCAATACGGCTGACGGACTCTCTAAGATGTTTCCTGTCAGAAAACACTTCCCTCCAACTTAGTCAAGGTGTCTGGATAGGGGTGTTGGTATTGGCCCCGAGAGTGCATGTGGTGGTGTCCTCCAATGCCGTCACCGTGGCGACCCACAGAATTCCCCGCTTCTGAGGGCTACGGAGCCCTTTATCAGATTACAAGGCAGATGTTTCCCAGATCTTTAGCAGACGGAGCGAGCTCTTACAGATTTACACAGCTGGGAGGAATGTGCTGGAAACACTCTGGACACGTAGTTGAGATGCAGATAAAATTAACTTTTATTACTGTTATTCATAATGTCTAAATATAATTTGATAAATAAAAAAAAAAGTTATATACAGTATATACTGTATATAGGGAGTGGAAATGGCTAATAAGCCTACAAGCTAATAAGCCTATAAGTCTCTGCAGCCATATAGTGGTAATTTAATGTCCTTTTTATTTACAATTAAATAAGTATCTACTGTTTGCTTTCCTACATTATGAAACTTTTAATAAGTTTTATAAATGGAGGCAACCTATGAAGGATGAACAAATAATGTCATCACATTAAAAATAACTTTCAAATTTGGTAATACTTAAAGCTTTGAAGTGCTGGGAAAAGTTGTGTGAAGCAATTAAAAACACTCGAAAACATTATACCATTTCTGCCACAAGTTGTTCCTGTAGTTATGTTAAATCCATGGTGAATGGTGGAGATTTGTGTTTATTGAACAATGTTTTTCCTGGTTTCCACATCAGTGGCGTTTGTTCTGATATCCGTAGCTTTAACAGAATTCTGCGCTGAATTTGAATGCTTCTCACAAGATTTGACAGAGATGTTATTGATTCTGCGGCGAATTCGACTACTTTCTTCACTGTATCTCCCAGCGCTGTGTATAACGGTGTCGCGTGATCGAGAGCAGCCCGCAGCTCCGGCCCGAGCAGATAAACGGTCTGCGCTGCGTAGCCCAAACGAGTAGCGCGGATTCGTTCCGCTTTCGGTTCGTTTGTCCAGTGTAGCTCTTGTAAATCGGGCATGATGAGAACGCAAGACTGTTCATTCCATTTTTCAAACTGAGAAACAACCTTTCTTTGACTGAATGCGCATTGCGATGACGTCACGGGACGTGTCTAAGCCCAAAATCTGCAACAATTACGAAAATGTGCGAGCTCTTGCGAAAATTGCAGAGTTTGCTTGATTTTGCGATAAATTCAGCGATCGCAGAATCGCAAAATCCTGGAGGGACTGTACAATGGAGTTGGCTGGCAACTTTAAAAAAAATGTTGGCAGGGAAAGAGTTAATATTGGGTTAGTTTTCACCAAACCATTCAGAACAATTGGAAAATGTTCAGAGAGCCACATGGACTTTTTCCTAAAATCCCTGAGTGCTTTATTAAGCATTAAAGTGAGTTGCATTGTACAATATTTGTACTGTATTCATCCAACCGGGGTGTGTTTTTTTTTTTTTTTTTTGGATGGGCATGTGTTTTCTGCAGAAGAAAGTAAGTCATAAAGGTTTGGAATGACATGAGGTTGAGTAAATTATTTCTCATTTTGGGATTAATCATTCTCTTCGTTCACCATATTCATGGAAATACATTCTGTCAGTTTTATTTCTGAATTTTTTAGCCCTATTTAGCCTGAAATTTTGTAGATCCTTTAATCCAACAAATTCATCTCATACACATTTTACCACATGCCATTAGTTCCCAAAACCTCCTTCTTAAGCTTCAGTGTGCACTGAGTTTAATGCTATGGCTGAATTTGTAATCTTCATACTATATCACATCACCCTAAGTGTGTGCACATGAAGAGCCAACATGGGGGCTTCCTGTACAAGCCTGTGTCTACTTTTAGCCGACTACGTCATTCATGATAGAGGGATGCACTGAAAACCTAGCCTGTCAGCTTAGTAATGAAGCAGACATTTAAAAAGGAAACTCCCTGTGAGACTCATGCAATACAATATTCACATCTTTTTTCATCTGTTTTCCAACTGTCGTGTCATTTCTGGCTTCGACTCGGACACGTGAGCTTCCCTTTTAAAACGGTTCTCCTTTCGCCAAGTCTTCAGATCTGTTTTCATGGCAATACAGTGTCCTGTATCTAACCTACATTTAGACCAAGAGGACTAAGCCCTTTTCACATTAGCCGTTAGCTGCAACATGTAGCGTAAACAACAAACATAGAAAACCACAGGCCGATGGCATATGAATCAGCATCCGTCTAGTTTTTTCACCACGTACTTCAAATCTATTCCACACATATGACTCACATCAAACTGCTATCAGTTGTTATTGTAGAATGCTGCAACTTTGGGGCATACTGTAAAAATTATTAAATTAAGTATATTTTACAAGAAAATACTATTTTAGTCTTTATAATTAAAAATGTAATTAAAAACTAACAACGCGGCGACAGACAAGACAGAGTAGATTACCTTTGGTATGGAAATTGTATTAAATTATTTTTTTTAAATAAATTCAAACAATAAATACTGTTTTGTGGCTCTTTAATATGTCGTGACAGATCGATGTAGCACGAAATAAACATGAATGAACATTAGAAGTATCTTGTTTCAACCGCAGAAAGACGTCAGTACACACCATTTTTCAAGTTCAAGTCGACCAACCTAAATCTACTCTCCTGTCTGTTTTGTTTGTTTGACAAAATGGCAGATTCGATTATATTTCCGTTATGATTGGTCAGATTTGTCAGTCAAACTCCCGGCGAAAGGTCAATTAGTCATGAAATTTACTACCAATTTCTTACCAAAATGTGTTTCAAAGTAAATCTTACACCAACACGTTCTTACTCCCAACTCGTCACATATTGACGCTTGGTCAGGACCCCTTGGTGTCACTTTTTGACGCTCAAGGTATCCCGTTAGCGTCATTTTTTAACACACAGGGTACTCCTTTTTGACGTGCAGGGTACTCCATTGCTTTCGGTTGAAATCATTTTATATAAATGTATACTTTGATTGGAGCACCTAACCCCACCCCTACCCTAAACCTACCCACCTCTGAACAATATAAAACACATAACAGGCAAAGATAAGTGCAGTCACAGGTATTTATTGCAAAAACTGACCATAAAAAGCAGTATAAAAGCATTACAAACAAGTCGTGTTGCATTCCAAGTCTTCTGAAGCCATACGATTTCTTTATGCGAAGAAGAGAGTAAAACATTAGGTTTTAATCGCTGAAAATGATCCCGCTCCGTTAACGAGCTCACATCTCATTCAAAAAGATACTCCCGTACTTTAGCATGACGCAATTGGTCACGAGAACACACAAGAGCCAATGGCTTTTCATCCAAGACTGACGTAAGGCTTCTTCTGGCTGCATTTTTTGAATTTACGCACTGACTGCACACAGGATCTTGGCTTTACAGTGGATGGAGATCTTGGCTTTACAGTGGATGGAGATGGTGATCGCGTCTATTCCTCTCACAAATCAATAATTTTGCCTCGGAAGACTTGGAATATTAAATATTTTTTAATAAATTATGAGTTTTTATGTTGTACATGCCTGTTATATCTTGTGTTTTATTGACAACCAATATTATTGGTAGGTTTAGGGGCTAGGGGCTAGGTTACGTACTCATAAATGTGTAAATAGTGTAATGTAAACAAAATGATTGTGACTGTTTACATTGAAAAATCACACACCAACATATATGCAATAATGGCAATATTATTACCCAAATATATAATTTAATCATGACAATAAAATTCCCAATGCCTTTCGCGTCGGCATATTGACACCAAAGGTTTCTTATTTAAAGCAATGGAGGACCCTGCACATCAAAAAGTGACGCCAAAGGGTTCTGACCAAGCGTCAATATGTGACGAGTTGGGAGTGAGGATGTGTTGCTAACACCAAACTTTTTCAGTGTATAAAGGGGTGTTCACACTGAAGTGACAAAGTGATATGCAATTTTCAGTGACTTCTGATGCCATGAGTGACAACGACAGTTAGCAAAGTTCAGATAATGATCCGCCATCCAATACAGAACTTGAGTAGAAATACCTACTGTCAACCACCAGCTCTGTCAATCTCTCCAGCGATTTAATCACAATATAAGCACCCCTTCAGTTAATGACATTACCAATTTCAGTTTCTAAAGTAAGACATTGATTTATTTCTGCTAAATATGTTTTCCTAATTGATGTAAACTGCAGATCTTATTTTCTGTGTTCATCCAACACGTCCACATTCAGTCTTCAGAGGGATTATTGTGTGAACTGACGCATGAGAGTTAAATTACAAACCAAAACGCAGCTGTAATCATTTATGAAAATACAGTTTTTCCACTTTCCTCTCATCATTTGTTATTTCCACACATGCACTTCCTGCACTTTGCAGTCCTCTGCTTTCCTGTTAGAAATTGTCTCTAGTCCAAAGTTGAAAAGCTACTGCTTCATCTGTATACAACGTCCAGTGGAAAAAACGTGTTATATATTTGTACTGTATATGGAAATTAATCTTTTTCTCTGCGGTTTTGCTGTACATTAGGCTTAGGGCTGTCTTGAGGGCAACATACAGATTAATAAAGCCAGATAGTTCACAATTAGTTATTGTGGTTATGATGATAAATTGATACAGTAAGAAACATCTGTCACCAACTGACCAGAATAAACCCTTTCATAACCTCAACCGTATCAATAATACACGGTCACGACCCATGTCCCAAAATATATTGATGTTGGAAACACAGATGCCATAATGTGATAGCCGTCATCCGATTTGCTTAAACACAAAGGGTGTCTCGTTTTGCATTGATGTCAAAGAACAAAGGTATCACCCAGAAGGCGGAAGAGATGGCAGATACTGAAAGCAGCAGTGCTGTAGGCAAACACAGAGGGGTTATTTGAGGTAAGGAACAAGGGATTGTTTGACCTGTTTAGTGGACTGTATAGTTGTTCGACCCTTTAATACTCACTGACCAATCACAGCACTCTGAGTTCTGACATTTTTCAGTATGTGTGCCTGTTAAGTATATTTAAATTTATCCTTAGGGCTATAAATTATGAAAGCCATTTCTGTATCAAAAAACAAACACAACTTATATCTCACAATTGACCTATCGATAAGCCCCGCCCCCCTTAGTTACTATTGCTCCCTCGGACAAACAAATGGAGTTGCTCAATTTTGGACACAGAAGTCCACCAAATGGGAATTAAATATTCCATAAAGGGATTTATAAAATATTTAAAAATAAATACGGTGGGTAACTCGAAGCGAGGGTTTAAAGATCACAATGCAAGCGGGATAAGTCTCATGTTACGGTCGGTCATCACGATCGCGGATGTCAACATGCAGGATCAACACTGTTCATGTATCGCAGGGTACCATTAAATTAATGTACATTTAACCAGTTTAATATGGAGAGGCACTGAAATGTAGACCTTCGTTTATGTGTTTTTGACCTTCACTGTACAAGATGTGAGAACAGTCCACTATTTAGGTTTGTACGTTAGCATGGACTCACTAACTTTAACGTTAGCTAGTTTTAGCCAGAGATACCTTGCTAAAGCACAAGATAACATTAACGTTCTGCTTGAGCAGATGAAAATTGTAACTTAATAAGTGTATGACAACCAGAAAATGAACGTTTTTGTCTTCATTTGTATTGGGGTTGAATACTTAGGGACATTTTGCTCTGTTTTGTTTGGATTCAGGAAATGTAATAAAATTAATTATATTGCCCATCCTCTCAGGATACCTGGAATCAGTGTTACAAGTCCCCCAGGCACATAGTTTTTCCATTTTTGAAGCATAAACCCCATAAAACCGATGTGAGCTTTGGATCTTCCAATGTTTCTCTATGGCGCTGAAACCTAAAGATGTCCGAGTTCTGCTCCCCGTGCAACTGATACTCGACTGCCATTGGCTAGTCTGCGTTCGAGGGGAGGGGCTTACCGATAGGTCAATTGTGGGCGCAACTATAATGTGACATTCTAATTGTAAAATGTATTTCACAATTGCCTTATTTTTTTACTCTAAGATGGAAATAATTAAAGTTTATTTTCCCTCTCAATGAAATCATTAAATCATTACGTGTTCTGGGAATTAGGCACTTAGGGGCATCAGGTGCTACATTCTGTCTTTTTAATTAAACTTTCTTTATTGTTTTTCCACAAAAATCCTCAAAGTTTCTCACTCTTTAATACTGATGCATGATGTTTCCATTCCAAATACACAATACAAAAATAACTGTCATATAGACCTGTTAAAGCTGTGTTAAATCAGTGCAATTTTCTTCAGTATTATGTTTACCAAGTAACAGAAAAGTTTTACAACTCTTCTGAAAACTTAATTGTTTCATAATGGTCTAGCCAGTTCAATACAAGCCTGTAAATGATGAGCTGTCCAGGACTGACACTGAGTATCATTAAACATGATGACATGCCAAGACACTGATGGCTTTTGAATAATAAGCATCTGCTGAGCTGTCTGAAAAAAAACATATGGAAATCACAGCCAAGCTAGAGACTGTGGTTTGGGAGTTTGAAACGGACAAGTGATGAGGAAATGTGTTGATGATGAGAAAACTTTGGACAGATCAACTGCAACCAACATCTCACATACTTCACTAGGCTGTTGTAAATTTGCCAATAAAGTAAATCTCCAACTTTAAAAACCTTGATGGCATGGCGGTGACTATACATGCGTGCCAATAGTCTGTTTATTGGCAATAATCAGAATAACAAATTACTCACCCTCAAGTTATTAAAACCTGTATGAGTTTCTTTCTTCTGTTGAACACAAAAGAGGATATTTTGAAGAATGCTGGTGACAAAATAGTGGTTGGTAGCCATTGACTTCCATTGTATGGAAAAAAAATACTACAGGAGTCAATGGCTACCGGCAACTGTTTGGTTACCAACATTCCTTATAATAGCTTATGTTGTGTTCAACAGAACAAAAGAAAGGTTTGGAACAACTTGAGAGCGAGTAAATGATTATCGGGTGAACTTTCAGTTAAAAATGGCTCCATTCCAATGTTTTTGACCATGATGGCCATATCCAGTAAAAGTGAAAGCATAAACTCTATTTCCTGAGCTCCCCAGATTTCAAAGCTGTGCGTGAGCGTAACATGCTTTTCCTCTCCAGCAAAAGCATGTGCGCTTCTGTCAGTGAAATAGAAGAAGAAATGTGGTGAAAGTGTATATATGCCTACATACTGAGATTATGGTTACACTAATTATGAGTATAATCACATTAACATAATTTCAGGACTGCCTTAATCACATTATAAGTGTGAATGTAAACATAGCCAATGTCAAAATGAACCTTTTCTACTGAAATAGTGCTGTGCCATCTCTCTACTCTGCATAATGAAAACATTTTAACATCCAAAATTATTTAAATTATAGAATTAAATGTTATTTAATTTTATAAGTGTTAATTAAATTTTATATTTTTATATTATATATATATATATATAATTCAAATTAATCCTAATCAATTTGTCTTTATAGTATTTGTAAATATATATAAAATAAATAAAATCATTTTATTTTAGACAAAGGAAAAAATAAAGCTGTGCTACACAACAAAAATATGTTACAGGTCTCTGTTTTGAGATCAGCCGTTTTAAGAGGCCAGCTGAGAGTCTTTTTTTATTTGTTTGTTTTGAAATGCACTGAATGGTTCCAAATCGGGCACCGGCTCTGGCACCAGCACTGTCGAAAAGGGGTGAATACATGCCTTTATAAAGACATCTAACATCAGGAACAGCTACAACACTATAAACATTGAATGTAAATTCCTATCATTTAGTGTTTGTCTCTCTCCATCCCCGAGGTCCCAAACCATAGAGCTAAACCAACACAGTGAAACCGGTCTATCCCTAGTGCCAAATGTAATAACAGATTCTCATAATGAAGGAAAAAATATTTTAGTCCTCAGACTGAACAGCTGTAGAGCTCCTAATAAAAGTCAGTTGAGTATTAGCTGGTACCATATGGCCACTTCACACTATTCCCACAGAAACAAGTGTTTGTGCTGCTATTAGTTATTATTCACGCAGCTCAGGAACTACACAACAGAGGTTGTTAAGTATTGACTGCAATATTTTGTGAATTTTTTGCATCTATGCCTGAGTTTAGCAGTTTTCTTTCATATCAAAAAGAGCAGTCAAGACCTTTCCGCCAAAAAGGGCTCTTCTACTTCCACTCGTACATCTTTAAATATCAGTCTTCTGGCGGTCTTTTCCTCTGTTCTAAAACCATCTGAAATGCCTACAGTGGCTACCAACATGCTAATCACAAATTCCACTGAAAACAATTGCCTGTCAAATCTCCCTTGTGCTGCCCCCTATCTGAGTTACTGCCCATGTAAAGTGTTCCAAATCAGTCTCTTATGAGCTTCCAAAACAGTTAGGATGCTGCCTTAGAAAGCAGCTGCCTATGTAGGCAGCAGGCAGTGAGGCTAGGTTTTGAAACAGACCTCTCTGTGTCTATTCCCTCACTCTGACTATCATTTTATCCTTTTCCAATTTTACTGCTCACCCTCCCTCTTCCCCTAGCTCACTCTTCACAATCTCTCTCTCTGTCTCCTCCCTCCTTTCCTCTCGCTCTCTCTCTCTCTCGCTCAGGCGGTAACTAGGCTGAGGTCAGGTAAGGTAATGGAGCGCACACTCTTACACAGCACTACCTCTGCTGTGGTGTTGGAAAAGCGGCTGCACTTCTGAATGCCCTTGAGGTGTGACCTCATTCAGGGCTCTGAGGAACAATCACAACCTGAGAGAATGCTTTATATAAACACACATTTTTCCAACATTTAATAACTTAATATATTGCTATAAATGACTAAATCAGTTTAGTAGTAATTGTCACAGGATGACATACAGTCAGCTGGTCATTATCTCAAGACAAACCCTCAGGAGTAGGGGTCCTGTATCATTCTGAAATGGTTTATTTTCTAATAATGACTGGCTGACTGTACATTATCTCGCTGATTAACAAATAATAAATAAATGGACATGAAATGTGTGTTACAAGAAACATGAAACTAGGTCATTATACAAAAATATTTTGACCCATCAGAATCAAGAATTCCAGAGAGCCACAAGTTAAAGGGAAAGTTCACACAAAAATGAGAATTCAGTCATCATTTACTCACCCTCATGTGGTTCCAAACCCATAAGACTTTAGTTCTTCTTTAAAACACAAATTAGGATATTTTAATGAAACATGAGAGATTTCTGTCCCTCCATTGAAAGTTTGACACTTCAAAAAGTTCATAAAGACATTGTAAAAGTAATTCATATGAACCAAGCAGTTTGGTCTTCTAAAGAGACACAATCACTTTATATGATGAACAGATTTGATTCAGGGTTTAACAGATAAGTGCATCAACAGATATCGCACATCAAATATGGTAAATGAAACCTTAACTGTATTTGCTTAACATGTGAGAACAAATCTCACTGGTTCTTGAGTAATTTAATTACTAGACTGTCAATGGAAGAACAGAAATCTCTCAGGTATTATTAAAAAAATCTTCTCTTTTGATTTGAAGAATAACATTTTATGAGGAAATTGAGTAACATTTATAACAGAATTCAAATTTTTGGGTGGACCATTTAACATACAACCCAAACTAACCACTAAATACAGTTTACTAGTACAGTATACTAGTCCAGTACATGAGAAACAAGTACTAAGACTAGGAATATCCAGGGTAATTCTCAACTTAACCACAGATGCTTTCCATAGATGTTAATTTGGAAGAAAAAAATCTTTATATCTTTATATCTAAGTAAATAAACAAAAAAGTTCAAAGTTTTGACAAGTTTTCTTCAGGGCAATAACAACAGCAACAATGCCTTGAAACAGGTGTTTCTTTGAATAGACTGTGATGATCACTTTTTCCCCCTGGCTGTTATACACTACATGCTCTGTGGAGTTTGAATGCGTCTGTTGGCTTAATCAGCAATTTGCACCTTTCTAAAGAGGCTGTGATAGCGTTGTGTCTGCGTCAGACCTAATACAAATGCCCCACTTAATGTTCAACTTTCCTATAAACAGTAACAACATTTCACTCCCCTTATAAGATGTGAATTATCCCATAGGACATTGTTATCTAAATTTAGAGGGTTAAAATCCAGGCCAGGAATACTTTACCAAATATATGGCATTTATGCAGTATTGTGTGGTGTATGGCAAATATTAGTTTACTACATCTCTATATGTTAATGTTATGTACATCTTTCATTTGCTATGTTTCATTTAGATGAACTATTGAAAAGTTATATAATCCACATGTGCAATCTATAATTGAATTAATCTCTTTTGAACCACTTGAATCAAAATGCATAGTCTTGCCATCTAGAATAGTTACAGTCTCTAGAGCTCCTTGAAATATTATGCATAAACGAGGCAGGAATTCACGCTGCTTTAAGCTGGCCTTTTCAGCAAGGAATCAGCCCGTTAATAAGACATAAAGACATTTCTCAACAGAACACATTTGTAAGAGAGAAAACAGATGAGAGTCTTACCTTCTACTGCTCTTTTGAAGAAAACTTTACAGCTTCCACATGTAACAACCCCATAGTGACATCCTGACGCCTCGTCTGCACACACCAGACACACTTTGGCTGTTGAAGATGTGTGCCTGAAAAAAAAAAGAGAGCAAATAAAATTGTACCTGTAAACTGTACTTGAGACATCAGGTACAGGTGACAAAGCACACTAATGATATAACTCAACATGGTCAGAAATAGTTCTGTGTTGCATTGACAGTTCAAGGGTAACTGTAAGAATTAAACAACTTAAAGCATTTGATATTTAAAAATAGCTGGAAAATCAGAAACAATGCAACTGGAAGTAAATAACATTCTTTTAATCAACAAATTGCTTATTTTATTACAAAAAAAACATATGTGCTAAGTCCTTAAAAATGTAATCTTGTGTCAATTCATATTGTGTCATTGTTTACAATAAATAAATAAATGCACATTTTATATTGTAATTACTCTAAAAAGGTCATGTGATGAATATATGATAAATATGTTGACATTAAATACATGTGAGTGTACACAATCATTATTTTCAATGATATTTCATAGTACTTTTTCTGCATGTTGGTTGCACGTTTTTGATAAAGCAGACAGAAGTTGTTATCGATTGTTATTATTAAACTGTGAATGATCATTTATCAATTATTACATCATTTTAATTAATAACTTATCATAAATAAATTAATAAATGAAGAAAAAAAATTATCCAAACCATTTAATTGACCTCCCTGCTATTTAAAAAAAAAAAAGCACAAAAATAACAGAATGGTCATAAATAACACCCCAGGTCTGAGCTAAGTTTGTCCTGCTCTGCAGGGCCGTTTGAGCCCAATGATTTTAGCACCGCAGAAATCACGTATTTCCCACATTGTTACTGGGCACCCAAAGGGCACGGCATATGTCACTGACTCATAACGTATGCCTCACCATTTTGCTCCAGATCATAAGAATGGTCTGTTCAGCAAACCGACTATACACCATCTACACAAACACACCCATATAACACGCCACATTCAAAGCAGTTGATTTATACCTAATCTACTAGAGCGCAAAAAACCACTGCGCACAGAAATAAATACTGAGCAACATTAAGTGGCATAAAATGAGAGAACGTTGGAAACTGAAATAGAGAGATTTTTATATCCCGTGCCCTCCAAAATGAAATTGAAACATTGAAAATGAAGCACATACTCCAAATAGTCTGGCTGACTTGGCAGAAATCTGATTAAATTGCCCAGTGAAACCTGACATAGCCTGAGTGGGCAGAGCCTCTCAGAAGGATGCCCTGCGGACCGGGTGAAAGTCACCCTTTGAAAGACATCTATGGCGTGCAGGAAAAACGAAGCTCGTTTAAACCCAACAGTAAGACTCTAACAATACTTTAAAGGCAAGATAGGCTTAGCACGTACCTCCCCCGCCCCGACTTTGATAATGAGCGTGCTCTCGTTTTAATCAGTAGTGCACGGTAATTGTCTGGTTAGCATTCTGACAACATCCTTGAGTCTTAACAAGCCTCTGGGTCTCAGAGGCACGTTCCCTCTCAAGGCCTGGTGCGGGTAGTAACTTCACCGCATCTTTCTGACACAGTCGAGAGGGCTGATCTAATTCTCCCTCGTCCATCTAAACACACATTCAATTTGTTAGCCGGTTAGCAGGGGTCTCTAGCGAGGGAGTCGATTGGCAGGCCCTGGTGAGCTAATCGCCCCGGCAGCACCGCAACGCTCGCTGTGCATGATGTGGAGAGGTCTGGCTGCATTAAACTGTTCAGTGAGCCCCTCTGTTTCTCTTTTGCTGCACCGAGCGTTCCTTGCCACCGAGTAAAAAAGACAAAGACAAAACAAAGGGCTGACAAGGTGACTGCTTTTGCAGGAAGTAGGTCAGTGTTGGTTGTTATGAAACAGATCGCCCTTATGACCAGCATTCCGTGACAACGCTGCTGTTGTGTTTTGTGCATGAGAGAAAAACACTAATTAACGTCTACAACTTCAGCTGGTGGATGTTGCTTGTATTTTTTTGGTATAAATAATGAAGTGAATGGGTAACCTGCTTCACCTCTCTTTGAAAAAGTTTGAATTTTGAAGTTAGATTCTGAATTTTACTTCCATTTGCGCCAATTACTCTGTGTGTTATTGAAGTAACCCTTACTTCTGAGGTCAATGAGTGAGTTTACATGTATAACAAATGCTGATAACTATCCAAAAAACAGCTCATTATAAAAACCTGACAATGCAATACACTGTGTTTACGTTAGATGTTGAATTCTTTGATGTTTACTCTGGTTCTGACATCAAAACATGGACAGATTGATTCAAGAAAAGGGTAAAAAAAATAGATATCAGATACTACCATACTTTCATATTTGATTGATTACTATAAGAACTGCAAATAGTTTTGTATTGCAAGGTTTCTGAAATTCTGCAAATGAGGCATTATATAATATATCATATATATCCACTAATAAATCATATTATATCCACTATTATATGGCATATTTCCACTAATTTCAAATAAAACAGAAATCACTGGTTCAAAATTTCTTTCTCATTTTGTCCACATTAGAGTCAAAGGTTTTTGCAGAAGGGATTTTGAATATCTCTTCTTTTTTATCACTAAATAAACCAGAAAATACTGTCAACAGACAGAAAAAAAATTCACTATGTTTTTAGGAATAAAATGTAATATAAAATTAGGCAAATAATAGACAGTGAACAAAGCCCTCTGTAAAATCCTTCAGAATATAGATAGGAATAAAACTGCAAAGTTTTGTATACTGAAGTGGAGATTTCTAAAAAAAATAATAGTCTACTTTGAGAAAACAGCCTTTTAAGATATGCATATAAAGGGCAATAAAATAAAAGCTTTATTTTTTCTTTTCTCTGAAACAACACGCTTTGAAATGACAAAGAGCCCAAAGTCTCAAAAATTACCTTTTTTTTGGGGGGGGGGGGGGGGGGGGGGGTCGCTATTTGTGGCCTTTCCTTGATAAAAGAACACAACATCTTGTATGTAAATGCATGTAAACACATTCAATGCTTGAAATGATTCTCTGGAAACAGACAGGTCATGAGGAATGTAATAAGAAAAAGGTGTAGGGTGAAGTGAGGACACTTGTAACTATGTACAGGTGTTTGCATTTCTCATTTATTTTATGTACAATTGCAGTCTAATTAGAACGGACTCAGCATGCATTCAGATCAAACAGCAATCTATTCTAGCTTTAGGTCTGTTCTTTTCTTTCTCTGTAGATATGCATTTTCATCTTCAGATTTCATTTAAAAAATCAGAAATACATCTGTAAGCAAGCAGTTTGCTTGAAACACTCAAGAATGCAGAAATGCAGAAGCCCTGATCATTAATATGACAATTCTGTCATTCCTGTTATGCAATGCTTTTGAATTATGTTACTTGAACTTGAAAAAAAAAATAAAAAAAAATAAAATATATATATATATATGTATATATTATAGAAAAAAAAAATCTTATAAGGACATATTAGACTTTGCTTTGGTCAAGATTAGGCACTTTATTAAATACCATTGTTTACACAAATGGTAAATGAACATGTTAGAAGAGGTCAATGAGGGTTTGAGAGTTGGTTTACATGAGGAAGTTAATTTAACAATATTTTGATGTCATAATGTCTGTAAGTTTAATTTTAATCGACAGAATCGAATACTTTAGAGTGAGACAGAACAAATATCACAAAACATCACATAATTCATCAAATTCCTTGCTAATACTGTACTTGCTGATGTTTGTGTTCCTATTAAAATTGATGTCATTTCCTGGATGATGGTATCTGGCTTTTTTTTTTCAGAATATTCCAAAAGACCAACAGGATATATATATATATATATCTTGGAATATGGGTTACTGCAAAGCCCCCAGGGAAATAACAAAAATAGCAACATCCACTCAACCAAAGTATTGCAATTATGTTCATTTAATTGTGATATTACGATAAAAGAGATTAATGTAACATCTATCATTCCTTCCTTTAAATTTGCAAACTTTATATTCTGTCCAATACATATGATTGCTTAAAAATATACTGCACAGTAGGAATGACCCAATTGCATTCGTTAAGCAGAATCTGTAGTTTATGTTGGTGCAAGAGCCATAATACAGTATGTTTAATGACCAAGTATCATGGACATAAACAGGAAGCAATTTTTTACAATACTGCACCCTAATACATAAATATGTATTGTTCCCTGTGCAATTACACAACCTAAACTCTTTCAAAGGAAGCAATTGTGAACTGAAACGGTAGTGATCACTTACCGGTCATGGATGGAAATAAGCATATAATACATTATGTTCAAGCTCAACTTGGAAACTACAGGAAGGGTAATGGAATGCAAAGTTTGGGTATTCGCTATATTATTTGGATTCTGAATATTTATTGCTGCTTACGTGCTGCTGCATGAGCTGAGATCTGCAGAAAGATACAGGCAGGGTTGAGAAAGAAGACTGACAGATGGATCAGGAATGCAAAAATAACAAACCATATAACTGCTCGAATGCACTGCGCTGGAGCTGTCACATATCAATCTCAACAGAGCGCTAAAGCTGCAGTCTTTCTCCTGACTGTGCAGAGCAATGGGCAGAAATAGAACATGCAGGCGATAGTTACACTGAATTTAAACCATTAGAGCTGTTCTCTATCAGTTAAGGTGGGTGTAAAGTTATCAGACTTCACAGTACACCGATACTAACCAAAGCCAGAAAGAGAAAGGCAAGAGAAAATGAGTCCTGCTCACTTTCAAGAGGATCACCATTCATTGTGCAAACAGCGACCGCTCTTACCGACAGCCACCTCCTCTCCAGTCTAGAGTATTTATGTAACACAACTTGGAATGCGGCAAAAGCTAAAGGTAGATTAGGTAAAACAAACAGGGGAGAGGACAAATGGCTTACATAACCAAAGTGAGACAGTCTAAACATTATCACTGCACCCACTCCATGCACCACGCATAGCAGCCCGCAGCGGGAAATTATGGTCAGCCCGCGGAGAATTATGGGTCCCCAGAGGGCTATTAAGACCTGGATCTAGCAAAGGGTCAACTGCAACGTCAGTGAGTGCGTGTAAAATGCATTTACATCCTCTTAATACCAGAACCTGAATTACTATCCACTGCGGGTGATCTGAAGTGAGTGGCCCAATATGGCTGCCCCTCTAATGCTCTTTAAATGTAAATGATTGAGCTGTGAATCTGTGAAACTAATTATGAAATAGATTTCAAGGCTATTTTGCTTAAAAAATGTGAATTCAGGCTTCCAAATGAGCAACTAATTTCTTTTAGATTTTTTAAAGCAAATTATGAAAATAATAAAGTAAAGTACATTTTATCTATTGTATACTCTACTAGTTTGTGCATGCAAAATTATGAATTATGAATGTTGCTCATTTTCACACACTGTCTGTCCATTTCACTAAAGAAATTATGCAAATCATATTAATTACAGCAAGCTAATAGCATAGATGTTTATGAATCAGGGGCCAGATTCAAAAACATTAATAAATTTAACTACTATTTTTTTCTACCTCCAACTTCCAAGAAGGTAAGATGTTTAAAATGTTTTAAAGATGTTCAAATAGGACCTTGTTTTTAACTTTGGCACAATGCACTCACACACACACATACACACACAGATACAGGATGCATTAATTCTAGAGGAAGCACAAATGAATGCAAAAGAACGCTTCATCTTGAGACAGGCTCTTTGAAAATAACCATTTGTAATATATTTAAAACACAACCATTTGAACTCTTGTCAAGCCAGTTGCAGTGAAAATAGTGTGCACACTTATAATGATTATAATGATTTTTTTGTGCTTCCAGCACAAACAATTATGCCCTTCGAGGTGTTTTTCATTGAGTTGATCAGCGAGTCTTCAACTAAACACCATGTAATCAGATAACATCAAATACTGTCATGTTCTTCTTCTTCAAAAAAAAAAAAATCTGTCACTGGGGTGCTACCTTTTCACAAGGTAGCCTTTTGTTCCATTTTTTACCTCTAAAAGATGCATATTAGTACCTTAAAGGTACATATTAATACCTAAAGAGTACATATTAGCAAAGGTACTGTACCTTCTTTTTTTCTTTCTTTCTTTTGAGAACTTCAAAACTTCAAAAAGTTTTTTCAAGAATTGCATTTAGGAATATTCTTACTAACATCTTAGAATGTCTCTCAGGTTCTACAATGAGCATCATTAGAAGAGAAAGGTGCGTAGAAGCTGGTATTGCTGCTTTAGCACCTTCACGTGAAGCACTGAGCAAGTGCAAGAAATTCATTCCTTGAATGCATTTGATGTAAAAGACATTTGGAATGATCGGATTAATGTATTACTGCACAGTGCGAGTGATTTCGAGGCATGATAATTCACTGCATGGTGCAGTTTGTAAGAAATTCAGTGCTGGATCTGACTTTAATGCTGATTCCTTGTGTTACAGTGTTGAGCATGTAAACAGTGAGGGAGGACAGATACTTCAGTCCATCAACATGAGACTTGCACGTATGGCAAGACTGACAAACAAGTAAACTATGAATTTGACAGCCTTAATTTAATACAGTTGCACTTGGTTTCCACTTATTCAAGAACTCATGTACTTACATGTGATGCAATTGAAAAAAATAGAAGAAAAACTGGGTATACGTGAATTGTTGACTTTACAGTGCCCCAGGTTATATCTTCTCTTGTGCAGACAGCATGAATAAACTCACTATAGTGACATGGAATGGTTTTGCATCCTTAAGCGAGTGTTCTATAATTAAACAATATAATAGTAATAGAATAAGAAAAAGTGATTGCTTTAAGCTAATTTTGTGCCAGTTTTCAGATGCTGGTTATTAATGCCCTCTATAGCAAGAAAGCTTTAAGATGCCCTAAAAAATGACTTGGGGCAAGCTTATCTTGTGTTAACGCACCTCACCTATCAACTGATGTTCATCAGCATGAATATTACTTCCCTGGGTGTGTTGAAGCCTGGTGGAGAATGAACAGCCATCTATTAGCAGAGCCACGGAGACAGAATCTCACATAATACCCCAGTGGTCAACACCAGATGTGACAGTCTGAAAACATCAACAATGATGCAATGATCTTTCCTGCTGCCAGACTTGCCTGTCATTATCTCTATTATGACTATGGGCAAAGTTTGTATCGGTATAACGTAAGACCACCATACAGATCTTAATGTTATATGCAAATAAGAAGAATAAGATTAAACGTTCAGTTTTGTGGCTTTTAGACCATGTCTGTTAGCTTTAAGGTTATCTACATGCTCTAATGCAGTAGTTTCCAACTTTTTGACTTCAAGGCCTCAACAATAATCAAAGGCCCTTTGACTTTTCCAGCTTTTTGTAATTTACTGGATAAAGATTAAGGACAAGGTTTTAAAGATATATTAAATAAACCTGATAAAATATTTTGCAGCTTGGCATAACAAGAACAGGTATATTTACTAAAATATGCAAGTAAATTAGCAAATAAATAAATCCCATGGAGCTTTAAAATTGTATTAATTTATATGACTTTTTTTCCCCCTTTTTTAAGTTAGGCTACTTGTATATCCAATTTTTTCAAAACAGCTGGTTCTTTAAAGAAAAAAAAAAAGTTTATTGAAAAGTGTATAAAATAAGTTTATTAAACTTATTTTAATGCTTGTTTTATTATATTTTATCTTATCTCGAGAGGCCAGATTAAATTTAGTAAATTTAGCAGATTAAAACATTAAATATACACATTAAAAAATGTATGTCTTTTTATCTTCCTGAAAAACAAACAAAAATAATAATAATAATAATGACTCTTCTACAGTATACAGTACTATACAGATTTTTATCCAATCAGATCCAACTTAGAATGACAATGCCCCTCCCACTAATACCACCTCCAGCCAAAATCATGCAGTACATCTTGTTCATCTCGGTCTTCAACTCTTCAACTGTGGAAGGCCATTTCTGCCAGATAGTAAGTAAGTAAATAAATAAATAAAGCAAGCATTGGCAAAAAAAGTCATAATTATGACTTTCTATAAAAGTCATAATAATGAGATGAAAAGGTGAAATTATTACAAAAAGTCAATGACAAAAATAATTTTTGACTTGGCTATTATTTTTACTTATGCCGTAATAATGATTTTTCAACAATCTAAATTTCAACGTGACATTTATTTTTTCTAAATTGCATCTTTTTATTTCAGAATTTTGACTTTTTGTCATAATTGAGACATTTTATGTCATAATTCTGACTGTTTAAGACATAATTTCGACTTTTCATCTCATATTTATGATTTAACTAAGCATTTTTTTTTTATTCTGGCAGAAATGGGCTTCCATATTTCAACCAAGAAAAGAAAAATGAAAAAAAAAAAAAAAAAAAGCAAGACTAGTTTAGTTATACAAAGCAATGACTATGCTAAAACAGTAAATTAATTAGATTTCTGTGTGATCCAGATAAGGATTTCCAAAAATGTGGATCTCTATCTCAAACACAAAAAGCTATTATTAGGGGTTTTCCTCAGCAAACGCCACATGTAGCACCTAATTCAAGCATTAAAACCCATACAATGTCCTGTTTTCAGCACCTTTGGAATGATATGCCACAGAATTTACTCTAATCTGGCTTATGGAAAGCTTGGAGATATAAACAGACCTTCCTGAAAGCCTATACACAGACAACTTTGCAAAAATGCCACAGATCCTTTGTGTTGATGACACGAGTGACCTTGTGAACTCACTAGGGCTGAACGATTTTGGAAAATAATCTAATTGCGATTTTTTTTTACCAATATTGCGATTGCGATTTTAATATGCGATTATTTTTTAAAGCTCTTTATATTCTGTATTATTCAACAAAGACCAATCAATAAATCTTGTATAGTATGCTTTGCCTCTTAAAAAAGTAATTAGTTATATTACTAGTTACTTCTCACAAATAGTAACTGAGTTACTCATTATAAAAGAAACAATTACCAGGGAAAGTAACATTGTTACTTTTTTTTTAGTTCAAATATGTCATAACTTGGATGTCCCCAATATTAAATGATGAATGAAATGGACACTAAATAGAATAAATTATTATTATAAAACATTGACACTAATCTACACTATTTTAATGTTTCTGTGGGACAATGGGAGACACCTTCAAATTCATGATTATTGAAATATTATCAACCCTAGACACTTTGGCATAAATCTGCATTGGCTTGTCATTTTTATAGAATCAGATAATTAATATTGGTCTGGTGAGTAATAAAAAAATGACAAGCCTGAAGTGTGTGATAATTTAGCTTATATATAATTATATCCTGTAGGAGACATGCCGAGTCAAGCCGGTCCTCTCTACACAGTCAGTCACAACTCACATTATTTTAAATCCAGTCAGATACAAAATTATTCCTACTGTATTGCCCTGTATATGTAGAAAATAGTTGTGCAGCTTAATATTTTTACGGAAACTGATAAATTTTTATTTCAAGATGCTTTGAAGAATATAAAAGTTGAAATTTCCCTTTGTAATTGAAATGACCTTACAAACACAGTGCCAAAAAGTCGCCCATCTCAACATCCAGACCGGCGAACTACCCCACCCTCTTTGAAGACTGCATTCTGGCCGCGTGTTTACGTTATGAGACAATAAACAATGGAGTTCAGGCGGGGCTGTGCCTCTGCTGGTGTCGTCTGACAGACGGCCGGCAATTCAGAGCTACACTTGGACAGCGTGGCGTGCAACGTTCTGTGCGTGCTCACTGTAAACCGTTCGGCCCGAGGCCAGTGTCACACAGCTGTAATGACACACTCATTGAACAAGGCCTGCTCGAGGGCAGCAAGTGGACATTTCTACTGAGTTATGAGGTTGAGTTTGCGATCCTGCTAAGAAGAAGAATCCAAATATTATACCAGCCGTTATCAGCAACAGATGTGCATTACAATGCTTGAGTTATGAGTCACCTGACATGCTGTGTATTTCTATTCAGTCATGACAGATCAAGCTGTTCAATGAGATACTAATAAACACCTGCTTTTGGTGTTCACTGAGTTCATAGAGATTTCATAGAGTTTAATTCTGCCTATAGTCAACTAGTCACTTGCTATTGCCCTATTAACTCAAAGAAATATTCCAGGTTAATTACAAGTTAAAGGAAAAGTTCACCTGAAAATGAAAATTAGCTGACAATGAACTCACCCTCAGGCCATCCAAAATGTAAATGAGTTTGTTTCTTTATCGGAACAGATTTGGAGAAATTTTGCATTACATCACTTACTCAATAATGGATCCCCTGCAGTGAATGGGTGCCTTCAGAATGAGAGTTAAAACAGCTGATAAAACATCACAATAATCCACAAATAATCTACATAACTTCATCAGTTCATCAATTAACATCTTGTGAAGTGAAAAGCTGCATGTTTGTAGGAAACAAATTCATCATAAAAAATGTCTAACTTCAAACTGTTACTTCTGGCTACAATACGAGTGCTTTATTCATAATATTGCTTTCTGAATAAGGAGAGAAATATGCACAGATAAAGCATCATTTACAAGCAAAAACAGTATTGTATTGTAAACAAATACTGTATGTTGGTGGATTTTGATGAGAGTGGACAACAGAGGATGAACCTTTTCACCGGAGGAACCATTATTATTGATTATAGACTCATATGTTAGTCAGAAGAAAACAACTTGATGGATTTCTCACAAACATGCAGCTTTTCACTTCAAAAGATGTTAATTGATGGATTACTTGTGGATTATTGCGATGTTTTTCCAGCTGTTTGGACTCTCATTCTGACGGCACCCATTCACTACAGATGATCCATTGGTGAACAAGTGACATAATGCTAAATGTCTCCAAATCTGTTAAAATACTCACTATTTCAAAAGTATAGCTACAAGACGTGTTAAAATTTTAGTGTGGGAAAAAATCACTAACTAACCTTTTTCATGTAAAGTTCCATCCAAATTTTTACATTTTGTTGCTATAACAATGGAATGGCAGTTACAAATAATGGACATTTCATTTAACAGAAGAAGTAAGTCATATATGTTTGGAACACCATGAGGGTGAGAGTAAATTAATGAATTGTCTCTTTAAACCCTAAAATGAATGATTTTTGCATCCTTTTTTAAACCAAATAGACGAATTAAAAAAAAAATCATTTTTCAATCCCATTATGCCAGAAATGTTGTCGATTAAGTTTGTATTATCTTTCTATATCTCGTGCCCCTCTGTCAGACGTGTTTATGGCACACATGGTTAATGACTGGTGGCTTGTGAAGAGTTACTGCATATGAAACCATGACCACAAGAAACCTCCCCCTCCCCCCACACACAAACATAGCCGTGAGAAGGAGCACCACTGGACTTAAGCCATCTAATTCACAGCATGTGAGCCAGCTGCCTGTGTACTCGCTCAAGTTCAACTGTACTTGACTTGGGAATAGAGCCACTGGGTTTCACAACCAGAAATAAAAATGTACCTGATAACCAGGTTTATTATTAAAATTGGAAATAGGATTTGGCCTCACACCTTAATAAAGGCATGAGTGGATATCAATCTCACAGAGATGAATATCAGCTCTACTGATGTGAAACTATATTTTCCCCCTTTGTGTATATTAGTCCCATGAGTTATGATTTTTTCTCATTGTGTCTACATTTAACACAATTTTAGTCTGTAGCAAAATGCATAAATCCTAATGGGGTATTGTTTGAGTTGTAGCACAAAGAGTTCGGAGATTATGGTATAAACCGTAAAAGAACATTACAAGAACATCACACACACATGTCGCTTTGGACCGCCAGTGTCCTTTTTTCATGACCTTTTTCAGATGTAGTATGTGCATGATGGAGGATTACTGCACCATATGGCCATTTAAAGAACAATGCTACACCTGTCCAAGATGTCTCACGAAGCATGTATGTACAGATCACTAGAAAAGCTCAAAATAGCACTCGTTGCTTACAACAATAAATCCTTCTTGATTTAATGAATCATTATTCATTGTTAATCACCTAATCATTATTTTGAGGGCAACATCATTCAAAAGTGTGTGTGCAGATGTTAAGGAAATCTTGCAGGATGAAGAATCAACCATCTCATTGGATTCAAAAGACTTTTAGCAACAGATATCATATAAGACTGAGAGAAATATTTACAACAAAAATCATTTTTAGGGCTGCAATAGTTAAAGTGAGGATTAAAACTATTAATTGAATATGTTTAACATACAATGATTTTCTCTGCAAACTGAATAATAATTTGATTCAATTATGTTTTCTTGAAATTAGTCAGAAATTATGATTTTAATCATTTTATTCTTTTTTTACAAAAAAAACACTAAATAAATAAAATAAATAATAATAAAAATAGGTGTTTATCACAGATATTCGGTCAACTTAATAAACAGTACATATAGTTGTTTAAAATATCACAGTAAATATTTTACACACAATAGTCTAAATGGGTTTTATGTTTGAAAATATACAGAATCTGCCTTTGTATTTTAGGAAGAGGTCCCTTAAAATCCTATTTTTTTGGTATCAAAATGTGATCTGAGATGTCTTATGAATTTTGAAACTACTGGAGAAAGTGCATTATTGCTCAAAATTAAAAATGTAAGTCTACTTGCTGCCTTAAATTTTTAATTTAAATAAAAGTGGTTCCATCATCGACTGTGATGAATTCATTACACTTTTTAACCAGTTTGATTTGAAAGATTTTATGCAGTATGTGAATTATATCATGACATTCAGCAGGGTCAAAAGTTTTAAAGTAATTCAGATTTTTTAAAGGCATTTTAAATGACTAACTTAATCTAAGTTTAACTATTATTGAACGTTGAAGCCCCTGTTAAAATTTATATAAACCTCTGAATTTTTTTAACAAGACCAAGGTTTAGATATTACCACATGAAGCATATTGTTAACGATACATTTTTTAACATAACATTTAACATAACATAAAATTTTTTTCATTTTAAGGATTAAGAAGATAAATTATTGTGGGAAGTTAAATATTAGCACAACATAGTGATACAAACATATTTGTAGTGTTTAAATGTCACAGAAAAAAAAAACATCACAGCGGGAGGTCCATTGTCTTGCAGCAGTGCCACCCAGTCTGACAGGCACTAGGGTCAATGCCACATCCGATGCCCACAGCAAGCTGACTCCACCTGATGTGTCACACTCTGCGTCACACACTGGGACACGTGTAAGCCATGTGCCTAAGACAGATTCGGGATGCTTTCTAGGAACATATTTGCTGTTCTCGCTCTCATTCCACTGTGATTTATGTCTTTGTTTTCTTTTTCTCTCCGTCTCTATCCGTTTTTGCTCTCTGTGTTAGAAGCATTTCAACTCTCATTCAGTCTAGAAATGTTAGAAATAAAAATCTGCCGGTGTAACCTTGACTCAGGTGAACCACCTTAAAAACTCGAGCCTATCGATGTATATTTAATAAGGTGAAATATTTGCGGCGATGCACTATCTGCCCTTTGCTGGGTAGACATGTCACCTTGGATAAGCAATTTCTAGGTGATGTCAGCACCAGAGCGCCACTATAAATCTGAGCATGCTCACTGAGCCACACTCCATTTAATGCCTCTGTAGGTCAGATTGCAACAAAACCTACATGGAAATGTTCACAATAATTTTGCTGTGGGTTCACGGTTAGTCTAAAAAACGTTCCTGTGCAGTTCTAGAAATCATACAGTATATACTGAATATGCACCAATATAGGCAGCAGTAAATGTGGGCTGTAATGAGAGGTTACAAATTTAAGTGCTTATTGCAGACATCAGCATATGCTAGTTATCTAAAATGAACAGTTATCTATGTCATAAATTGAAAATCATTTGCCCCATGAGTCTACAGCCACCATAACCGACCAGCTACTACATACAACGTGCCTCATCAAACCACGTGTATAAGAGCAGGATGCGTTAAACTGGATCCATTCCTGAAAATATAATAAATTATAAAATAAGACAAAATAAAATAAAACAGTCATGAGATTAACTACTTGCGAACTTGACACGGCAACATGAAAACTCTACCCATACATAAATGTAATATATGACATTTATTTTCCTGTACATGATATTATGTTATTGACATATGTTACCTGTAATTTTCACATACAAACATTCTCTCTAGGTAGATAAAATGTAAGTTTATACCAAAATCCCCATAGTATTTTTTTTTATATGTACAAACATTAATAATATACGTATATGATGGTTTAATATGGTACTATATGTACATAGCAAGCATTTATGTCAACAACAGTATTATATATATATATATATATATATATATATATATATATACTGTATATATGATATATACAACATTATTAAGACATATATACAAATGTGTATGTTTATTATGTTTTTGTAATATACTGTATATGTAATCACCCTAGCGCCATTTTGGAGAGTATCCACTGAACGTAAACAGCGTATGCTGTTCTGTGTCAGCTGCATCACGCGGATACGTTGTTTACGTTCAAATCGAAGCGTGGCGCAGCTGACACAGAAAAACATATGCTGTTTACGTTCAGTGGATACTCTCCAAAATGGCGCTAGGGTGACGCGGAGGAGATGAATTGTTGAATAAAGTCGTTATTTTTGTTTTTTTTGTGTACAAAAAGTATTATCGTAGCTTCATAACATTATGGTTGAACCCCTGATGTCACATGGATTATTTTACCGATGTCCTTGCTACATTTCTGGACATTAATCGTGTTAATTACATTGCTGTCTATGGGAGGGTCAGAGAGCTCTCAGAATTCATCAAAAAATATCTTAATTTGTTTTCCGAAGATGAACAAAGGTGTTACGGGTTTGGAACGACATGAGGGTGAGTAATTAATGACAGAATTTTCATGAATCCCTTTAATATATGAAATTGTTCAGAGCACTGCACATGACGTGAAAAAATATATCATTGCCACAGTTTTACTAAAATAAAACTAAGGAGCAAAATAGTACAATACAGCCATAATTTTATATGTTTTGGGAACAAATTCTTAATTAGCATCCAATATCCATTTCTTTTTTAGCATTTCATATGCAGGGCTCTGTAAACATGATATGAAAAACAGCAAATGTTGTAGATCGAATGCAAACACACATTATGTTAACTTCTCGGAAAGACTGACAACTCTATTGCCAAATGAATTGTTTTAGACTATAGGCCAGTGCTAGGCTTATGTTCAGTTTTAGAGATAAAACAATATACTGACTTCTAATAATATTTTTTTAATTAATTTAATATTATTATTATAAATTTTTGTCAGCAGATATTAATATGCAATTAATTGCAATTAATTAATTAACACCGATAGCCCTAATAATAATTTAGCATGCAGGACTCTCCAAAATAAATGTAATGGTTAAGATCAAATGGCGATGCACTCTTCATGCGGTCTAAAATGAAGCCCATGTTCATACTAAAGCGAGGCAGTTAGCTCATATACATTGTGGACTGTGATAAGTTAATGCAGAGTTGCGTAATCTTACTGTCCTTTGCTCTACATCAGATAGGACAGGTAAATGATAAGCTAAATATACTCAGATGGGTTGGTTTACAAGGCTCTATCATTTTGAAACAGGCTAATAGTCTCTCAGTACCTGTACCTAATAACGTTGCGCAAAACTCACAGGTGCCGTATGTCAACATGATAGAAAAGGGAAGGATAGATAGGTGGAGAAGCTCTGGTTGCAATAGCACTCTTATCTGACTCTAGACACCACAAATAGACTGAGTCAGAGAGACCACAGGAGGGCTGGTTACATAACAGAGAATGGAGAGATGGGATAGCTGCAGATTGCCTCTCTACCCCTCTGTCTTCAAGGATGATTCCACCGCCACATATTCATTCTGAATCATGCTGCACTTTTAATGAATCCTAACATGGGAGCACGCAGCTCAAACAAAGCAAAGCCCAACTAAATACGCTCCAGGCTTTGAAATATTTCCCCATATTTTCCATCCTGGAGGAACGTGGGATGAACTCCAACCCAGTTTTACTGTCCTGCGCTAACACTGTGCCTCCTTGTTTGAGGTATCCTCAAGCAAGACTGCCAATGAAGGTAAATACACAGCATCATCCGCTCCTCTCATAAATATTTAGGCACCGGGACATGCCTTTGGTTCGTCTCGCTTTGTTTTAACAGAGTGGAGGAAAATAAAGCCTGTATGGGCTTTGCTGTGGACACTAGGTACCAGGATTTTAAATTCCAACCTTGTGGAAAAGGAAGAAAAAATAGCAGGAAGAAAGACATAAAATGGACAGTTTACCAAGTTCTGTTCGGAAGCTCCCCTAAAAACTATTAAATCTTGTGGTACAGCGGTTTATGTTTCTTTCATTGCCTTTGTAATTACTCTTTGAGGGTTTGGAGCTAGTCAAAGCGCTAACGTCAACAACAATAAAGGGTTTCTTTATCCAACGTTTCTAGATTTTCCCTTGAGTGAAAATTCCCAACGCGAAATGAGGTTTGAAAACAAAAACACCACACATTTCTTGTTATCTCCTTGCATGTTGCTTCTTGTATACTGTGAAATCCCCTGTTTAATTAGTAGTTGTACAACAAGGTGTGAAGTACCACTATTAGAACAATGCTGTAAACACTAAGAAATGGGAACCTGAGACACTTATCTTTCTTCATCTTTTCCAAGCCATACTCCTCAGATGTTCTACTGTAGATTTCATTCTTTTTTTTTATGTTAATGTGACCACACAGTGACACTGCATCAGTCTGTGGACTCATCTTTGGTGTATTTAGCCTCATGGGAGATGCCCTCACCCACAGACTTTTATAGGAAAACCTATCATAACATATTTCTTGAGGAAAATCTGCCAATTTCTCTCTGAGCTTCCCTGCCAAAGCACACATTGGTAATGACCAGCCCCAAGGAGGTGAGGCTTGGAGCACATCTCCCGTTGCCAGTCTCCAGGGATCCAATGGGAATACTTTCCATTTAGCACCTCCAGACATGCTTTTTTTATTAAACCCAAGTCTGACTCGTGCTTACGAAAATGGTCGCAAGATCTTAATCTCGTTTTTTGGCTAACTACGGGAGTTTCCTGGGATATGTCAGTAGCATATATGACAGTCATTCAAAGGCAGCAGACCTGGTACTGGATCTGTGGCTACTCTAAAACTAGACTGTGGACAGGGAGCCTTAAAGCCAGCCTGCAGGATCCACTGCAGTACCTATTGTCGTAAATAAATAACCAACTGGCTAGACAGAGTAAGAAAAGGAGACCTTGAACAGAAAAAAAACAGCCTTGACTTCTGTATATAAATGGCATCTTTCTAATTTCAGAATGATATAAAATTGAGCTGCTAATTGAAATGCAACATTTATGATGGAGTATAAGTGACTAATTTTACATTCCTTCTAATAATTTTTTTATGTTAAGAATACTATTTTTTAAACCTGATACTTCCAGTATACATACATGTGTGTGTTCGTGTGTGTGTGTGTGTGTGTATTAGTGCTGTGTTCGACGATACGCGCTGTATCATCACAGAGATCGATACATACTATCGGCTGGCCCTGTATCGATATTGTGGCACACAGCTTGCTTTCAAGAACACCGATGAGAAACACCCCAATTGGCTACGCTAGCTTATTTTTGTTTAGGTGTGATACGACTGGATAAACTTGCCACACCGGCTAGCTCAATATTCTATTATTATCAGAAAAGTGAAATTCATCAAGTGTTCACTTATGAGAGAGAGAGAGAGAGAGAAAGAGAGAGAGAGAGAAAGAGAGGGAGAGATGCTGTGTATGTATGAATGACCACTGCAACAGTAAAGCTGTGGCTTTAATTCCTTGCTTTAATTCCTTCAGAAACAATGATGTTACCAGCTCCTTGCTGAGAAATATAATGTAGCTCTTGAGCAATTAAGCTATTTAATTGATAAAATTGCGGGGCAGCGCTAAAAACATTGTTGCTGAATGTCTGTGTGCGGCCGCAACGTGATCTGTGTGTGTGTGTGTGTGTGTGTGTGTGTGTGTGTGTGTGTGACTGAGCGTGTGTGTGCGTGAGATACAGTGAGCATTAGTTTAGAACTCTTTTAATTAAAAAATTTAAATGTAGAGAGTGTGTTAATTTGTGCAATGATAACCTACCAGCAATGTTAAGATGATTTTTTTATATATTAATATGAGTACATTACAATATAAATTTATTAGAAGAGTACATTATTATTTATGGGCTTAAAAACAAGATGCAAGCAATCAGAATATTTTACCTGGTAGGGAGTGCCCAATATAAACATGAAACATATGCCATTACCTACAGGTGCATCTCAATAAATTTGAATGTCGTGAAAAAGTTAATTTTTTCTTGTAACTTATTTCAAAAAGTGAAACTTTCATATATTTTAGATTCATTACATGTAAAGTAAAACATTTCACAAGTTTTTTTTGTTTTAATTTTGATGATTAGAGCTGACAGCTCATGAAAGTGAAAAATCAGTATCTCAAAATATTAGAATATTTACATTTGAGTTTCAATAAATAACCATCCATACAGTATAAATTCTGGGTATCTCTTGTTCTTTGAAACCACAATAATGGGGAAGACTGCTGACTTGGCAATGATCCAGAAGACGAACATTGACACCCTCCACAAAGAGGGTAAGTCACAGAAGGTCATTACTGAAAGGTGTGGCTGTTTACAGAGTGCTGTATCAAAGCATATTAAATGCAAAGTTGACTGGAAGGAAGAATTTGGGTAGGAAAAGGTGCACAAGCAACAGGGATGAGCGCAAGCTTGAGAATACAGTCAAGCAAAGCTGATTCAAACACTTGGGAGAGCTTCACAAGGAGTGAACTGTAGCTGGAGTCAGTGCATCAAGAGTCACCACGCTCAGACGTCTTCAGGAAAAGGGCTACCAAGCCACTTCTGAACCAGAGACAACGTCAGAAGCATCTGGAGGAAGAGTGGAGAGGCACAGATTCCATGTTGCTTGAAGTCCAGTGTGAAGTTTCCACAGTCAGTGATGATTTGGGCTGCCATGTCATCTGCTGGTGTTGGTCCACTGTGTTTTCTGAAGTCCACAGTCAACGCAGCCATCTACCAGGAAATTTTAGAGCACTTCATGCTTCCTTCTGCTGACAAGCTTTATGGAGATGCTGATTTCATTTTCCAGCAGGACTTGGCACCTGCCCACACTGCCAAAAGCACCAAAAGCTGGTTCAATGCCCATGGTGTTACTGTGCTTGATTGGCCAGCAAACTCGCCTGACCTGAACCCCATAGAGAATATATGGGGTATTGTCAAGAGGAAGATGAGAGACACCAGACCCAACAATGCAGATGACCTGAAGGCCACTGTCAAAGAAACCTGGGCTTCCATACCACCTCAGCAGTGCCACAAAATGATCACCTCCATGCCACGCCGAATTGAGGCAGTAATTAAAGCAAAAGGAGCCCCTACCAAGTATTGAGTACATATACAGTAAATGAACATACTTTCCAGAAGGCCAACAATTCACTAAAAAAAATTTTTTATTGGTCTTATGAAGTATTCTAATTTGTTGAGATAGTGAATTGGTGGGTTTTTGTTTAATGTGAGCCTAAATCATCACAATTAAAAGAACCAAAGACTTAAACTACTTCAGTCTGTGTGCACTGAATTTATTTAATACACGAGTTTCACAATTTGAGTTGAATTACTGAAATAAATGAACTTTTCCACGACATTCTAATTTATTGAGATGCACCTGTATATTGTACTGTGGTACTGTTATGAGGCCCTTCATATTGCAGAGGTCAACTGCCTGCTCTGCCTATAGTTAGCAATGGCCCTATAGTATGCAGTGTTTAATAAACAGCTGTTTTACTAAATTTTTCTGAGGTGAAATTCAGTGCAGTCCCGTATCGTGATATGTATCGTATCGTGATACGTATCATATCGTGACTTTGCTGGTGATACACAGCACTAGTGTGTATAGTCTCTCATTCAGCTTCATTTTATTTAATCTAAATGAGGGTCAGCTGAATCTAAATTCTAAATCTGTATCTGTGGTTGGACTATTTTAAAACCTGCATTCTATTGATTTTTTCCATTTCCATTAAAGTGCCAATAAACTTTTTGTTGAGCAACTATAGTGCTTCTTCCAAAATGTGTTCTACTTATTCGTTCCACTTTATACTCTCTCCTGCTTTACTGTTTTGCGAATGCTGCATCTGATTTGACCTCTGCCATGCCTTTTAACCCCCAGGCCCTTAGATACAGTACGGCTAGTAAACAAGCCATCTTAAAGTTGCATGATCAGACCGGTTTTCAATTCTGCATTTGTCTCTTTCCTTATACTGAAGTTCTCTGAATACATTCATTATTTATTCAGCGATGCAAACTGCTCACCATCAACAAAATTTGCCTTTATGAAAGCTATCGTGCATCTAACTTCGGTTGCAGCCAATTGTGATTGACTAATGCATTAGATCATTTAGTTATAAATTAGTTATAAAATTATATCTGAATAATTTTTTAACATTATCAAATAGATTGTACCACAACATTCAGCATGAAGGGACACAGACCCACCTGACCAAAGCATCAACAGCATCATACATATCAAAGCAGAACAGAAGCAAACAGAACAAATCTGCCGTGCAAAGGCATAAGACCGTAACTTCGATTTTGGTCGAAAATGAGTTATTGATATTTTTGAGACATTCAAGACATCCTTTATCATGTGCATAAGTATCTTGAGTCAATTCCGTTGTTTTTCAGAGAAAATAATGGGTTGTTTTAACCGTAACTTCGAAAAGAACACCGTATAACACCAGTTACCGCTCTTTTACTTTGTTTGGAACGCTCAAAATGAGTTATGGCGTTCTGCCTTTGTTTAGCCGTGCGTCACTATGAAGTTACGGTGCCGGCTTGGAGTTATATGGTGTTCTGCCTTTGTTTTACTGTCCATTAAAGTAGGCTATGCCACATTTTATTTATGGTGTAACTTGTATAATTTCATACATCTGATCTGTTACTGAAGCACGTTATTAGACAAGCGAATTAGATAGATGAATGAATGAATGAATGAATGAGGCATTTATATAGCGCTTTATTGTGCATTTCTGTACACCCAAAGCGCTTTACAGTCATGAGGGGGGTCTCTCCTCAACCACCACCAGTGTGCAGCATCCACTTGGATGATGCGACGGCAGCCACAGGACAACGGCGCCAGTGCGCTCACCACACACCAGCTACAGGTGGAGAGGAGAGAGAGTCATAGAGCAAATCAAGTGGATGGGGATTATTAGGAGGCCATGATGGTCAGAGGCCAGTGGCGGGAATTTGGCCAGGACACCAGGGTTACACCCCTACTCTTTACGATGAGTGTCATGGGATTTTTAATGACCACAGAGAGTCAGGACCTCGGTTTAACATCTCATCCGAAGATCTCATCAAGATCTACCAAACAACTCCGTATAACAAAGCACTGTAAAGACTAGATACCTTGGCAGCAATACGTAATCGTGAATAATCTTTAAAGATTTTTATTTTTATTATTTCCTTTTTATAATGCAGATTATTCACCAGGCTGTCACTTCTAGTTGGCGCGTGTGGACTCAAATGCCGTAGAATGTAGCATGATCAATCAATGATAATCAGTACTAACAGTTCACAATAGCCTGAATAACGAGTTAATTTGATGTAAAAATATTATTTATTTGTTGCTTACGAAAAAAATATTGTGTCTTAATACACAGCTACATTTCAATGGCTGTCACTGGAGTAGCAGGCAGTATGATGGTGTAGTTAGGGCATCTACCAGCTGGGCAAAACTGGAGAAACTAACCAAACAAATTCTGTGTTCCCATGTTTTAGTTTCTCTCTCTCCTCTTCTCTGCTCTTCCCTTTCATCTACTTTCTCTTTGCATGCTTAAGGAGTGCACAGCACAAAAGAGCCGATTAAAGAAGGTATCAACTCTGTGATTGGTTTACATGGTAATCTGCAAACAAACTGAGCAAGATGGAAGACACGAGATAAGTGTAGAATGCTTGTGTATTTAACCTGTGTAACCTCAAATTACAAATGCTACGGACAGTTTTTGGCACAAAGCTCAACCAATGCCATGAGTTTGGGTTGGGGCTTTTTCTGTTTGTCTGACAACTGGCAGATGGATGAAGTTTTTTGAGAAACCTATTTGCAACGATCATTATTTTTTACAGTTACGTTTAGTGACATTAGTGATGCAGAGCAGAAATAATACACTTCAGCTTTAATATTATTTAACACTTCAAGCACCTTATGTTTAATATTTTAGCATGATTTCTTCTACATCTAACTACTGCTATTTCAAAAACCTTAATATTTTAAAATGTGGATTAATAGCATTTTTCATTTTCATCAACAGGTTACATGGATATGCCAGCATATGGCAGCAAGTGACTGTTTTTATGAGCAAGTCACTGAACCATTCAGTCAACAGATTCATTCAAATAATTCAGAAACCAAACAAGTGACCAAATTGACTGAATGGGTCTTTGAATTATTCACTTAGCCAGTTTGTTCAAAAACACTGATTCACCCAGCAACTGAACACATTATACTGTGTTCTGCTTGCAAACGCTTTGTTTTGATCTTTGTTAGCACCCACCCGCTCTTTTTTTAATCCCCATAAATCATAAGCAGCGTCTCAGAACAAGCTGTTTGCGGAATCCATAAAATGGGATGTCACATTTTACAGGCCCCTCCCACTATTGTTGACGGACACTGCCGTATTATCAGAAACCCCGTCTTGAATGAGTCGCACACAATCCGCTGATTGTTTTGTTTTGGCAGAGTATCTGAGGTATGAGCTGTAAAGGCACAGCCCTATTCTGGAAAAGGGGGCGGGGAGCAACAGCTCATTTGCATTTAAAGAGACATGCACAAAAACAGCCTGTTTCTGCTTCCACTCAAAATAGGCATTTTCAAAATATATAATAAATATTCTGTGGTGTATTTTGAGCTGAAACTTCACAGACAGATTCTGGGGACACCTGAGACTTATATTGCATCTTGTAAAAAGGGGCATAGTGCCCTTTAACTGTTTATGGAACTGTTTTATAAAAGCAATATGACTCTCAAAACCATGCTGTTAGCTGCATGTACGGTATGTAGCAAACCTAATGCTTATTTATGTCACTCGCATGTTGGTCTTCTATATGAATATTTTAAAAAATCTTATTTTTATGGCAATCAACAACAGCACATGTTGAATCTTGAGCTCACTTTGTCTTGCATCACCAATGCTTCTGGTTTGCGGTGTAGTTGTACATCCTACAATGATTTTTAATGAGACCAGACATGGCAAACAGAATGGAAGTAGTGAGTTATCATGCCAGCACCTTGTTCAGAAAAAAAAGTGGATGTGTGTGTTTGTGTGTGTGTGTGTGTGAGTGTAAAAGGCTTCCAGGCTGTAGGATTAATTCCACTCTGTTACGTTCCTCCTTGCTGGCTAATTAGTTTGCTCATACCCTTGATAAAGATTATAATCTCATTTCATAGTCATTTCAGTGCTGCACCTAATCTATTCCTAATCTCCTCAAACACGATAATCTAGACAAACATGGCAAGCCCTTTCATGTGATAGGTATCCAGTACTCTCAGAAGCCAGTCTTCATACGGCCCATTTTACTGTGATTCATGCTTAGAGTCAAAGGAAATTAAATATGACTTATTGAAGGCCGAGTGCAGCTTCTTTCAAACCTCCAGTGAGGTGGATTTCTTTTTAGGTCAAGTGAATAAATATTGCCTCTGCCTAGCATTCCTTCTGAGAAAAGAAAGTGTGAAGCTCGAGAAAGTTTCCTTCCAAAAGTTGTTGAGGAACCGGTTTCAAAGAAGTGATCTCAGCGCAAGCGAGGAAGGAGAAAGTCGAGGCGCTTAACAGATGGAGATAAAAACAACACAATTGACACATCAACAAGCGCTCTGACAAAGTGCTGCAGCATCTTTCTGTGGTTATAGCCCACCCCCCATCTTTTCCCGAAGCCCTTCACAACGGACCAATGGATTTGAGAGCTTAAATATCAATCATCAGATCAGTGTCATTCGCATTAAGCGTCCTAAGCACAATACAATACGTATGTAGGCCAACGAGTGGGCCTCACTCAATCCAATTAAGTGCAATGAATGGAGTCTCAAGATATTTGAGATTTGTATTTTCATACATTAAATAACAATTGGCCCCACTGGAGATTTGCGCAGCTATTTGTGTGGGCTTGGCACATCTGGAGCCTGGTAGCATTTTTTATTGAGAATGTTGTGCATGGTGCATTTCTGTCAAGGCATGTACAGTAAGTGACTGCAGGTGGACCAAAGCAATCAAACCATGTCTGTTTCCTATTATGCATTGAAGGGATATGACCGTCACGGATCACTGCAGAGGTCTGTCATACACTGTAAAAATGATTTTTCAAAGTTGGAATTAAAGTAAAGATTATTGGAGTATGTTTTACAAGAAACTTTAAAGTATTTTAGTCTAGCTGCTTCAAAATTTCACATTTAATTCAATGTGTTACTTGCCATTTCATTGTAATCATTTACTAAATTTACTATTAACTTCTGATTGAAAATTGTTTCAAAATAAACCATACACCAATTATACCACTTTATTATTGATTAATTGATTGATTGATTCATTCATTCATTCATTCATTCATTCATTCTTGTGTATAAAGTGCATTCAGGGGATTTTTTTTTTCTTGTATTTTTTTTATTTTTTATAATACATTTGAAAACTTATTTTGTTCCACAAAAGAAAGTAGCCCAAGTCATACAGGTTTGGAATGACATGAGGGTGTGTAAATTATGACAGAATTCCTTTGTGAGTGATTTATCTTTTTAAGGAAAGGACAGTCCTTTTTGGTTGTTTGTGACTGACCCTGAACAAAGTGAAATTGTGTGATTGTGAGTGTAGGAATGTAGTTTACATCTGTTAAAAAAAAAACAGTCAAAGTGGATTATCTACTGACTTTGACCTTTATCTATGCATGACATTGTATAATGTTGTCAAACTGTTGTTGTAATGCTGTAATGCATTCCTTCCACTTATTTACAAAAAATATCCATATACATAATCTATGGATGAACAGCAGTAGTATAGGCACATTTCATCTCTAGCGTTCCGTCTGTTGAGCATTTGCAGTAGATCTAATCTTGTTAGTGCAGATTTAATGAACTGAAATGCCCAGATGGTTGCTAAAGAGAAATGCGAATGGTCTGATTTGCTCACATAAGGCAAGGATAGCTGGCCATAATCTTCATTTCTGGCTTAATGTCTTGTTGATTCTATAAATAGACATAAAGTCTGTACCACACAAGTTAGTTAGAGATGACTTAATCTGTGTCAGCATTGGCCGTCTATGAATAATCGTGTAATTTGTGACCCTTGTTTATGCAGATGCACTCTCCAAAAAGGTCATTCTAGAATTTATTTTTTTCTTCCAAAATTCAAATGTAGCTGTTTAAGTCATCTGGTGAAAATTCCTGCATTTTTCATAACTCAATATATGTGACCCGTGCTGGCAAAATGAGTCGGAAGTCGCACGGACTAATTTTGAGCTACAGGCAAAAGAAATTAAAAATGTCCGTTTTGGTCGAATTTGAGGTTTTCACAAAAATGAGTTCATTAAGCCCTCTTCTAGCGATCCCAATGCTCCAAATAGTAATTAAACATCTAAAATGATCTTTATTTGTACGTTTTCTGAGAGGATTACCTTTTCTCTGCTCGCTTCTGGACGACTGCTGCTGCTTCTCAACACATGTTATAGGTCTATCGTTGCAAAGCGCAGCATTCCAGCTTTGTGAATATTCATATCGAATTCTCCATGACATGAGTCCAAACCGGTGAAATATTATTTTTAAACCCATGCTGATGAAAACAAAACGATCGCACTGACTGACATTTGCAAAGCGCGTGCATAAGATGCGCCTTTCCGCGAGTGCGCTATCTCCCTTACAAAGAACAGTCCGTCTCAATGCTAATCATACATTAAAAGAAAAGACGGAATCACTCGCTGCTCTTGATTAAACTACTGTTTATTTGCATCTTTGTTCTTATTTTTAATAACAAAGATAAAATAAAAATAGCTATATTGTGATTAATAATGGAGAATGTGAAAATAAAAAGAACTCATTTTTGAAAATTTTCGCATTCCGACTCATTTTGCCAGAACGGGTCACATATTATGCCTTCGACTTTCAAATATTGTCTAATACTTTTATTCACAAAGGATGCATTTAATTGATCAAAAATTACAGTAAAGTAATTTATAATGTTACAAAAGTTTTCAATTTCAAATAAATTCTGTTCTTTTGAACTTTCTAATCATCAAAGTATCCTGAAAAATAGAATGTGTCATTTTCCACAGAAATATGAAGCAGCACAACTGCACTTAAAATAAATATATTTTAACATAAAAAAATTATTACTGATACCAAACATTTGACCAACAAACTGAATATTAGTTTTTGCTGTGGTATAAAAATTGTTATTGATAATCTTGTATTTTAACTGGCATTGACAGCCCTAGTCAGGACAACCCAAAGTATATAATAAATAGCTATTTATGCTGCAAAATGTCATGGAATTAAATAGCATGATTGAAAACAGATTATGCTGAATTTGTTGGTCCCAAAGAGCTACCATAAATCTTACTTCACCATTGACTGAGGCTAAACTAAACTGCTCCCTCAGCTCTTTGTTTCTGCTTTCTACTCTCAGTTGCGAAAAGGTTACTTTCACAGAGCCTTATAAATCAACAATCTTTCAGTGGTATGAGTTTAATTTTTAAGGTTTCAAAGGTGTTATTCATCTCTTTAGCGAAAGAAATGTCCCTCTGGCTATAGATGATCAGTCTGCTGTGTAAATCAGATCATCACATTTATATTGCCATCCTAATAAAAAAAGGATAACACGCAATGTCATATAACAACCACTACCATATACATCATATAAAAAACACACTGTAGAGCTTGTGTATATGTTCCATCTCTGTTATACACCATCTCTGTTCCCATACTTACATGGTCAACCAGTGCAAGATGCCCTTAAGGACACTAGCAGTAATGAAATGAAATTATTGCAGAGTGAAACTTCTAATAAATGTGTTTCCTCTTTTCTCAAGTATAGGCCAATTACCTTAATGGGCTACCATAATATCACCTCACCAGCATCATGCTGCAACCACCCCAGCGAGGAGACAATTAAATGTAGCCATATTCCAAAATCTGGAGCCTATTACCGAGGTCATATTATGTCTCGCTATTCACAGCAATGCACACACAAAAAAGGCACACATCTCATTTTATTTGGCTGCTATTTACTTAGTCATGTAATTAGTATATCTAGTCTTCCAGTAAAAATAGCACATCATTCTTAAGACAAGATAAATTATACATTTAGTTGCATATTTTATAAAATTAGTTTAATAGTTCTTGTGTGTAGCATGAATCGAATAAAATTTAGTGACGTTTATGCTTAAAACTGTCATAATGAAATGTAATTATTACATATAATTATTAAGTAGTGAATTAAAGTATTATTTTTATTCATTATTAATTATTATTATTATTTAGATGAAATTTATATAAATCAATTTATTTAAAATAATTAATTTTTTTCTGTAAAAAAGTTTTTTCTTCTCAGGTTAACGTATCTTGCTTGAAGTAAGATTACATTTTTTGGTCCCACTTTATATAAAGTGGCCTTAACTACTATGTACTTACATTTAAATTAATAATTTGATACATTGCACTTATTGTGTACACACATGTTTTACCTTGTATTTATATTTAGAAATACTTAAATGTAATTACGTCTGTAATTAATTTCTGTAATTACATTTACAATTCCTTACACCTTAACCCACCCTTAAACCTACCCATACTACCAAACCTGTCCCTAACCAATAGCAGCAAAAGTGTTTTTCAATACAATATGAACACAATAAGTACATTGTACTTATTCTTTGATGAAAGTACATAGTAATTAAGGCCACCTAATATAAAGTGGGACCCATATTTTACTGGAAAACAAGAAAAATATACTGATTATGAAAATGTTTTTTTTTTATCAATGTTACAAAGAGTTAAAATGCATAAATGCATGCATTGCTAACAAGACACAACCTTATTCTTGAGTTCTAGTGTACTTTAAAAACACTTTCTGTCCTGAAATTCATCACATCTGGAGCATAAAAAAATAAAGCTTACCAAGGTTTTTGGCACCACTAAACAGTTGTGACATCCATGGCTTGACAACAACTGCACTGAAAGAGTTAACATCATGAGAGAAGAGATCATGCCTAAACAGCACACCAACTCCAGCAACTATTATGTCTCAAGTGCGGCGTTAAGTGCTAAGGAGAATTTTTAAGGGCTCCCGAGGGACTTCAGACCCTCCCACGTGATTCCAACATGCCCTCATTTCCAGTGCAGATGATTCTCAGGGGGGATCGAGACTCTTCTGCGTGCTACAACCCTTGGGCGAAATCTGACTCCCTGATATCTAGTGAGTCAGCATTCGGGCAGGGAATGGCAAATTCCAAGACTTTTTTTTTCTTGTGGCATCCTGTCACTACAACCACTTATAGCAGGTGGAGTAAGCCTGATTATCTATGAAGCCCCTTCTCAGGCCTGCGTGTCTTTGCCGATGGTCTGTGTTTTCCTGGCTCATTACAAAGGAAGTTAGTTAAAGTCATTAAAAACAGCCTCAGGTGCAAAAAAGAGGCACTTGATTAGACTCAGCGTGTCTACTCTTAGCTCCCATGCTAGTAAGGTGACTTTCATTTTCTTTTTTACCTTTAGTCTTAATACTGCATCACATTTTATGATGCCATACTCAAGGAAGATAAAGAGTTTTTCCTCATTAGTAACACACAGGGTCCTAGATCCTGAGGCCTTGGCTGCTCCAACTTAAAAGTATAAAAAGGGTCATTCACACACTTTGCTCTTTTGCCCAGTATAAAAGTGAGATGTGGTTTTGTGTCCAACTGAGGAAGCACCAATTGGATTTGTGCATGTCTAATACGAGCACAAAGAGAAATCTAATAAACATTATAGCACTGCAGAGAAAACAAGAAGATACCGGTGTTTGTCTAGCTGAGGTTTGCGAGACAAATGGGATATTATCTGAACCTCTAACATGACATGAGAGTCTGTTTGAGAATTAACCTGCAACTGTGAATCCCAGTGGTTTTGAAGTACTGTAATGTGCCAAAAAACTGAATGAGATGCAATATCATTCTGCTTCAATAGCTATGTTTTGTCATTATGAAATATAGTTTATAAGAGAGCCGTGATGCACTGGTAGCAAGTTCATTTTTGCTGACTGATGGAAGTTTTCTAGGAAAGGTCCACAAGTTGTTTGTAATTTTTATAAGCTAATTCAAAAAATAAAAAATAAAAATCTGTCATTATTTACTCATGTTCCCCATATGACTGACTTTGTTTTTGTGTAAAACCCAAGGTGCATTAGAAGAATATCCAGGCCACTCTTTATGACTCAAATTACTCCATATGACTCCATATGACTCATGAACTGCAATACAACGTCTTTTGAAACCCTATAATAGTTTTTCATTACAAACAGACCAACATTTATAATGCTATTCCCTATAAATCTTGACATTTGCCCTCTATCCAGCTCTTCTTCTTGGTATGTTAATAAAAGTTAATTAAGAGAAGTAGTGATGTCTGGTTAATTAACAAAATTAACAAGTCTTCTCAATGAATCAAAACAAGTCTAAATGAGTCACTCATGAATCAAACTGATCTGAATCTTCAGTTCACTGACACAGTGATTCGGTTGCAATAGTTAACAGACCACTGGAGTGGAAGATTGGTAGTGAATAACAACTGAAAGCTATTATATAATTTTAGAATACTTGATATATAGTGCAAGATTCATATGACCTACTTTTCAATACTTGCTTGCTGTTTTTGTGGGTTTTTATCATTAATTCACCTGCATTGTTTTGAAAAGAATATCCAGGATATTCTTCTTAAAAAAAAACAAGAATATGAGGATAAATGAGTAAATGATGACATACTTTGGCAAATGTATAACACTCATGGCCGTGTCCAGAATGTGTGTGTGTTCTAGTCTGAGTGATGCATGGATTCGTTGGACTTGTTTTATTTCTACTGTACATTTAAAGATGGATCCAACCCAACCATTCCCCCATGTTTACTGGCAAACGGACATGAAGAATGGTTTTGGTTCTCTTAAACCACCCTGACACACATTCCCAAAACCTGGCACATGCTTTTTAAGTATCGGAATGGAGGAAGCACTTGAGGCATGTTAATAATAACTTGGACAGAGTTCCTTCTACTTCTCAAAGACTTTAGCTTTGTCAAACACGTCTTTGCAACAAAGTGCAGGCGAGTAGAACATGCTGGCTGTGGGAATACAAAAAGCATTATTCAGATGACTTGTGACATCAATAAAGTGGGTTAATGGGGAGGCTGGACACCGTGAATTGCTGGAAAAGCAGCAGTTTTTGTCCCTAACCGCCCAATCGTTTAAAGTAGGCTGATGAACATTGGTGGGGATTTGACCCATTGGCCTTGCTATTGCTTTACAGAACAAACGAGGAAATCTAGGTCATTACTGCAGCCAGGGCGGTAAAAACGTTCCTATTTATAACCAGTTGTAATTGTATGACACAGACATTTCTGATGTAGTGCTATCTATACCCATCCTCAAATGTAATATATGTACATATACTGTATTAAATTTCCATATATGAAATATATTGTAATATGAACAAAAAGATTTTAGAAATTGGAACAATTTCATATATTAACATACATATGTAAATAGCCTATGTAAATATTTTTTTGATATATAGTATATTCCATGTACATACAACATATCATCCTAAAACCGGTCAATACATGTTGATAATATAATGAAATTACAAAAGATTACTAAATTATTATATATATAAAATATATAGATATTTTGTGCTGTATATATGTTGTTTTAATAAAGTTGCATATATATATAAAATATATATTGTTGACATTTATGGTTGCTATATATAAATACCATATAAAAATCATCATATATATATTAACATACACAAATTTTACTGTGGGGATTTTATATATGTTATAAACTTATACATCTACTCAGAGAATGCACATATGTGAAAATTATATATCTCCTTATAGGTAACATGGCAATATCACTCTTGATACAGGACCATATTACACTGCCGTATGGAATGTTTTTAAATATCAAATATTAAGCTGTAGTATATTCAGTCCTCATAAGCTTTTTTTTTTAATGACTGAAGTATATGCATAATAGATTAAAACATCTGGTATCTGAGTATCATATCAGATATGTGCTTCTTTGACACATCAAGCATGTATTAAAGGTATTCTTTGTGTATAAATAAAAAGACATTCGGATATATAAGTTAATACGATAAAAGTCAGTGTGAGGCGCAGTGTTGTTTTGAACTCCACTGACTTTCATTGTATGAACAAAAACATTCTTCAAAATATCTTCTTTGTGTCCTGCAGAATAAAGTCATACATGCCTAAAACTGCACGGTAGTGAGCAAATTATGACAGGTTATTCATTTTTGGGTGAAATATGGTAACATTTTATTTTAAGGTCCAGTTCTCATTATTAACAAACCATTAACTGCGACTTGCCTCAATAAACTCCTAATGTGCTGCTTGTTAATAGTTAGTAAGGTAGTTGTTAAGTTTAGGTATTGGGTAGGAATCGTAGGATTAGTGATGTAGAATATGGTCATGCAGAATATGTGCTTTATAAGTGCTAATAAACTGCCAATACGTTAATAATAGACATGTTAATAATCAACTAGTTAATAGTGAGAATTGGTCCCTATACTAAAGTGTTACCTGAAATATCCATTTAAAAGCTTATTTGCATGTGTACAATATGTATGCTAAGTAAATACAAGAATTTGCAATTCATGCAAAAACTGAATGGTCCGAAATATTACTTTACTTTAACACAACAAGAATGAAATTCTCAATTTGAGGATGTAGTCATAAGCAAAGGTATTACCAGCAAAGACTTTCCCTCCCTAACAGGTCAGGAGTTTTGAACTGCTGTGTAATGGTGTGGATTTGCTTTTTTCAAATCACACACTGTGGTCTCGTTTTTTCCAGAGTTGTTCTCCAGTGCTCCTACTTTTCTTTATTCAAACAAGGGTTTTATATCTAGAACATTCCAGTCTGCAATGGCACGAGACTGGCTGCTTAATTTCCTTAAGACAAAACAAACCGCCACACGTCTCTCTCTCTCTGATTAGGCAAATACAAATCTCACATAAAAGACAGAGTGCCTGTCCCTAAATTACTGATGACAGTAGGAACAAAGGCAGGCAGTAAACAGAATGTGAATTTGGCTGAGTACAGTGTGGTGAAATGTGGGGGTTTGGCATACTCAGCCCCGGGCAGCCTCAAAGCTGTGTATCAGGTGTGCAGAAGCAACACAACATAGCCACAGGCTCTGAATACACTCATGAGTATGAGGTTCAAAATACAGGTGGTAGTGTTCAAAACAATTGCCATAGACAGAAATCCCTATCATAATAGTACAGTCATAACTTAGATGTATGTTATTCATCTTCATTCAGTCTCCATATTGATTTGTTTTAATTATTATCTGAGTAATTTACATATGATATTCCAAATTGCATGGAGGCCGTTTACTGCCTCAGAGTTAAAAAGAAAATTGTTTAAAATAAGAAATAAATCACGCTGTGAAATATAATAGTGACGTACGGTGATTTGTAATTGTGTGAAATAAAGTCGGAATCATGAGAAATTCGCAATTCCTAGATATAGTTAAGTTATGAGCAGTGGTCGAATTGTTAAAAAAATTCAGTGGGGATGGGGGGGGGGGGCAATTTTACACAACAATTACAAAATTTGTCTTATTTTTAAAAAGGTTTCTATTTAATGAAAAATTAGCCTTATTAAATTAACTATTGTTTATAATATTTTTTTTCTTCTGGAGGCCTGAAATGGAGGATTTTTTGTCAATATTGATAATTAAACAATATTTAGCTGAATGTGTTTTTATGCTGGCACCTTGGCTGGTTTAGGTCTGTCATGGAAAATAATATAACATTAAAACCGCCAGTAGGGGGCAGCAAGTCCCTGATTTATTGAATCATTCAAATCAAACAATTTGTTCAAAACGGCTGATTCAATTAGAAACTAAACAAGTGAGTCCATCTGAATGGACAGTTGAATCACTGGCTCAGTTGATTCGTTCAAGAACAGATTCATTCAAGGAACAAAACACAGTGTTGCACTGTTGCATTAAACTAATAGCACATTTGTGCTAGCGCATATGTGCTGATATTCAGAAAAGAACATTGCTTGTGCAATGAATAAAATAAATAAATAAAATAAAAACTTATGGGTAATTTTTGTTTCCTTGATGGAATTATATGGGCATTCTAACTCTATTCTAATAGGCTTCATCGCGCAGTGAATGCTTTTGGACTCTCAAGATGTGTTTTTTTTTTAAGTTGGATAATGTCAGCTCTCCTATTGTCTCTCAGTCCCTCACAGTAACACATACATTATGTCAGGGGAATTTCTTTAAATTCTAATCAAGGAAAAATAATACCTTCTGTTGTCTTTTTTTTTTTTTTTAAGAACTTCAAAAGTTGCGCTTGAATCATTTTGCGTGAAAAGTGATGAAAACTTGCTTCAGCTTGTGCACAGCTTGTTACAGTACCGAGTTCTAATTGTCCAATCGCCGTTATTTAGTTTGTGAGTTATCAAAAGTAGGCTAGAGAATTCTAACATTTCATTTGCATGATAAGTTTTACATAATACACAAAATAATAATCCAAAGGGGATGGTATCCACGCATCCCCCCTCAATTCGAGCCCTGGTTATGAGAAATAAAGTCACAGTTGTTTAAAATAAGAAATAAAGTCACACTGTGAAACATAAAGTTGCAATTGTGATATACAGTGGGTTGCAGTTAGGGCTGGCGATAATTCGATAACGATAATTATCGCAATATAATTTTCCTCGATAAAACGATATGAAGAGTTCGATAAATGTTCGATATAATGTTTATGCACCAAAAGCGGAACGAAACAGCACGACTCATTTGAATCGCGACACACGGACCGTTTATCCGCTCAGATCACAGTTCAAACTGCCGCGCGGCGCAAGCTCACTAGAGCAGATGCGTTTACTCGGTCACGCGAGCACTAAACAGCGCTGTGAGATCCAGTGTGAAGCGCTTGAATTCAGCGAAAAACACAAATGACTTGGTGATTTAAACTAGTTTATAACCAAACAGGAGAAACACTGTGTGCAACAAGACAGTCAGAAGGCTTTTCAGTCTACACATCGCCATCATTTACCATGGATTTACTGTAGTAACACTCACTGCACCAAGGTATTATGGCAGAAATGTGGGATATTCACATTTAATTTTATTACAGGAGTAATGGTATATAATTATAGTATGTATTTGTGATTAAGCTATAGCATGTGTGCATTTATACAGAATGTTTTTAGACTACTGTTTTTCATACAAATAGGCTACCTAAAAACCATATAGTTATATTTTTACCATGGTATTGAGGTGCTATATGTGTGGTTTTAATTGTGTTTATCATGATTTAAATGTATGCTACTACGGGAGACCATATGTTAATAAAAAAATAAAATAAAATAAAAAACTTGGTCAGAATAAATTTAACCATATAAAACTGAGGTTGGTACAATTTTTACAGATGTTACTGATTTTAAATATGAACAAAAATTGACCTCTGCATCCTAACTCAAGCTACTATCAAATGTGCATTTCAAAGAGACAAAAAAGTTATATTATTATTATTGATATTATCAGGCAACCTGAACCTGTTTCTTGATTCTTGAAACAATAGCCTATCACTCATTTGAACATGCAGAAACTAAGAAATACATTTTTCTATTTAGATATTTATTCTGTGAAGGAAAATTAGCAAATGGAGCAAGATTCTGGCTTTAAACTTGAAAAAAAATAAAGATTTGACATTTATCGTGAAAATTATCGATATCGACTGATATGAAAAAAATGATTGTGATATTTTTTTTGGCCATATCGCCCAGTTGTGAAAAAGTCGTAATCATGAAAGATAAATTTGCAATTGCGAAATTTAGTTACATTACAAAAAATTGTCACAATTGTATAAAACAAAAAGTCACACTGAAATATAAAGTTGCAATTGAGATACACATATACAGTGGGTTGCAATTGTGTGAAATAAAGTCATAATCCTGAGAAATAAATTCGGAATCACAAGATTTAGTTACATTACAAGAAATAAAGTTTAGATTAGAAAAAAGTCATATTGTGAAATATAAAGTTGCAGTTTTGTGTGATGTATAGTAGGCTGTAGTTATGTGAAATAAAGTTGTAAACATGACAAATACATTTGTAATTGCGAGGTATGGTTACATTACAACAAATAAAGTTGTAACTGTTAAAAATAAGACATAAACTACTAAAATATAAAATTGCAACGAGTTGCAATGTGTGATATAAAGTCGTAATTGTGAGAAATAATTTTGTGATTGCAAGATATAGTTACATTACAAGAAATTAACTCACAACTGCAAAATAAAGTTGCAAGAGTGAGATATCAAGTCACATTGTGAGTAAAGACAATTGACAGATTGCAAGCTAAAGTATGAGAAATAAAATGTTTTTTACTTGGAGGAAACAGGCTCTCTTTAAACTGTGCTTAATACCTGTATGGATTCACATGTTGCTGTTTTAACCCCACAAACCATTTTTCTTTCCTGTAATAGAAGCCACTGAACTTCCTGCTGAGGTTTACTCTTGTATTTGAGGCTGCACTGCCAATGTGTACACTTGATATAGTGTCTTTTCTATAAAGTGCCATCTGACACCTTCCCGTGTCTTTTTACCTGCTGGGTCTGTGTGTCACAGGCTGTCTCCAGGGCATTCAACGTTTATTTGTGAACCCAGTGACTTATAGCTCAGTCACGTCAAAAAAGCTTTTCATTTTTATGGGCGCAACTCAAGACCCAACAAAGCCCAACGGAGCTTGTGTTTGTTTCCCACAAATGAGTTCAGAGGGAGGTGGGGGGGATCTAAGTTTGCTTTCTAGGTCATGTCTGATGCCACAGTGTTGACCATTTTGAAAGATTTATCAAGTATACTAAAGGTATGGTCGGCCTGTGCGAGTGTAGCAAAGTAAAATGCACTTACAAAGTATTCTTGCTCCTTGCTTTCCACTTTTAATTGAGCTTGACCCACTTTGTCAAGAGCTCAAGCTGAAAAATTACCAGTCAAAGTGCTGTTTGATTAACGGCTTCTGAATTTGTCAATCAATCCAAACCACAGGCCCGATTCACCTGGTTTCATCCACAAACTTAAGCCGCTTTTGACCGTGCTTAAGCCTATTTTCCACAACTTAAGCAACCTACAATTTGACATGAATGATCAAGTTACTCTTTTGTTTGTGCAGTCATGCACAGCTAACAGCAGAAAACAGCAGCACTGTGACTCTCCGTGAGAAGTATCAGAGGTCACATGACCTGACTATGCAACGCTATTGATTCAAATGAATCAAAGAATGCATTCAAATAACACTCTGGATTGTTTGTGAAGTCTCAGTCTGCTTGCAACTCAGTGCTTGAATGAATTTGTTTGTATTCTCTACTGAAACCTCATGAGGAACAATCACGCTTATGAATTCGTTATCTCAGATCATATTCTTACATTTTTGGAACTCACACACACATTACAGAACTGACTTAAACTCTCATTTTCATTACAATGGTCAATCTGCCTAGATGTCCGTACAAAGTGTTTACACAATAAATTATAGACACTTCTTAGTTAGGGCGATAGCTACAGATGATTTACATCTTACTGTCATGATTTTTTTCAAGGGTTTGTTGTGTTATTTATTGTGTGGCTTGGCCACATGCCAGTAAATAATAGAGATCTTAATCAATATGAAGGATTGGTACTGGTGTAATGTGTGTAGATATGACAGGACTACCTTGAAAGAATCTGGCCCAGCATCAACAAATGCTGTTTGAAGAAGAAGTTCAAATGAGGACAGCCATTACAAACTCAGAATCCCAAGCATACAGTAGCTGCACTTTTAATAGAGTGCAAAGCTTACTTGTGTGAGTTTGAGTGTGTGTTGGATTCAAGATAATTTAACACCCTTTGCAACAGCCCAACTATTAGTTTGCTACTGGCAAAATTATGAAGGAAATCAATTGACGTAATTAGGCAACAAACTTGTAATTTCCTACGTCATCACACATCGTGATACACTATCATTATTTAGAAAAACAGAAGCAACAAGCCAAAAGCATTCAATATTAACAATCTGTTATTAAATATTTTAAAGTACATCAGACGTTGTGATTAATATTTCATTTGAAATATAGTTGATGTATATCATAAAAAAACTGCCTGCAAACTTACTACTCTAAATCTGAACATTTTCTGCTTCATATTAATGTATCTGTGGACTGCATTTTTTGGAACGGCTGGATTAATAGTTTTATTCACCCACATTTAGGAGATTAGGCTACTTAGCACGCTAGGTTAACCCTATACTGTAGCATTCTTAAAGAGATAGTTCACCCAAAAATAAAATGTTATTATTTATTCATGTCAATCCAAACCTATATGAATTTATTTCTTCTGTGGAACAGTGGCTTCTGTGGTTTTTTGAAGAATGTTAGTTACTTACCACTGAATTCCATTGTATAGACATTTCTCGAAATTGTGTTCCTTAGAAGAAAAGAAGTCTTACAGGTTTTGAACGGCATGTGGGTGAGCAAATGATCACAGAATTTTCATTTCTGGGTGAGCGAACTCTTAAAAAATATAAGTCTTTTTAAAAAGTTAAGGAAGCGTTTAATAAGTGGTGAACAGGTGGCTGAAGTGATTTTCTGGGAGTCTTAGGAACACGTAATGACTTCCTGCACAATTAAGTTTTGTAAGGTTTGGGATTAAATTGACAGGTAGAATCGCAAAGCAATATTGATCTCCACAGACATTTGTTACTCCCAAATAAGCAATAAAATAGTTTCCATTACTTGGTGCGGAACCCTCTCCATACTCCCCGCACTTCTCTCTTCCATTTCCCACTTCTTTCCATTTCTGCTTCCCGTCACAAATGAACAGAGGTGTTGCCCCTGTCTGCGGCCCATCATGCAGAGGGCCAGATTTTGTGAGGTTGGGATTTAATTGGTATATTAGTATCCAGCCACGTCCAAATTTATCAAATTTACGCTGGCCATTAATTTTGTAGAAGAACATACAATTAAGAGCTCATTAGTGCTCTCACAGGGATATGCCCTTTCATCTGCTGGAGGAACATTGAGAGTTGGCCAAACTCCAGAGCAAAGACCTCTCTTCCTCCTGCACTGCTGCTTCCTTAACATGCCTCCTCTGGCATACTCAGTCCAGCCATATGGAATTCTACTGTATAAAGAATATTTATTCCATATATTATTAAGACGTACATTCTTAAGACTTTAAACCGAACATGCAATAGGGTTTTACAGTTTTATCATGCTCCTTCAGTTTACAGTAGCCTATATTTCTTGACAATGTAGTGGACATCTATTCATTAATTCATTCTTTTTTATGACTATGCAATATTGTATAAAGTCTGTGCTTCAGCCTAATTTCAGCTTGTCTGCAGCTGGAAATAATACGTCATACAAAAGTGCATGCATAAAATAAATCAGCAAAACATATCCTAAATAAGCTAGAGTAAGTTTTGTAGAGTAATAATAATTTACTACTAATAAATATAGTGAATTATATTTGTGAGTGTCCTATGTGAATGGCTGTCTCATTCTGTTTTGCCGCTCTGGGTAAGTGCAGTTTGAAATTCAGTGAAAATGGCAATGCTAGTGGTGCGACCTGCTGCCCTATGCTATACTGCATCACTCAATTGTATAATTTTGGTTAAAGGGGATTTCCATTCCTCTCGGTTAATACTCACTGTCAATCTTCCTTATTGTATTCAAACAACAAATGGCTTATTCTTTCACTTAGCGTTTTAATAAAATGCATTCTACTGGTTACCATGCATGACTAAATTGTAAAAAATGCTTTTCACTTTTCACTAATTCTGTCATTTCTACTTGATTTGATGAGATGTCACAGTTTCAACTAAATTCTTTATCAATAATTACATTCTGAGTGGTTCAAAAAGTTGTAACAAACATATCGCTGCAGGTTGCCATTTTGGCAGCTCTTTTTCATCAGTGTATGAAAGAATTTCCCTTACACAACCATGCACAGCTTGAAGGCACCAAACATTTTTTTCACCCCCCACCCCCACTTTACTGCCTGTGTCATTTTCTCACTTGCTATTCTCTTTCATACTTTTTTTCTGACTTGTAACATGGAATTGATTCAATAATGGCTTATAGTTAATGCTGATATCAAAGATCTTTGTGTGCCAAAGGACTCCTATGACGAACCTAATGGCTTATGAAGGAGGCAGCATAAAAAAGAGACATTAGACAAAGACAGAGAAAACAAAAGTAAAAGAAAAAGAAAGAGTGGAAACATACAGAGATATTGACTAGCCAGGCGTAATGTGTGATGTTGAGGGCCAGCTGGGGCCGATGTGGCAGTGAGCCATCCCACCTCTGACTGTCATCTACTCTGACATTCTGGCTAAGCTGGATCTCATTAGGATGAGGGTGACTTTGATCCTGTCAGCAGCGATGTGACTCCCACTATATAGGTTGCCTTCAAAGTAAACTGCTGTATCATTGTAACTTTCATAGCTTGATATCTCTATTTGTAGTCCTTTTTACTCTTACCTGACTGACATCCCCCTAGAACCTGAATATTAACCTTTCAGTTACAAATGGAAAAAGAAGGTTTTAGATCAGCGCCTCTCCCACCACCTTCCGCTTCTGTCACTCAGTCTTGGTTTGCTCAGTGCGTTAGTTATTGATTTAAACTCGGTGACAGCATAGAACCATTGAGAAAGAGAGAGAGCGGGAGATAGCAAGAACATCAGAAGTTTGCTGTACCCAAAAATAAAAATGAATTTCTCTTGATCATAGATGCCCCTTGTCAACTTGTTTACATGATTGTGTATATATAGGCTATAGTTAAAAGTTTGGGATCGATAAGATTTTTTTTTATTATTAATACCTTATTTAGCATTAAAATGCATTAAATGGGTCAAAAGTGACAGTAACAGAGGATTTACAAACAGAAGATTTCTATTTCAAATAAATGCTGTTTTTGAACTTATCAATGTATCGTGGTTTCTACAAAAACATTGATAGTGAAATGTTTCTGAAACACCAAATCAGAATGATTTCTGAAAAATAATGTGACACTGAAGACTGGAGTAATGATGCAGAAAATTCAGCTTTGCATCATAGGAATACATTTTAAAATACACTGAAATAGAAAGCAGTTATTTGAAATTATAATAATATTCCACAATAGTACTGTTTTTACTGTATTTTTGATCAAATAAATGCAGCTATTTAAAAATCTAACCAACCTCTAACTTTTGAAAGGCAAAAAAAAACAACCTTCTACAGCATTTATAAATTTTGGTTAATATTAACATTTCCATTTCAAGTTGAATGAATTAAAATGAGTACAATTAAATTAATGTACCTTAATTAAATCCTTTTAAGGAAAAAACTATTTGAATAGGATGCCTGCTTGTCCACATTCCCTGTAACCTCTTATCCAAAAAGAACTGTACACATACATTAACAATTAAATAGCAGTATGCTATGTAAATCATAAACTTAAATAATTCACTGTAGCCTAGTAGCCAGTCAGAAGGGACTGCTTCATAATAGATGGTGCTACAGTGGTGGGCTCAGCTTGAATCCACACTCTTAAGTAAACTAGCTTCTTTTTTTTTCAAAGGTCTGTTTAAATGACATATACAAGGTAGACTCACTATAACTCTTTAGCCAAAAAATACATGACAGCTACAAACCTAGAGACTACTGACATATTTACACTCTCTCATTAGCCAACTTAGCGTTACATATTTCCTGATATCATTAGACTGGTAAAAAAGACACTCTATTTTGAATGAGTGCTTGGCTGACTGTTTCAGAGGACATCTGGGATGGGGTGAAAATCATTAGCTATACTGCTAGAGCTCGGCTAGCTGTAATTGCCTTGTCTCAGAATAGCATCAAATGAACACATTCTGAAAAGGGAGTTCAATGTATCACTCAGTTAACTCCGCAAACATCTGACTCTTATAAAAGTTTTGACTGTCAGATGGGATATGCTTTATAGAACTGTTTAGGGCTTCCTGCAACTTTGCAAGCTTGTTAAAGAAATTATGCAACCGTATAATTTAAAGTCTGGTAAGCAAACATTTATGACTTCAGAAACTGGCGAGGATTTCCTAAGGCCCACTGCAGTTGATTCAGTGTTCACATGGCAATGGCTAAAGTGGACAAGGTCACAAAAAAAGTTGCATCCTCATGTTAATTGTACACTATATACAGTTCTGATTTATTTTTCATTTAGCATTGAAGCACTGGGCTAAAAACAATCGGTTTCATGTCTCAAATGATTAATTAAGCAACTTGCAGTCTTCTTCGATCTCTCCCATTGTTTGTTTAAAAGCCTTTCATAAAAACTGCTTGTTTATCATTGTTTCGGAGAGAAAGGTACTTGACCTACCATTAATTATGTATGACACTGTGCATAATGACTGGACTCAATAACAAGATGTATTTCATTGCACAAGATCTTCCAAGGCCTTCTGATAACAAAACAATAATTTATGTTTATGTTCACAGACCCAGACAAAGTTCTGATAAGAAGGAAACTTTGCTTCCCTCCTATAGTGGAGCTTAGTAGAGCACTTGCCCTGCAGTGTTGGGTTGAGATCACATGCTGGTCAACTTCAATTTTAAGTGTAGATTTAATGCACCACAAAAGCGGTAAGTCCTTCCCATTAGGGTGGAGAGGATGTTTCAAAGGCAAGCCATTTGTCTGTCAGTTAATTATATTGACTAGGAGCTTCCAGACAAATACAATTGATTTAGCCTAATTTTAGTGAATTGTCTCCATAGTGTTTGTAACTTTTGTTTAATTCTCACATGGTTTCAAAGTTGTTGTTTTTTCTTCTCTTTTGGGAATAGAATTAATCTAATGTTTGAGTATAAAACAACACTACAACACATTAATAAAAACTCCCTGCGTGTGTCTTACCTTTCCAAGTTTTCTGTAAGGCAGACAGAGCCTGGATAGCCATCCCCTCTGGCAGAGAGAGGCCCCTGTGACAGGCCTGGGCGAGTTTTCCACGTCTCCATTAATCCAGTAACTGGAGAAATTAGATTCAACAAGGGGTTTGTCTGGTCCCTCAGATTGTGGCGTGAAAACGACATTGTTCCTTGCGCTCCGATCTGGTAATGAAATGAATGTCCACCTGAATTAACGCCAACAATAGCCGACGTGGGCACATTATTATTCTCTTGGTAATAGCTGCCATCATTGGTTTCCTGTTTAATCCCCTTAGGCAGGCCATTGTTAGGAAACACACCAGGTTCATAGTTGCCATTCAGAGACGAAACAGGAGGTCCCAAGATCCCAGAAAGACTATATGCGTCAATATTATCCCTCAAAGACAAGTATGTGGTTTCTGTAGAAGGAAAGCAGCCTAGAGAGAGCTGCGGCTCCACAAACTGGAGGTTCGAACAAGTCACCTCTCTGTTCGGCTCTGTTTTAATGTGAGTTACGAAAGGAGAATGTGGCATGGCGCACTTGCTGCTGCTGCCTAGGCACATACTCCTGTAATCAGTGCCAGGTTCGTTTTTGATATATTTGGCCACTCCCATAGCATCCAAGCCGATGTTAAATATTTCCCCATCCACATTTTCTACCTTCGGGAACTCGAATCCCTTGAAATCATGCTCTCGGCTCTCAGGGCTGTTGACATCATTTTGAACTAGGCCCAATCCACTGGGAGGGCTAGAGACCGAGAAGCCCCTGGATGAGTTCCTGGGACTGGACATGGTCATGCTGCCAACAGTGGGCGGACTGGAGATGGATGGTCTAATGTTACAGATATTGCCTCCATTTGTTGTTGGGCTTGAGACGGATGATCTCATGTTGGTGTTACAGGAAAGCGGTGAGCTTACGCTACCTATGCTATGAGGGCTGGAAACTGGAGACTTCATGACACTGAGCGGACTGGCCAGTGGAGGTGACCCCACCATGCTGGACTTTACAGGGCTACAGGTGTTGGGACTGGTGTGTTGACCTTGGGTCAGGTTTTTGCGGGCAGAAGCCAGCGACGGACAATCAGAGTCAAAGAAGGTGGGGCTGGTAGTAGACGACACCATGTTGTGTCCGGTAGGACTAGACGTGGGTCCAGACCCATCAGTGCTGCATGAAAGAGCGGTGGCCAGTGCAGAGGGCACTGAAGCAGAGCCCACACAGCACTCCTGAGGGCCACCATTGGGTAGCTGGGCCCCAGGTGGGAATGAAGCTGGGGGAGCTTTCATCTTTGGACTCCCAGTCATTTTGGACTGGCTGTCTTCAATTGCTCTCCCACAAAGAGGATACAGTTTCTCCGGGCTACCCTGCCCTCCTGCAGTACCTTGTTGGGCAAAGCTAAAGTCTGCCTCCCTGGCAGCATTCATGTACAAGCCCATAGACTCAGCAACTGTTTTGGAGAGCTCCTTTGAGTCTGTTTCCGACTTGCGGCTGTGGAAGGAGTTGTTGAAGGAGGGAAAAGGTAACGGTTGATTCTGATTAACTCTAAGTATTGTTGTCTCTGTAGTTTTAAAGTTGTTGTCCTTGCAAACAGACGGCACGTTAGGGGCATTGCTCGAGTTAACAATATCCATGAGCACGTCACTGTTTGTCAAATTCTCTTCAGCAGAACAGCAATACTCCATGGTGTTCGGCATCTGTGCCCATTTGTTTTCTGCATTTGCCCCTTCGCAGTAACTTTGGTATCTTTTAGTCTCCATACCTGGATCATTTGATAAACCTAATGGACCAATAAATGAGAGACATTTAGACTTTACAGTCAAAATAGAAATGTTTTGATTAGTACAAAGAAATTTCATTACTCTGACTGTCAAACCAAAGAGCACAAATAATTATTATTCATTACTGGTTTAATTTGTCTATTTTTGGAAAATTCATTACATATATACTGTTTTCAGTATCATTTATTTATAAGTTTTGTTAGGCTTTAAAAACATCTTACCACATTTTTTTGCACTTAGTACAGATATTATTTAGCTTTTGTTTTTTTTATAACCAATTTCTATCCTCAGATTTAAATGGGATGCTAATTAAATTGCAAATGCCCTCTTCTTTAAGAATGTGGGGGCCACCCCTCTCTGTCAGACCACTGTGCCTCCCCATCTTCTCCTGCTGAAATGTTTGTATTTGACCAAACAATTATATATTTCCCATATGTTTTACTATGGTTTTACCACCATGATATGTGAATCCACTATAAATTAGCAAATTTGTAAATTAACTGTGAAAGTCTTTGCTTTGAGCTGGATCCTGGCACTGCCTCTGCAGACATCAGGAGCAGTGCTCCACATTCAAGACAGTTTTCAAGGAATTCACTCGCCCCTCTCATTGAATATGAATTGTGACCTAGCAGGTAGCCTAACTTTTTTCCAAGCAAATCCCTGCGCTTTACTTTGCCGCACCCTCTAACTTCAGCTGCTATCTGTCTGCACCATAAAAAGTCCTTTGCATGCAAAAAACACAAAAATGTAGGAGAGATGGTAATAGGTCAGGCTCATAAAAATGTGCCTCTGCCCCTCATATACTGTACATCCACGGACATACAGTTCTATTATGTTCACATGTTAATGGCACTGTACTATCAGGCAGTCTCATTACTGGTGATAATCTTTTGTATATACAGTATTATAGTGTATTGCAGAATGTGTCATTTCTTTGTTCTTTAATCCTCTGTTTATGGATTATTATTAGCAGTAGTATTTTATATTTCTAGAAAAGTAGAAGGGTATAAAATTATGTATCTACATTATCTTTGAACATATTGAACATATGTGAAGTGAATCCTTCAGATGGCAACGATACAATGTAAGGACTCGTTTTAGCAGTGTTACATTTAGTTATGTTAAAATGACAAATGTGTGCACCTTCTGAAATTCCGAATGTAAGTAATTCATCTTGGTGCTGGCAACCTAAACAGGCTTCCAAAAAACAACAACTGTGGACTGAGACTTACAAAGCAGAGACGGGCGTCAATGCAAAATGAACTGGTTTAAATCTGAAAACAGGATGCAGGATTTAGTGCATTGTGTATTGTGCATTTGTTCAATTTCACGTATGTAATTTTTATTTATTTTTTTAATGGCTTGCGGCAAAAGGAAAAAAAAAAAAGTTAATTTCCCACACTGTTGACAGCACCAAGAGGAGAAAGCAAACCGACCACACACACGAGCATTAGGGGAGGGACTGAAGACGCAAAAGAACCGCTGTGAGTTTAAACTGTCAGTCATGTACAGTACAGACTTCTCTCAACATCTACACTGAGACTAGAACTGAGTAGTTCTTCTGTAGCAACATAGTTCATTAAGCATCGCACTTTTAAAAGCAAAGTCATATGGTGATGCCAGTGCTGCTTTAAACGTTTGACGTAGTTCGTTGTTTTTGTTTTGTTTAGTTTTTTCTCCCGATCGTCTTCTTCCCACGATACCGTACTTTAGCGTACAACATTGGACAGAAGCAGACACACTGTCGCCAAGAGTTTATCACGCCACTCTCGGATTGGTCCCGTCGCTCTGTCAGTCTTTTATTAATAAGCTTTGTAGCCACAATATTTCTGCGACATTCTTGAAAACGTCTGAATTACGAACTTGCTCTTTGCACAGTCTGTAAAAACTTAGTCAACTTTACGTGTAGGTTCGGATGCGCGATATTTCATGCTGCATTGCACAGCGACCTCCAGAATAATGAACGTGACGCAGTAGTTTCTTCTGCAAAAGAGCTCCTGTTTAAATATCGTTGTGATGCACTTTATTCATCACATGACGTCACGTGAATCAAATATGCTTAAATATGTGGAACACATATGCGGGATGTTTGCATGCATTTTCACAATAATAAATCGTATTCGCCAGTATTCTTACTGTCAGTGAACATCACTTATAATTGAGTCCCATCTGGCTGAATAAACTTCAGTTGCGCTTAACTCTAGATGCACCGACTTCTAGCACACGTACAGTAAATAAGACAGGATGATGGTGTTAACGTTACGCGAAATAATAAAGCTGGTATCACGAGATCGCGCTAAGCTTTGATAGAACTATTTAAAACATGATGTATGCTACATTTGATGGAAAGCGTTAGCAATAGCGATGAGTTTAACAGTATTCACTTACATAAATCCTGACTGCTGCGAGGATTTAGTTAGTTTAGCAGAGAAAACGTTATAGCCTACACATAGCTACAATGCAAAGGATGTTACTAAATGATACATTATTGATTGAATTATTATATAGCCTACGGTTGTAATTTATATTGTTGTTTTCTGTTTGTTTGTTTGTTTTCATTTATTTAGAGTGCATGCACTTCATGCACAGCACATGGGTCCTGTCAAGTGAAACATCGCTTGTCACAAATTTGCAAGTTTTAGACAAGTTTTAAACGCTGTGCATTTACAATACCTCATACATAGAGGACTGCTCTGTTCTCCAGCGATATAATAATAATAACATTAAGACATCTTACCGTAATTACGACATCCAACTGTGACAGCTATCTCTACTGCTGGTCACTAGTAATCCAATGGACAAAACGGAGAGAATGACACCAAACAGTGGCGTTAAGTTGTGTTTAGAAGTATTCCCAGTGTTGCGACTGCTTGCATGCACTAGTTTCAGTTGTGACAGCTGAACACACCGCACACTGCCGCGCGCATGACGCGAGATCCTTAACGACAGCGCATTAAGCGTACAGCGGTCATCTGCGAATTCACCGAAACGTCCTGTCGTTTGTTTTCTGTTTGCGTGCACATTGCTACTAGATTGTTGAAGGCGCCCAACTGAAGACTAATACAAACAGCGGAGGACTCAGACAGACTTGCGTAGCGACGTCATTGTGTGCACATGGACCCTCCTACTGCAATGAGAGCTCGCGTGGGAGGGGGCGACGGGTGCGCTCAGGTATATACGGCTCTCCGTCCAGAAGTAGGGCAAGGTAGTTTGATTACGCAGGCGCTAACCTGTGCATCTAGGACAAATGGATGTTCAAACATTTAAGTACGTGACCTTACTTGTTAAATGTTACTCGGTGGTATATAAAACTAGATCGGCTAATCCATGCACTGTGCAATCACAAACCTATAAAAAAAGTAATGCTGCAGAATAATTGAAAAAAGTGTGCATTTTTTAAAGGCTGGAAATGCAACTATAAATGTTGTCATCTGCACAAACGGAGCACTGAGTCAGGACTGGACTGATTAAGCATTAAACGACAAATTGATTGAAGTATAAGCAAAAAAAAAAAAAATGTTTTCTCATGTCATCCTTAAGTGGTCTCTTAAAGTTGTGTGATTACCTGAATTCTAAAGGAAGATAAACAAAAAGATAGGTAGCCTATATATTTTAATATCTTTTCGGGCAAGTTGGATCTTATGATCTTGAATGCAGTTAAAAACTACTGGATAAAGCAGTTGTGGATGTCCTTGGGAAGTGGTTTGTGTGAATGTTTGGCTTGAGATGATCATGACCATCAAAACTGATTCATGTGTTGTCACTAACTTTTAAAATAGGTCTATGCATATATCTTTATTAATTAAGCATGACGTGAGTATAAAATATTTTTTTATAGGTCATTTCATTGCTATCAAACAATGGTTTGATATAAAGGCTCCTTTTGAAAAAAAAAACAACAACTATGGTACAGTACCACAAGGTGGTGCAATTTTTGTGATTTTGTTGGAGTTTGTTGATATGGAAATGACATTTAATAATCTGTGCTTATGTAATGTTGATGTATATATTAATACGATGTGTGTGTGTGTGTGTGTGTGTGTGTGTATATGGGTAGTTGACGTATCAATGTTTCCTATGGTGTGACGGAACAAAAAAACTCTAAAATTGAAGATAAACCTCTCTCATGCTATTTGTAACTCTAAGAATTTGTATGTTGTTTTTTTCCCTACATTTTTGCTATGTCACACCATAGGACACAGTCCAATTTGTATTTGTCAACTACCCATATATATATATATATATATATATATATATATATATATTTTTATATAGTAATGTACAATTAAATAGGGAAAGATGAGGGAAGAAGCCCCCCTTAAGAACAATGTCCATATACTGATAAACTGTAACACATTTACATATAAGTTTAGCATGTTTAGGATCACTATGCATTACCCAACAGGCTATTATGGGGATCAAATGGAAACAATAAGCATGGGGCTAAATGGCCCCCTACCTGGTCAAGAAACCCACAGGGGCATCTGACCTTTACATTTTATCTAAAGGCCAAATTAAACGCTAATTTTATTTTTGGGAAAAAAATGGCATTAACTAAACTGGTAAAATTGTACATCTTGGCAGTGTAATTTGAATAAATTTACTGAAATACAATGTTTCATAATGACAAATAAAGTACAGAAGCATAGTTACAGAGAGAGCTATCTGAAAGGCAGTTACATTCAACACTTTTTAAACCTGAAAACATGTCACAATAAAGCAACAGTTACAAAGCCGTGAGACTGAATTAGTCAGTTTTAGGTTTTGATGACTTACGAAAGAGTACAGTATTGTCTTAGACTGTGAAATTATTAGATATAACAATAACTAAAATAACAATGAATTCCAAAACACACACACACACAGCTAAATCTGCTTGACTATCTAAATGTGGACATTCCATAGATCTCTTCTGTTTTTATACTGAGCTAATTATAAATACTATAACCTATAACCCTAATTTTTATTTCTTTTATTTTTATATATTGTTCTTACAAACGAGTATGCCCCCAAAATATTTATTTTTTCCACGCACACACTTATTTCATCTGCTCCTCATAATACTTTTGAGTATTTTGTCCTGAAGTGAAGGTGAGCTTAAGCTATAATGCCTCGAATTCACTCTCATGCACTCACTTTATCTTTAACACAGCCATATCACCCTGCGGCCCAACACTGGTTGCCCACTGAAGCTAAGCAGGGTTGAGCCTGGTCAGTACCTGGATGGGAGACCTCCTGGGAAAACTAGGTTGCTGTTGGAAGAGGTGTTAATGAGGCCAGCAGGGGGTGCTCACCCTGTGGTCTGTGTGGGTCCGAACGCCCCAGTATAGTGATGGGGACACTATACTGTCAAAAGAGCACCGTCTTTCGGATGAGACGTTAAACCGAGGTCCTGACTCTCTGTGGTCATTAAAAATCCCATGACACTCATCGTAAAAGAGTAGGGGTGTAACCCCGGTGTCCTGGCCAATTTCTCTCCACTGGCCCTTGTCAATCATGGCCTCCCAATAATCCCCATCCACTTTATTGGCTCTATCTCTCTCTCCTCTCCACCTGTAGCTGGTGTGTGGTGAGCGCACTGGCGCCGTTGTGCTGTGGCTGCCGTCGCATCATCCAGGTGGATGCTGCACACTGGTGGTGGTTTGAGGAGAGACCCCCTCATATGATTGTAAAGTGCTTTGGGTGTACAACAATACACAATAAAAGCGCTATATAAATGCTTCATTCATTCATTCATTCAACATTTTCAAGCGACCTATTATTTTGGGGCAAGATATCCCCAAATATGCTGAAGTGAGTTTTGTCACCATCTGTGTTCAAGAGGAAAATTAAAGGTTGAGGGGTCATAAGTATTAAACACAACAGAGTTTTCTACAGAATCAGGAGCTCATTGATTGACAATTGATATTGTCCATCTGTTACCAAGTTAAATTATCAGGTCTGTCCAGTCAGATCCCGGCTTTTAAAACTATTTTGTTTGTATATTTTAATATGCATATCTGCAGAGTAACAAAAACATCAGTTATTTATCAGCTAAATATTAACTGCTAACAAATAATTTATTATTACATTAGTGCATTTCCATTACTAAGATTTCAGCAAATGAAAGTAATCAGTCATGCTCAAAATAAAAGGTCTGCCGCAGTGTTCCTAAATAAACAGTACAATAGGTAGTACATTTATAATATTAATCCAAATACATATTAATATGTATTAATATTTAGATTTTTATAACACATCGCCTGATTTGTTTTGTTTGTTTGTTTGTTTATTAGCTTTTTGCACTACAAGAGTGAAAGATTGAGCAAAAGCTACCTATAAAACATGACTATTTTTTCTCAATATACAAACTTTTAAACATGAGATCTTCAGTAGGTAACTCATCTAGACATCAGCTGAAGACATCCGGCCTGGAATGTTAATAAATAAATCTGGCTGCATTAAAATTAGATAAGCAGATTAAAAGCAGCCTGAACCTTTAATCAAATATTGATCATTAATAATTTTTGGTTAAGGTGTTTTATTTAGCAGGAGAGGTTTCCCCTTGGTGCTTGCATCTTTTGGACATGTGAACCTAAGATGAAGGAGCAACTGTTCTGCTATTTTTGATTTCCTTTTCTCCTGAAGTTGACTGGGGTGCTGATATATTGATCTTTAAGTCGTCATATATTTTTTTTGTTATCAACATTTTTTATTTTCTTTTTTCACACACAACATCACAACATAACATCATAACATCCACTCAAAACAAACAAATAAAACAACAGACACATACTCCATGTTTTAAAGGTCCAATCAAAGGGGAGAGAGAGAGGGAGGGAAAAAGTAACAACAAAACAGGTCCTTCCTTTATATAATCACATATGTTAGAAAAAAAATAAAAATAGAAATAAAGTAATAATAATATGCAATCTAATATGCCTCTCCACACACGTGCGGCTCACACCAGTTCTACATCATCGTCCTCCTCGCAGCCGCAAAACCAGCAAACAGCCTTCTCCTTTGCATTACGTTTCAAGAAGACATACACTTGTATCAGCAAAGCAATCAGTCCGCAGTGAGGAAGACAAAACCAGGTCTATATGTGTCCACAGATCCATGACCACAGGACACTCCCAAAACACATGGAGAAAAAATACCCGATGACGCAGTGTTACATATCAGGGCACCAGAAATAGATTTACGGTGTAAATATTCTAACACACAGGTTCGTTTAACAGCAGAATTTAAGCCTGTCACATTCAGTAATAAAATATTTAGAGTATACATTAAATATTCATAATCTCAAAATTGTATTCAACAAATAAAGAGAAGTAAACGCACTCCCATTCTGTAAATGACATGTAAACGCTAGTGTGCGTTCTAGATATCAAAACACCTAGATGAAAAGTGTTAAAAAAAGTAAATAAAAGCATGAATATCTGTTGTAAAAAATAAAAGCAACACAGACAGAGATGACCAACAACTATAGACAAAAAAACAATTCAGGCCGCACGTTACCGAGAACATAGGTCTGATTGAACAACAAAAACTTGTGATGATCCGTGACCGATCCACTTCAGCCCACAACGAGCCTCCCAAAAGGCTCACATAACCAAAACATTATTGTAATGAAACCTACTCTCCATTAGTCCCCTCCAGAAAAAAAAAAAAAAGGGGGGGTTAGTCTTACCAGCAAGGGGACAATTGTATTGAATAAAATATAAATACTATCCCAGGAGGAGAGAGGAAAGAAGAAAAAAGAGAAAAAGGGATCTAGCAATCATCCATATCCCTCCCGCCACCATCTCCTCCATATCGACCACCAAGCCCCTCCCGCCGGGTCAAAGAAAGGGCAGCCGCTGCCCTCCCGCTACCCTGTGGATCCGCAGCAAATGTCCCACTCTGTGACAGGGAGCCGACAAAATCCTCCGCTTTCCGAAGAGAATTGAAGCATCTCTGTTCACCCCCGTGCCGTAGTTTAATTACCGCCGGATAAGCGAGGAAGGGCTGGAGACCAAGCGCCGTCATCGACCTCAAAACCGGAACCAAGCTTTTTCTCTTGGCGGCTGTAACTGGACTAAAGTCAGGAAAAAATAGTAGCGTGACATTGTCCTGCGTGCATCTCACCGGATAAGCCTGCCAAGCACCTTTCAGAGTCTCCGATCTGTCATGCCATCTCAGCACACGGAAGATGAGAGTACGCGGCCGATCTGAGTTTTTCCTTCCATCATATACGCGATGCGCCCGGTCAATCTCGATGTTACGACCTTTCAGGGAAGGAATCCACTTGGAAAGATTAGTTCTGAGGAAACCAGCCACATCGGATCCCTCCATCCCCTCTGGTAACCCCACCAGTCTTATGTTATTTCTCCTGCTTTTATACTCCATATCCGTCATCTTCTCGGTGAGTCGCTCCAGCTGATTTCCGTGTCTGTATTCCGATCCTCACGTGCAGTTGCCTGAACAGAATCAACGCGGTCCCGTGTCTGCTTCGCCGCGAAATGGCCTCAAACTCCTCTCTTAGCTCTTTAACACAATTGTTAGTCGCTTGTATGTCCTCACGTAGTTTACGTAATGCTGGAATCAGCACAGAGTCCACAGCATCTCTCACCGCCGAAGTCACAACCGAATCCAAAGTGCTTTGTTGTTTTTTAAATGCAAGCTTGATACCGTTAGCAATAGCCTCGTCTATATCCTCTCTGGAGATGGTGGAATCCCTGAATTTTTTCTTTATTGGCGATTGCCCAATCTCTCTTTTCCGATCGCCTTTGACTGTTGAAGCACTCATGATGAGTCCGATGCAAAATGGTTCAAAATTTACTGACAGGATAATAAAATATTTGACAAAGTCAGCAGAGCGAAAGACTACGTGTGCATCGAAGTCGAAGGGTCACGTGATCTCCAAGTCGTCATATATTGAAGGAAACTGAAAGACAGCTCTGAAAACGAAGACTAAACAGAATTCCATGAGAGATAAATTAAAGCAAATGCATACATCTGAGAAGCGGATGCAACACAGTATTCAAGCTTTTGGATGTCCAGGGTCCTGCTGGTTCACTGAATAGAAGGTGCATGGAAGCTATATACATGCCTGAAAAACTTTTTCCACAAAACTTTCAGAGTGAAGACATTACTCAATACTCCGTACCTGCAGAAGTATGGTGGTAATGGTGTTACGTAATGCTTCCCATTAGTCTAGGCCAGTGGTTCTCAAACTTTTTACACCAAGTCCACCTCAGAAAAATTTGGCTTTCCAAGTACCACCATTATGACCAAATTAAAATACATTTAAAAAACAAGTCAGTTTCATTCCTAATACAAATATTTATTATGTCAGCCATACATTGCAAGTACAGTTTGAACATTAACATGCTCTGTGCTTACTTCAGGTAAATAAAAAACTTACTATTAATTAAATATATTGCACCTAAAGGATAAAAACTGTACTGTACTTCAGTGTAAAAAACTGTACTTAAATAAAGATTAAATGACTTTTAAGTCGCTACAATACATTTTCATTTAATCTTTAAGTACAGTACAGTTTTATTTAACTTTTAAATAAAAAGTACTTGATAAAAAAAAATGTGTAGTTGAAGTAACTACATCATGCCACCTCCACAAAGCAGCTGTACGCGTGAGTGCAGCGTATTTTTGTTTTTTTCAGTTGAGATGCTGTGGTTGCTATTAGATGTTCATTTTGGTTATTTTCCTAACCGACAACCGACGTTCGTTAACCGATTATTAACGTAACGACAAGATTATTTTAAATTAGAACTGATTAAATTAGAAAGAATAAGTTCTGTGACCCGTTAAACTAATTCGGGGATTAATTTTACATGAGCAAAAAACGCAAATAACAGACATGAGGATCACAGAAGCACCCCCATAGACCCCATAAAAATGTAAGTTAAAACATTTGACTCATTAAACACATGCAATATTGCAATGCAATAATGTGATTTGCAGTCGCACGTAATGTCAGCATTTAAATGGATCGGTTCCTTGTGCCAAGTGCCTACTGTTAGCTGCCCGACTAAAGATTTTTCTAGTAACTATTCGCACGTATATTAAATTGATAGTATAACCATTTAGGTTATTAATTTATGCTATTATTTAGGCATTTAGGCTATTCCGCGCTCAAACGCACGCATAACGCTTGCCGCAAGCACCGGCTAAAGTGATGATTATGAATACATCAAAAGAATACAAATTATTTATTAATAAACTAGCTTTCTCAGACTCGCCATCACAGCTGACGTGCCTTTAATAGAGAAATGCACCTATCGGACTACAAATCAGAGAGATTTGGTTTTCAAGCTTTCTGCATTTATTTCTTATGTCTGTGAGCTGGTTATTGTTGTGACGGCTCCATTCACGAGACTGCATGATACGACAGAAAGCACATCCAAAATGACGGGAGTATAAGCTCTTTCAGCAGGAAAAAATAATACATAAAAATAAATGCGTGCGCGCCCCCATGTATACAGTAGGCTAAGCGCGATAATACTCCCACATTCCTCAAACATTTGAAATGCGCCTATACAGCGATTTTATTATTCATATAAAATAATAATTATAACAACAACCTGTTTTGGTCATATTACTATTAATTGCCGCTCCCCCTGTCATTGATCTAGCACCCCCTCAGCACCTGCGTTCAACATTCTCTCCCGCGTCTGAGTATATTATATCACATCATGACCTGCAGCGCTTCTGCCAGCGGAGAAAAACATAATAAAGCTAGGCGTATATATATATATATATTATTCAACAAATAGGCCTATACGAGAATATATTTTCACAAATAATATTGAAAACGAAAGAAAAACTGTGCAACAAGTAGCTAGCAGAGTTCGGTTCATTTTAGTGCTGCTCGAAAGGAACAGACGGCAGAAGCGGCATCTATTAGGCTATTTTACAAAAGCGCAAATATTGTTTTTATTGTGAATGCACACAAATAAAAGCAAACCTTTTACAATTCCGATTATCTTAGTATTTGCTTCCACTGTTAGAAGGAAGAGAAACTCAGTGATTGCTCCAGCGCTGCATGCGTGTGCACATAAGCTTTACCTTGACAATGCAGCTGTTCATTATCATTATAAAAAACAATCAGTCAAACATATGGGCCAGACACTGCTCAGTTAATATGTAGTAAAATCTGTGCCGTAAGCTTATCACCATACCGCATGAAGTTATGCAAAACATGTTTTAGTGGATATTGGAACGCGACTGAAGCAGATCTAATAAAGGTAAATATATGGCATTCAAATACATCGCGAATACGGAAACATTTGTTTTGTGTCGAAGGAGAGACCCAAAATTGGTTTCAGTTTCGTTTTAGCCTAAATTAATTAGTTTGGTTTGTCGTTTATATAGCTATAGCTTCTTACATTTTTATTATTGTTCTTTTCTAACTAGTCTACTGTTAATTGAAAGGCTTTGCGAGTGAGGGAACTAAAATAGCCTAGCTATGTTTACAGTATTTATTATATGTTTGTAATTCGCGTCGGCCTATGAATGAATAATAAAATGCAATTTATGTCTCCTTAAAGACATATATATAGGCGTAGCTTATTTTAACCAGCAGCAAACCTTTACTGATTACTGAAGAAAGTGACTTTAAACCATTTAACTGATTGTATTAATCGGTCAAAATTCTTATCGGTCGTTAATTGGTTAAACGGTTAAACGAACATCCCTAGTTGCTATGATGTGGAATATTCGCTGAAGTAATATGGCAGACGCATCGCGAATGAATGTTTCTCCAAGTATTATTTTTCATAACATATTATGGTAGGCTACTCTGGCAATTCCATCTGGTAAAGATATAAATATCGGAGACAAGCAATTTAACTTCTCCATTGTGTTCAGTCATAGTACAAGCAGGGTGTGACGGTATTAGTCCCGCTCCTCACTGTGATTGGTTAGCTGACTAAGTGACAGTGATGAGCGCTAAGTTTCACCCAAAGATGAACATTTTCAACTCTCAGCATGAGAAAAAAACACCAGAGTGCTCAGCATGAAAAAGAGGCTCCATTTAAAACAATTGAAAAAAAATCACTACCTCGGAAAAAAAAAAAACGCTTTGGTGGACATGCCCTAATTTATATATAATTCAGCGATTCCTCTGCGTACCACTAGAGGAGCTCTCACGTACCACTAGTGGTACGCGTACCACACTTTGAGAACCACTGGTCTAGGCAGTTTGAGAAAATAGAGGAAAAAATGGAAGGTACATAATAGCAGGAAATCTTGCAAGACAACATGTATCACTGAAGCGATGAGCAATATAAATGCCGATTGATCCATGTACCACTATTTAAGAAATTAAGGTGAATAAGTGGAATGCAACTAACCTGAACTAGAGCATGGAAGAGTAGGTCAGAATTATTTTGCATATGTAAAGCTGGAGCACTTTTACCTTAAAGCTATTATTGCTGCAAAAAGTGGTCATTTTAATAGAAGAGATCTTTTGTTGATTTAAGGTCAGTACTTATCTTTTTAGATAATTTGTTTTCTATCAGTGTATTGCTTCACAATGTGAAGTTAATTTTTAATTATCACTGTTCTGGTGATGAATACATTATGCGTCAAGGTGATGCTTGCATTTTGACACATTTAAGTTGGGCATATTTTGTAAACTGCTGTGAGTAGCAGGTACTTTGTATTTTTTATTTTAAGGCATTCAGTGCTTATATATGTTTTTTAATGTGTACTGCTGAAAAGAAAAATCACAAAAGATATTATAGAAAAATAAATGGTGTAAAAAAAAAAAGCCTAAAATAATTTGCATTTATTTGAACCTCCTAAGGATTATTTGACATTTTCTGAATGTTAAGCAACTACGATCATTTGCTGAAAAGGGACACCAAAAAAAAAAAAATGTTACAGGAAAGGTATGTTTTAAAATTTGCAGTTGCAACACTTGCAGTTTTCAGTACTTAGTTTCTAATTTAACTGCTTAAGTTGAGGCATTTTCAAAAGGTCATCTGAGAGGTCTATCCTATCAAATTGTGTATGATTATCAAAACATTCTGATATGACATAACTTACCCCTGAATATATATGATGAAAAATTGTGATGTTTCAAGAATTTGCGATTTCTATATTTTTCTTAAAGGGATAGTTCACCCAAAAATGAAAATTTTGTCGTTAATTACTTGTCGTTCCAAACCTGTAAGTCCTTCATTCATCTTCACAACACAAATTAAGATATTTTTGATGAATTCCGAGAGCTCTCTGACCCTCCCATAGACAGCAAGGATCCTAACATGATCAAGGCTCAGAAACGTAGCAAGGAGATCTTTAAAATAATCCACGTGACATCAGTGGTTCAACCGTAATGTCACGAAGCTACGAGAATACTTTTTGTGTGCAAAGAAAACAAAAATAATGACTTTATTCAACAAAACTTCTCCTCCACATCACCCTATAGTGCCATTTTGGAGAGTATCACATATGTAAACAACGTATGCAACGTATGTACACGGATACGTTGTTTACATTCAGATCAAAGCGAAAACAATGTAAACAGCGTATCCGCATACGGGTCTGGTGACAAAGAACAGCATACGTTGTTTACGTATGTGATACTCGCCAAAATGACACTATAGTGTGACGCGGAGGAGACGAATTGTTGAATAAAGTCGTTATTTTTGTTTATGGGAGGGTCAGAGAGCTCTCGGAATGCATCAAAAATATCTTAATTTGTGTTCTGAAGATGAACGAAGGACTACAACGAAAGACGACATGAGGTGAGTAATTAATGAGAGAATTTTTGGGTGAACTATCCCTTTAAATAATTACCAGTCAAACCAGGCATTATTTTTGTGCATTTTTGTTTAAAAACAAAATAAAGGAATGAAAACAAGATATACTGTAACTACAGAATCTAGCATTCTAATATCAACCACAGTCTTCTCTCTCTGTTTTCGTCTCTCTTCTCCCACATATCTGACCTCCACTTTCTTACCACACAATCTTTATACACTAAGATTTACTCTCATTATTTAGAGGCTCAAAGCAAGACCAAAGGCAGACTTTCAGTATCACTTTAACACACTCATGCACACAAAGCATAAATGTAATTGTCTCTTTGCCTTCAAAGGTCACAGGGCAGGAGAAAAAGAAAGTGCCCAAGCCTATAAACAGGTGAAAAGGAATATGTTGGTGAACACACAGTTTGCGTGCCTAAATAAAGAACCCCAAGTACACCATGCAGCCGCTTGTATTGAATAATGTGTTTATCCCATTACGGCTCTGATGCATATTCAGTAGGAACACTAAATATGAGCGACCGCCTGACTCTATATCAGCACATTACAGCGTCTGCCTTTTAGCTCAGAATAATGTGATGTTTGACGAAATTGTGTCAAATAGATTGTGAATTAATATGCGACGAGTCTCCTAGCACACATTCTGTGCAGCCTCGCCAGTTCCAGATGCCAGGGTAGCATTTCGAATGACAAAAACCGCTGTCCACGCCATATGAAAACAAGCGATCATCAAAGCTGTGCATATGTTTCTGCATTAGGAAAGCTTATAGCTCCTTATAGCTGTTAGTTCCGATTCTAGAATCTGATTGGTCGAACAGCGTTCCAAGAGAGCTGATATAACAGCCCGACAGCATTGGACACTTTTGCAAATTTTAATGAGCAAAACTGTCTATTGTCAATAGTGTAGCATGACCAGCTGAACCCAGTGTGAAATCTGCGTGAGGAAATCTTCCACTCTCAGGTGAAATATAAATCACTTGAATTCCTACTGACTAGATTTCACCTGTGAAAATTCATTGAACAACGGTAAATGTTGAGAAATGACTCAAGATGTCGTTGCTATTTCCTATTCTACATTTTCAAATTAATTACAGAGACTTCTTTTGAACTAATGGCCGGCCCATCAAGTGTGACATTGCTTTAATATGTACACATTGGCTTAGTATTCTACATTTATGCATTTAGCAGATGCCTAAAACAATTTACATTGTATGTGTTCAAGATATAGTATACGTTTTATTAATTCATGCATTCCATGGGAATCAAACTGGCGCCATGCACTATAAGCTACAGTACATGATTTTTCTAGCATTGTGAGGAGAATTGTGTTACAAGCTAAATATGTATTTGTAGCTTGTTGTTCTCGCCACTTGGTGAAATGCAGTCACAATGAAGATAGTACAGCAAGGACTCCTGCACTAATTTATCACTTGTTTTTTTTTTCCTGCACATTTGAGAATGCAGATGCTATGGTACCCACACAAACATTCATGTGTGTAACTTTCCTTTCGTGATACTCTCATTCATCTAGCACAACAGCACAGACACTAACAAATATCCACCCACACAGTGGCAAGCTCATCCAAACACACCTTTAAAACTAACACGATTAGTGTGGGCGGCTTTAGTGGGCTATTGACCCTGGCTGAACCAGGCAGAGCCCACCAGTGGTGTGCAGACTGGGAGACAAAGTGGGTCAGTGAGAGGGTGATGTAATGTTAAAGCAGAAGAGAGAGAGCGAGAGAGAGAGGATTGAGAGGATTAAAGCAGTCTCTTTTCTCTCTGCCTCTTGTTCTATCACTCTCTTTCTCTTTCTGACTGTTGGTGTGACTGCCTCTCTGTAATGTTTGCCTACCTTTGCATCTTTCTATGTATCTTCTTCTGTCTGTGTCTTTCTCTCAGTTAAATTGATAATCATCATTCATCTGATATGAAGTTCAATAAATGGAGCAAGTTGAATGCCGACAGTATGGAATTGTGTGTAAAATACCGTAACATTACAATTGGAGATGTTATAATAAATTAAAACTCATTGTTAATATTTATATACATACACTACCAGTCAAAAGCTTCTGAACAGTAAGATTTTTTATGTTTTTTAAATAAGTCTCTTCTGCTCACCAAGCCTGCATTTATTTGATCCAAAGTACAGCAAAAACAGTAAAAAAAAAGAGATATTTTTACTATTTAAAATAACTGCTTTCTATTTTAATATATTTTAAAATGTAATTTAATCAGAAAATCAGCATATTAGAATGATTTCTGAAGGATCATGTGACACTGAAGACTGAAGTAATGATGCTAAAAATTTAGCTTTGAAAACAGGAGCTTTACATTTTAAAATAAATAGAAAGCAGTTATTATAAATAGTAAAATTATTTCACAATATTACTGTTATTGCTGTATTTTTGGATCAAATAAATGCAGGCTTGGTGAGCAGAAGAGAATTCTTTAAAAAACATTAAAAATCTTACTGTTCAAAAATGTTGACTGGTAGTGTAGGAAGCAATATGACTGGGGGGTTATATATTGTTATTGATTAAAAGCTTTTTTTGGTTGTGTACAGTATAAAAAAGATATATATTAACAAGATGTACTCTTTAAAGGGATAATTCACCCAAAAATGAAAATTATGTCAGCATTAAAGGATATATTTTTCATTTTTGAGTGAACTATCCTTTTAAATAACCACTTTAAGACTCAACAGAAGCCTCATGTCAATCAAAAAGCATTAATCCTAAGTGGCCAGCTTACCTGCTTTTCAGCACATCAGTTACAGGTCAAAGTTACATCACTTCAGCAATATTCCTGAGCAATGCTAATCAGGTTTATGATGCATCCTTTCACTTTTCAAAGCCCAAAAAATATTTTAGTACTAGAAAATATGAGCCTTAGCTCATCAGATAAAAAATGAAACCACAGATGGAATATGACACTATTTTTTTTCTTCTGCATGTGCTGTCTTTGAGCTCCTTACCTGACATAATGTTTTCTGAAGTACACAGAGTGAATCAGACATCAAACCTAATTGTTTTTGACAATGTTTGATTGTCTAACTGGTTTGTCATCTAACAAGACATGCAGGAGGTATTTTAATGTTTTTTTTTTTTTGCAAGATGTCATTTAGATGAATCATTCGTGCAGATCAGTGTTTAGCTGGAGAGGCAGAAACCTGCAATTTTCCAATAAGTTGTTTGGGTCTTTGTGCCAACTGAGACATAATGTTCCTTAGGCACTGATGAGTAGCTTTAATTAATCAGTGCTTTATTTGGTTGGCAGCACCGTCTGTTTTCAATGTCAGAGTTACCTGGCTTATCTGTCAACTCACAGTACAAACACAACGAGTGTAGTGTGGCATTGACTGTTTATGTTGCATTTCTATTATAAATGTGTTTCTATAAGGCCATAGGAATTCTGGGTTGCTGTATGTTGCTCTTTAAAAATTGCTTTTTAAAAATAATATCAGCCCCCACAACCTTTGAGCTCTGAAGTGGAAAGGTTCCCACTTTATATCCCCCCAAAAAGAAAGAAAACAGTATAATTAAATGGCACTGAGTATGTTTGTATCATTGCATCACAATTTTTGATCAAAATCTAATAAACATTTATAATAATTCAACTATTCTCATTTGCAAACAGCAATACATAACAAAAAAACTGCTCATTCCATATAAAACCAGAAAGATCTCTATGGGAAAGAAATTTATTTTCATCTTTATTCCGTTGCATGTAATAAGAGCTAGTGACTCTTTGATGCCTTTCCAGGAGATAAACTGCTTATTTTAGACATTGAGAAAAGATCTCCCCTTTCTCGACACGCAAACATGATTTGCCCCTGGATTTAGTTCTTGTTAAACAAAGACTACATGTCAAAGCAATTAGGAAAGCAATGGTCACAGCGTCAGGATTTAGAGCCATTTAAGACCTTGTCAGCCAGATCTCTTGGCACAAAGATGTGAACGCAGGTTCCTGTATTCACCAGTTATGCTGCCTTTGATGACACACCGTCTTGGATCGTTATTAACATTTTTTTAAACCATGATACTGACAAATTTGTTAATCTGTGAAGTAAATAGACATTAAAGCACATCTGAACACCATCAAATCTTAGATTGAATCATGCATTTCCAGTATGAGGTAGTACGTAGTTTTAAACAGATAAAAGACAAAGATAGATTCTACTAATCCACACAGCAAATGTGCTTAACAGTTAGAACGACTTTTCGTTTTATCATTCGATATGGATTACAAAGACAGTCTGCCAAACATTTAAAGCTGACGAGTGAATCATTTCACGGGAAACATTTTCTAAAGTGTCACTTGCAATTAGCAGCCAGCATTGCATAACATGCCATTCAATGTGTCAAAGTGGGTGACACCAGACTCGTCAGAATCGTATACAGCCCACAAGGCCGTTTCAGATTTGTGAGAAGTTATTAGCACTTTTCTCACCTGTTTCCCATGAGAATGTCTTGTTAGAAACTTGTGACAAAAGCGTGATTTAAAAAAAAACACTAAATAAGGTGCCAATTAAATAAATTTGACTTCAACTGTGAATAATATCACATTATGTTTGGGATCTCAAAAGCCTCAGGTATAAAGCGTGAATAAAGTAACTTTATTGGAACTTTATTTTTAGGAATGTTGGAGTCTCTTAAACCACAGAATATAAAATTGTTCATCACAACAGAACGTTAAGAGTAAAGTTTGTGTGAGGAAACAAAATCACTCACTTTTCTTTTCTAGAGCAAAACTCTTGTTTTCTAAGGACACTGTGAGATCTCTGAAATTAAACAATGGAATATAATACACTTAAATTAACACAGATTCAGATTTGATCTGCTTGACTGCTAGACAAACAACAATCTGCACAGAGAGCATGCACTAGGAGCAGGCGAGGACGCCCGTTCTAGGTCAGATTTGGTAAATCTAGGACAACCCAGACTCTCCCAGAGCCTCGCCGCTGGTGCTGTCATGTTTTAAACCATTTTCATTTTCATCAGGAAATGCATGCGGCTCTAGCACAAAGCTAGACACTCTCCTTGCTTTTACATTTTTCTCTTTGTTCTTTCCTTACCTTTTTGTAAAGTCCACTATATGTCCAACTGTTTCCATTGTACATTTTTCAGTGATCTTGCTATAAATAATGATATTTATTCAGTTTTATCAAAATAAGCAAATACTATTTCAGTCTTTTTGCTTAAAAAATTCATGTTTCATTTTGTGATTAATTGTGACATTTGCAAGCAATTTCTGAGTGAAAATTGTTTCAGGTTATGTGGATTCCCTTACTGTTAAAACTTTCTATGTTCTTTGCTTTGACATCCAATGAATGCACAAGTTTCTCTTTATTTCCTATTAGTAATTCATGCGTAATTCTACGTGTATTACATTAGAGATGAGCTGTGCTAATCAGTGACTTACTTAAAGTTTGAAAACAGCAATCTGAAGCCTAGCTTTTCTTTACTCATTATTCATAACTGTAGTCTCCATCTGGGATAGTGGCAGTCTTGGCTGCAATCCTTGTCTGTCTATGGAGTAGGATCTGGGACTCTGTTTGATTGAAGATATCGTGATATGTGGCCAAGGTGTAAATTTGTCTGGCAAGCATGCACATATTTTAACATCTCTTTTCATTTTCCTTTTCCCTTTCCCCCCTCCCCCCATTTTTGTGCATTGAATTAATTAAGTTGGCATGACCCGTAAATCTGGAAGAATGTGGAAAGATTCCAGATTACAAGACACAAATGTTGGTTTAAATCATTTGACAGGGTTCTTGTACTAAAATCATATTTCATTATACAAAAAAATTATTAGACACAAGGATAAACAGTGCCCTTATAAATATGAATTTGAGTTGAAATAATTAATCTTGTGTTTATGGCAATTAAATGTAGTTTTATACAACCGTCTAAGTAGTTTTCTCCTTCAAATATGTAAATGAGATTTATCAGCACAGCAGTCTCTCCAGACGCACCCTGAACCTTACCTTGTGGCCCAGCAGCAGAGTTATATTACAGAGGGGGAGAGCTGTTAATATTTCACTCCTCACTGTAAAGAGCGTGTGTGAATGGCCTGGAGTGTGAGACGGCACCTTCTGTTCGATATGTGGCCTCCAGTAAGCAGGCTTCTCTCACCAACACAGTTCTCACTCAACTGCAGTGTGCACAAGTTATATAAAAACCAAACTGAACTTTCTGTTTAACTTTTTAGGAGTTTTACATTTTCCTATAATATACCATCCTATAAGCTGGAGCATCTGTAGATTTTCCTTTGTTGTCTAAGAGCAATATTAGCAGAATTAAGGGTGCCAAGGAAAGCTTTTGACATATTATATGAAACCATATGGAGAGATTCATCTCTTGACTATTTAAATATGAAAGCATATAAAAGTAGGTTATGCTTAATTAGTAAATACTATTATATTTTTGTAGCACAACTGAATTCCTCTGTTACTGCATGCTTTTTTCGCCCCTCGATTTCGGAGTAAATCCCTTGTAACCTAAATGCATGTTAAACTATGTTTTCTTATTTATTTTACAATGCAAATAAGTCAATTATTACCCACTCAAAAATAGTTTCCAGCATTGGCTGCATGGTTAATTACATCTCTTGACCTCTATCCATATACAGTATTATTGTGATTATTTTCATATACACTACCATTCAGAAGTTTGTAAAATGTGTATATTCTATTCTATTCTATTCTATTCTATTCTATTCTATTCTATTCTATTTATTTATTTATTTCAATGTTATTCAGAAAGGACACATTAGTCTGATCAAAAGTGATTTTTAAGACTTTTACACAGTTTCAAATAAATGCTGTTTGCACAAAAGAATCCTGAAAAAAAGTATCATGGTTTCCACAAAAATATTAAGCAGCACAACATTTTCAACATTGATAATAATAAGAAATGTTTCTTGAGCAGCAAATCAGCATATTCAAATTATTTCTTAAGGAACGTGACACTGAAGACTGGAGTAATGACTGCTGAAAATTCAGCTTCCCATCAGAGAAATAAATTACTATTTTAGAAAATAGTTAATTTAACTGATAATTTCACAGTATTACTGTTTTACCATATTTTTCTATCAAATAAATACACCATTGGTAAGAATAAAATACTTCTTTCAAAAACATTTTTTTTTAAAATAAACGTCAAACTTTTGAATTGTAGTTCATTTTTATTTTGTTATATGATCTGAATTTCTCCCTGGGATTATTCAGAAACATTAGAGAGAGTTTTTCTTAAGCATGTATTAAACATGATATAGGATGCATAAACATTGTTGTGCGTTGACACATTTATATCCATAATAGCAAAATTAATATTTCATGTTTGTTAGTTGCACACCAAGATACACTTTGTACTTCTACTTGTAAAAAATCAGTTTTAGTTGGTGACGTAGTTACAGCATCCACCAGCATGATAACCAGCCTTGACCCCTTGGTTCATCCAAACAGGGTTTTGCCTCAACATCAGCCAATAAAACAGCCGTTTCACTGGACCAGCCATCAATGTTTGTCTTTTAAATCCCCCAGCACATGCTCAACCAAAAAACAAAAACCTCTGCTCTCATTTCCTGCAGCAATCTCTTTATAAACTTCTCTGTGTGAGACAAGAGGGACTAAAGCCATTGACTGGAGAGCAGAGAATTGGAAATTAAAAGCATTAAATCACAATTTGTTGTTTGTGGTGACACATCCTTCATGGGCCAGTGGGCCGCAGTGGCAGCAGTGGAGAGGTCATCTGAGTGATGTGCTTCATCAAGAGGTGCTCTGGTACCGGATATTTAGGCTCACCGTTAAACCCTTCACATGATGGGTTGGCCTTTGCTACTGTTTTGTGCCAAATTGAGACTGACAGGCTATGAAGTTGTTTTAAACATAGGCTAATTAATTTAAATGGTACATGTGTAAAGTGACCTTGAGCTATGGAATGGTGCTATATAAATAAATCTTCTTCTTCGTCGTCTTTTTCATAGAAGATACAGATATGTACTCTCCTGATGTGACGGCTGTTCCAAGTGATATAGGCTGTTTAAATATGCTGCCTGTGTTTCCCTGCAATCCCAGAATGCATTGTGAGAAGTTCAGTGAAAAATTAAATTCAGGGCAGATGAGATGAGAAAAGTGTTGGGCTTAATCATATCAAAAATACAAGTTTGTGTTTACATAATACATGTGTGTATACTGTGCATATTTATATGTATAGGGCCTATATAAATACACCCACATACATGTATATGTTTAAGAAATATTTACATGTGTATACAGTATATTTAAAAATGACTTACATTATATATAAATATATATTACATATATTTTCTAAACATTTATATTTATATATACATACAGTATGAACATACACAATACACACACATATATTCTGTAAACACAAACTTATTTTAGATGTAATTAATCGTGATTGATTGATTTGACAGCCCTAGAAAAAATGTAAATTTACTGTTAATGAAAAGTAATTTAGTGTAATTATTTATTTGTATTTTTGTAATGCTTTCCAGCATTGTGAAGATAGCAGTATGCTGAGGTGAAATTCTGTTGCGAGTCAAATTTTACATGCAGAAAACCTCTGTGTGCCACAAAAGTTCCAGCAATTTACCTAAATTCATTAAAGTGACAGTACAGAAATGTACTGTAACATGTTGCTGTATAGCCTATCTAATATTTAAAATACATGCTGGTATTTTGAAGTTTCTACTCGTCAAAGAATCCTGAAAAAAAAAAATATTATATATATTAATATATTACAGATATATACGAACATTTTAAGCAGCACAACTTTTTACAACATTGATAATAATAATAAATAATATTTCTTGAGCAGCAAAACAGCATATTATAATGATTTCTGAAAGATCATGTGACACTGAAGACTGGAGTAATGATGCTTAAAATTCAGCTTTGCATCACAGGAATAAATTACATTTTAAAATGAATTCAAATAGAAAATTGTAATATTTAAATTGTAATATTTCACAATATTACGGTATTACTGCATTCTTGATTAAATAAATGCAGCCTTGGTGAGCAGAAGAGACAAAAAACAAAAACAAAATCTTACTTTAAAGGACTTTTCTGCTGGTATTTTATTGCAAGTTCTTGTAAAAACCTTCCAGCCTATTCTCAGGTTGCATTACACTACATTAAGTTGTCTTTAATGAAAAGTATGTTAGAGTTCAACTGTTATCAAGGGCATCTTTAAATTAGCGTGAAAACAAAAGATATTTCTTCCTGTCTTACTTCTTTGCCCTTCTTTGTCCCTGTCTGCCTTTTTAAGTGTTTACTCAGAAAACTCTAGAAGTGAGATTGTCCTAGTTTGGATTCTCTTGCCAAAGGTAAGAGTCACAATAAGCACATAAAATCACTTTGTGACTATTTTATCCTAATTCACAATTCAATGCACCAGTGACTAATCCACACCTCATTTTACCCCTCAATCCCTTTGGTTCCCTCCTGCAACAATCCGGCTCCTGTCAAAAGACAATTCCGTCACTGTTAAAGCACAAGTCCAAAACCAACCTTTCACCATCACCATTATCTGCTCTTCTAAGAGCTCAAATGAAGAATTATATCCCACCAGCACAACCCCCCTTAATTTGAACCCCTTATTAGCTTTAATTCCATTTAAAATGAACTCAGAACCTGACTGAGAAGAAGGCAATTAACACGTGCGTCCCAGTGAATGGCAGAATGGGAGATGTGCCATTTTAGCTGATGTACTCATTCGCTCCCAGCGGTGTAGACTGTTTGTGCTGTCCGCACGTCTCAGGTGGGCACCCGAGAGGCATGCTCTTGGCACAGCGCCAGATCGCCAGTTATCTGTTTAAACAATTAAGCAGCTATTTCAGGAACAAGGAACCACCATCCACCCACCAATTGACTCCACGGTGGCTCATGGGACACCATGGCAACAGTCCATTTTAGTCTTAAACAATAATAATATGATGTGGTAAAGTGGTCAGTCTACATAAAAGCTCAGTTTGCAGTTGTTATATCTGTCTCTTTTTTACTGCTGAATACACTCTCAGAAAAATGTACAAAGCTGTCTCTGCAGTGGTACCATAAGATACAAAAGCTACATCTTATGTATGCTCAAATTCTACATAGAAGTACCTAAAGTGTACATATTAGTACTTTTTAAATAAATATCACCCTAGTGACAGTTTGGTTTACACTCTTTTTCTGAAAGTGTAGACTCTTGATAGACAGATTTTTTAATTGAAATGGTATTGATCCCACAGGAAACGTTTATAAAAAAAATCCCTTATATACATTTTCTTATTAATTTAATCATTAATTTAACTTTTTTTACTAAAGCTCTAATGACAACTTTCATCACATTCATTTGAATCATTCATACTTTTTACCAATTTTGATAGACACTATAATAATACATGTTAATATTTTGAATAAGTATTTTTTTTTCAGTTTTAAATGTATGTATTTATTTTTATTATTATTATTTTAAGTAATTTTGGTAAGTGCTGTCATTTTTATTAGCTATCAGTATTAGCAGTCAGTTTTAGTAATTTCAGGACTTCAGCTCCAAAGGCAACATTTTATGTTAAATTTTAATTTAATTGTTTTAAGTTCATGTTTTTTATCTAATTAAATTAAATTAAATTAAATTAAATTAAATTAAATTAAATTAAATTAAATTAAATTAAATTAAATTAAATTAAATTAAATTAAATTAAATTAAATTAAATTAAATTAAATATATTTTATTTTATTTTATTTTATTTTTTTATTTATCTTTTCAGGTTTATTTACATTACCAAAAACCCTTTTTAAAATAATTTTAGTTGTAATTTTAGTAAACAATAATTACACTCTTTAACACACATATGCATCTCTCAACCACAGGCATCTCTCATGTAACAAAATGTGCATTGATTCCTTAAACCACAAAAACATTAAGAACTGTTGTGGATGGAGTAATACCACTAGGACTGCATGTATCCTGAATGGTCACTCTGTATTCTTAAGCATTTTCCTTTAAAAATGCCTCTCAGCGAATGAGCAATGTATTATGTCTGTTGCAGACACAGCAGCAGATGTAAGAGTAACGAGCAGCAGCGAGGTTAATAACACTGTGAAACTGTATAATAGGCTTAAAGAGGCGTGGGAGGGTTTCTTCTTGTTTTTACTATTTTGGTAGATGTGTTAAAAAATCACTGTTTACTGACTATGAGGATGAAAGTCTGAGGATCTGGCACCTCGGGATGCTGTGATTTTTGTGGCAATACAATCTTTAACAATAATGCAACCTAAACAGGTCTCTGTTTGAGATCTGCAGTGTACTTTTTTTTTAGTTTCTCTTTATTGTTTTAAGTGTGTCTGTTAATTTACTTGAAAAGTATTATTTTGAATCATTATTATAACACTCATAAGTGCCTCGGGCAACAACCATTGTAAGTGACTTGTAAAGGGAGAATTCTATTAATTACTTGGAAACCCAAATAAAATGCCTTGACTTTTCTATTCCCAAATGGCAACAAATCACTTCTTACAAAGGAAAACAGATGACTTCAAATGAGTCAATCATCAGTCTTTCATTCATGCCTCATTGGATCACAGAATCTTTTGGATTGTTTTAGTGCAGAACACAAAGCAATGGTCACGGTAAATTAATGTTGATATATGAGTGATTGTTTTGTTGCAGATTTATTCACAGCAGCCAGATTTTCCCAGACTGTGCAATGTGAAGCTGTCATATTTTTTCACTTCTTATTCATAAGTCAGTGTTTACAAGAGTAACATTTCTTTCAGAAGGATAATTCCTCTTTGCACAATCCAGTAATGCTTTAGTACATAAAGTATATAATCTTGTGCCTGTGTCTGTACTTTGTAATCATGTGTTGTGCCTGTCTCTGTATATTAATTGCAAAACATGTTTTGTTTGTTTTTTGTTTTGTTTTGTTTAATTTTTGCTTTGCTTTGTGTTTTGTTTTGTCTGTTATGTCTTTATAAGTACTGAGAGCTTTTGCTATTGTAGCAAAGTAAAAGTTTGGTGTGGGGGAAACAAGGTTTAATGTTACAAAATATGTCTCTATGATCAAACTGTTTAATTATCATTTCAAATGGTAAGCAGTCAATATGAGGACTAATTAAATATTTAATTAACAAAATATGGCCTATTTTAACTCTATTAAGAATTAATTTACATCCCATATGTAAATATATTTCCAAAAATCAGAAATGTTAACAATTTCATATATAGCCCATACAAATACAGGTGCATCTCAATAAATTAGAATGTCGTGGAAAAGTTCATTTATTTCAGTAATTCAACTCAAATTGTGAAACTCGTGTATTAAATAAATTCAATGCACACAGACTGAAGTAGTTTAAGTCTTTGGTTCTTTTAATTGTGATGATTTAGGCTCACATTTAACAAAAACCCACCAATTCACTATCTCAACAAATTAGAATACTTCATAAGACCAATAAAAAAAACATTTTTAGTGAATTGTTGGCCTTCTGGAAAGTATGTTCATTTACTGTATATGTACTCAATACTTGGTAGGGGCTCCTTTTGCTTTAATTACTGCCTCAATTCGGCGTGGCATGGAGGTGATCAGTTTGTGGCACTGCTGAGGTGGTATGGAAGCCCAGGTTTCTTTGACAGTGGCCTTCAGCTCATCTGCATTTTTTGGTCTCTTGTTTCTCATTTTCCTCTTGACAATACCCCATAGATTCTCTATGGGGTTCAGGTCTGGTGAGTTTGCTAACCATCTTTTGGTGCTTTTGGCAGTGTGGGCAGGTGCCAAATCCTGCTGGAAAATGAAATCAGCATCTTTAAAAAGCTGGTCAGCAGAAGGAAGCATGAAGTGCTCCAAAATTTCTTGGTAAACGGGTGCAGTGACGTTGGTTTTCAAAAAAACACAATGGACCAACACCAGCAGATGACATTGCACCCCAAATCATCACAGACTGTGGAAACTTAACACTTGACTTCATGCAGCTTGGGCTATGAGCTTCTCCACCCTTCCTCCAGACTCTAGGACCTTGGTTTCCAAATGAAATACAAAACTTGCTCTCATCTGAAAAGAGTACTTTGGACCACTGGGCAACAGTCCAGTTCTTCTTCTCCTTAGCCCAGGTAAGATGCCTCTGATGTTGTCTGTGGTTCAGGAGTGGCTTAACAAGAGGAATACGATAAAATTCCTTGACACGTCTGTGTGTGGTGGCTCTTGATGTCTTGACCCCAGCCTCAGTCCATTCCTTGTGAAGTTCACCCAAATTCTTGAATCGATTTTGCTTGACAATCCTCATAAGGCTGTGGTTCTCTCGGTTGGTTGTGCATCTTTTTCTTCCACACTTTTTCCTTCCACTCAACTTTCTGTTAACATGCTTGGATACAGCACTCTGTGAACAGCCAGCTTCTTTGGCAATGAATGTTTGTGGCTTACCCTTCTTGTGAAGGGTGTTAATGATTGTCTTCTGGACAACTGTCAGATCAGCAGTCTTCCCATGATTGTGTAGCCTAGTGAACCAACTGAGAGACCATTTTGAAGGCTCAGGAAACCTTTGCAGGTGTTTTGAGTTGATTAGCTGATTGGCATGTCACCATATTCTAATTTGTTGAGATAGTGAATTGGTGGGTTTTTGTTAAATGTGAGCCTAAATCATCACAATTAAAAGAACCAAAGACTTAAACTACTTCAGACTGTGTGCATTGAATTTATTTAATACACGAGTTTCACAATTTGAGTTGAATTACTGAAATAAATGAACTTTTCCACGACATTCTAATTTGTTGAGATGCACCTGTATGTACTGTATGTTTATGTACATTTAGTACATTTTGGACATATGTCATGTAAATGTATATCCATCCTAAAACATCAATACATGTTGATATTATATAAGTAAATATAAAAAGATAGACATGTATTTAAAAAAAGCGCAAAAACACACAGATTAAAGATAAACATACAGATTTTTGTATATATGTTGTTTCAATAATGTTATAAATAAATATATAAATAAAATATATATTCTTGACATATAAGTTTGCTACATACAGTATAATACCATATAAGAAATCATCATATAGATCTTATTAACATATGTACATATACACATTTTACCATGGTGATTTTATATATGTTATAAACTTAGATATCTTCATCTACCCAAAGAATGTATGTGAAAATTATATATAATCTTATACTGTAGGTAACACAGTATATGGCAATATATATACATTTATGGCAACCTAAAATGTATGATTATGATATTTAATTATATTTATATTTAAGTATATTTAAAAATAATAATAATAATAATACATATTTTATATGACTGTCACGAATCCGGTCTATGAACTTCCGTTCTATGAACAATGACTGAATCAATTACATAAGGTTATGCCATTAAAACATAATGTATAAATAGCTTCTCAAGGTAACCTCTGCACGTTAGCAATTTATCACTGTTGACTTACACAAACTGCACCAAAATGCAGATGGGTCTGTCCTTCTTTCCTGTTCTACATCTGCTTAGCAACACACCCTATTGTTTATAAAATGTAGGTCAGTTGGCTGTATAGTACAAGTCCAGCAGAGGTTACTGACCTTGCACTGCCTAGCACCTGAGATAAATGACAGGATTAGGAGCCTCACAGGAAGAGGGATTAATAACCCTGTTGTTGTTGTCGTCGAAGGATGCCTGGCCAGTGTGTACACACAGTATAGTCACCCGACATGTGGAAGCAGCTTAAAGCTGTCGAGGCTCTGTTGAACCCAATTAAAGGTCGGTCAACAGGAAATGTTCATTTACTGAGCAAAACTTTCTCCCAATGCTGAGAATATAAATTATAGTAGTACTTTTATTAACTGCATTTACAATGTAGTGATTCTTGGAAATGGTGACTAAGAGAATAAAACTGCCAAATTTAACCCGAAGAGATCTTAACAGTTCAGTGTAGGAAGCAACCAGATGGACATTTTGGGCATTAAAAGGTTATTCTGGTTTGTTTGGTGCTGTTTTAGGCAATACTCCAGACAATTCTGACCTTTGGCAGGCATTTTTTCTTCCTGATGGGAAATATTATTTCCTGCCATTGCTTATGGAAAGATAGGGCAAGGGGCCACATTAGAGACAGAACTGGAAATGTTTGTGTTGCTACATGATTAAAAAGAAAAGGTGCTACCTGATTAGCTGAAGTCAAGAAGACCTACACATCATTGTTAATAGATATCTAAATGCTGTTTATCTAATGGACTAGCAAAAGAACAAAAATTATTTATTTTATTTTATTCCTCATTATAGACTTGTAGTACATATGTATATGTACTGAGAAACATATTACATGGCAATGTATTTACCTAGTACTGCCAAGATCATTCCTTGAGCCATAATAAATATGAACAATCAGTATATTAAATTAGGCTATTTTTTTTTTGTGATCAACATTTTTCCATTTATTTTAATACACAACATCACAACACAACATCCACCCAAAACAAAAAAAAACAATACAACAGACACATACTCAACACCTTAAAAGTCCAGTCAAAAGGAAGAGAGAGGGAGGGAAAAAGAAAAAAAACAAAACAAGTCATTCCTTTATATAATCATGTATGTTAAAGAAAAAACACTGCGAATGCAGTGTTACAAACAAATGGGCGACCAGAAGATGGCGCAATCCAGTCCCGCATATCAGGGCACAAAAAATAGATCCACGGTGCAAATATTCCAACACACGGGCTCGTTCAACGGCAGAATCCAAACCATTCACATTCAGTGACAAAATATTTAGAGCATGCATTGAATATTCATGAACCCAAAAATTGTATTCAGTAAATGAAGAAAAGCAAAAGCACTCCCATTCTGCAAATGAGAGTGTGCATTCTAGATATCAAACCACCTAGATGAAAAATCCTCCCAAAAATAAGGTAAAGAAAATAAAAGTATGAATGTCTGTTGTAAAAAATAAAAATAACACAGAGACTGAAACAAAGACAACTATAAACAATAAACAGCTTAGGCCGCACATTACTGAGAATGTAGGTCTGATTGAGCAACAAAAAATACAAAAAACAACTCAGACCACACGTTCCCGAGAACATAGGTCTGATTGAGCAACACAAATTTGTGATGATCCGTGACCGATCCACTTCAGCGCAAAACGAGCCTCCCAAAAGGCTCACATAACCAAAAAATTATTGTAATTAAACCTACTCTCAATTAGTCCCCTCCAGAAAGAAGAAGAAAAAAAAAGGGTGGATAAGTCTTACCAGCAAAGAGACAATTGTATTGAATAAATATGAGCAATATCCCAGGAGGAGAGAGGAAAGAAGAAAGAAAAAAGAGATCTAGCAGGCATCCATATCCCTCCCGCCACCATCTTCTTCCGGGCAGCCGGCATCTCCTCCATCCCGGCCACCAAGCACCTCCCGCTGGGCCGAAGAGAAGGCGGCCGCCGCCTTCCCGTTGCCTTGTGGAGCCGCAGCAAATGCCCTCTTCTGTGACAGGGAGCTGACAAAATCCTCCACCTTCCAAAGAGAGTCGAAACTTCTCTGCTCACCCCCATGCCGTAGCTTAATTACCGCCGGATAAGCGAGGAAGGCCTGGAGACCAAGCGCCGTCATCGACCTCAAAACCGGAACCAAGCTTTTTCTACTGGCGGCTGTGGCTGGACTAAAGTCAGGAAAAAAACAGTAGCGTGACATTGTCCTGCGTGCATTTCACCGGATAAACGTGCCGAGCACCTTTCAGGATCTCCGATCTGTCATGCCATCCTAGTACACGGAAGACGAGAGTACGCGGCCGACCGGAGTTCCTCCCTCCGTCATGCACACGATGTGCCCGGTCAATCTCAATGTTACGACCTTTCAGGGAGGGGATCCACTTGGAAAGATTAACTCTGAGGAAACCAGCCACGTCGGAGCCCTCCGCCCCCTCTGGCAACCCCACCAGCCTCACGTTATTCCTTCTGCTCCTATCCTCAATATCCGTCATCTACTCAGTGAGTCGCTCCAGCTAATTTCTTAAGTCCGTGACTGTCCTCCTATCTTCACGTGCAGCTGCTTGAACAGAATCAACCCCGTCACGTGTCTGCTTCGTCGCGCTAGCTAGCGCCTCCAGCTCCACTCTCAGCTCTTTACCAGAATTGTTGGTCGCCTGTATGTCCGCTTGTATGTCCGCACGCAGTTCACGCAATGCTGGAGTCAGCACGGAATCCACCGCATCTCTTACTGTCGAGGCCATAGCCGAATCAGAAGTTCTTTGCTGCTCTTTAAATGCTAGCTTGATACCGGTAGCGACAGCATCGTCGATATCCTCTCTGGAGATGGTGAAATCGTTGAATTTTTTCTTTATTGGCGATTGCCCAATCTCTCTTTTCCGATCGCCTTTGACTGTTGAAGTACTCATGATGGATCCGATGCAAAGTGGTTCAAAATTTACTGACAGGATTACAAAATATTTGACTAAGTCAGCAGAGCGAACGACTACGCGTGCATCGAAGTCGAAGGGTCACGTGATCTCCTAAAATTAGGCTATTTAATGTACATTGAAAATATACAGAATAATATATTTCTTTATATATTAAATACATTGTATTTTACACACACACACACACACATACACACACAAATAAAAAAATACTCTCTAACACTAGCGTTCTCTATTATTTTTCTATTCTTTCAACTTGTTTTCTTTTTATTTATTTAAAAAAAATACTTTCTAACACTAGCGTTCTCAATAATTTTTCTATTCAATCTACTTGTTTTCCTTTTATTTATTATAATAAAAAATACCTATATATAATACCTATATTATATATATAATACGTATATATAAAAAATACCTACGTGTACTACGTGTATTTCTCTTTTGTTGGTTTTGATTGCTTCTATATTGTCCTCATTTGTAAGTTGCTTTGGATAAAAGCATCTGCAAAGTGATTAAATGTAAATGTAAAAAATGTAGTGCAGTTTTTGTCTTGATTGCTGTATATATTTTTTTGTATGTACCAATATATAGCCATACATTATGGAAGCCCGTTTCCTCCACTGAATAAAAAATAAAAAAAGGTTATTGCGACTTTTTATCTCACAAATTCTGACTTTTTTTTCACAGAATTGTGAGATAAAAAGTTGCAATAACCTTTTTTATTTTTTCTTAAGTGGCGGAAACGGGCTTCCATAATACATAGCCATGGAAACGGGCTTCTCAGGGAACTACATGCACGGTAACGAGGGGAATCCCCCTCATGCGCTTAAGCATACTGGGGAACAAGGGTTACAGTCGTAACCCGAGTTTCGTTTCCAATATATATGGAAATGTATATTATGTAATAATTTGCATTACATTTTCAAGTATATTCCCATATATTTTTGTTTTGTAAGGGGGATGTCTTATGTAATAATAATTAATAAAATGTAAAAAAAAAAAAAAAAAAACTTTCTCTTTCCGTAATCTGACCCTGTCTACCTTGTACTAATCTGAACAATGCCTGCAACTTTGTATTGCAAGCACTTCCTGCGTGTATTTGCCTCTTTATGATAAATCGCTTATTGTATTCCTCAATTGTAAGTCGCTTTGGATAAAAGCGTCTGCTAAATAAATAAAGGTAAATGTAAAAATGTGCAGTTCTTTTTTTCTTTTTCACACAAAGATAATTACATATATAATTACTGGTGCACACTTTGATACACCACCTGACCTGCAGAGGGCTGTCATTTTTATACTTTTCAAACTCAAATTTTGCAAATCTTCTGACTTCCTGGCATACACATTTTTGTTGTTTCCACTTTGTCATTGGACCTGGGGCCTTATTTATAAAATGTTGTGCAGAAACCATCCTAAAATTGATCTTACAATAATTTCTCGAATATGTGTACGTGTGATTCATAAAATGAATGTATATACAGAAAACGCACGTACACGTCTCTTTCAGATGTGAAATCCTGCGTGCAAATGAATGGTTTCAGCTCTCTGCATTGTAAAGGACTGCTAATTAATGTCATTAATATGTAAAGGATCACAGTCATCAAATTCTTTAATTTAGAACAGCGAGCTGCAGGAACAGCTTACATGTTCAAAAACCTGCAGTACTCGAACAAGAAAAAGTGCGTATGTCTGCTCAGACCCTGACGTGACGCTAAGCACTTTTCCACGTCAAAGCCAATTTTTACAAATATGAGCGTTGGTGTGGATTTAAGCAGAGATGGGCACAAATACATCAAAATGTATTTAAAAACAAATACAAAATACTGTGTGGGAAAATGTATTTAAATACAAATACAGTATTTTGTATTTTGAAAATACACAAAATACATTTGAAATTGGCCATCCGGTGAAGTAACACTATTAAAGGCCTGTTTACACCAAGAGCTATAATTATAAAGATAACTATATTACTATAACTGTAAGTGTATTCTAATACAGTGCAGGTGTGTCATCTGTCACTTTAAATGCTCAAACTCTGTAATAAAGCAGAAATGATTCTGATTGGCTGTCAATGTTTTTATCATTCATAATTTTTTTGTGCTGTTATTGTTATAGTTGTGGTGTGCTATCTTCTATTCACTTAGATTTAGGAAGTACTCACACTAGGGGCTCTGATCCATGCTTGAGCACGATTGACCCCCAAAGTCCAGTTCATTTTACAAGTGTGACATGCACCATGTCCAGTGCGGTTTGGTTAACCATGCCCTGGCCCGCTTGAAGAGGTGGCTTGGGTGCGGTATTGTAGTGTGAATCTCATGGAACAGCATGGAACAGTTAATTTACTATTTTTGTATGCGCTAATGTTATCATTATGACAGCAAAAATCTTTACTACTACTTGGATATCACACATTTCAATTAATTTAATTTCGAGTACATTTAGATTTAGAATGGGTCTGGTTCTCATCTTATTGTTGAACAGGTATTGTAGTTTGTGAGTAAAGCTGAAAATTCCACCATTAACCTCAGCTGCCTCTGTAATAATCCTGTGATATCTGTCTGTTAGCGAAAGAAAAATCGTGCTTGGGCTTTAGTACAAGGCAACTGTGCCTAGTGTGAGAACTTTTTTTATTGATATCTTTATTATTAGCAATTATAGTTATATAATTTATCCATGTTTCTTTATCACTCTGACGTGTCAATATCTCCTGCCCACTAAAAGCTCCACAGATATATTTGCATACCACGACGATATAAATTATATTGTTAAAGTCATGCACATAGTAGTGCAATAACCATTTCAAGCATTTTGTTTGGTTTATACACAGCAAAACAGCATGTAGATAGCACTGTGAATGATGAGATAGTTGTCAACAAATGGGATGCTACAGTTTATTAAAAATTAAATATCTTAAATATCTACGATTTTGGCTTTAATAAGATTTTCCCAGGAAACCTGGCATCCTCCACGATTCCTATTCTTTCCAACAGCAAAGCACTTGAATGTGACATGCTTGTAATCAGGACTTCTGAAATTGGAAGTAGGAAATTTTGATGGCACACGAAGGCAGTATTATTCCTTATTTCCTTACAGGAATCCAGAAAATGTCATTATCCAATTCTAGATGGAGTCATACAGCTGCAGCTCATGAAAGTGGCATGTTTGAGGTTTGAACTAGTTGATACAGGAAATCAGCAGTCTAATAAAGAGGTTGATTGGCAAAAAGTATTTTATGAATTTTGAAAATACAAAAATACTAAGATTAAATGTATTTAAATACAAAATACATTAGATTTGTTCAAAGGTATTTAAAAAAGGTATTTAAACACAAAATACAAAAAAGTATTTTGTATTTCAAATACATATTTTAAATACATGCATTTGAAATACTGCCCATCCCTGGATTTAAGCACACACACACTCTAAGATCAAATCTGAGCATATGCACGCTTTATAAATGAGGCCCATGGAGTTTGACCTGGACCTGTTTTTATTAGCATTTTCATCTTCTTTGAGTAGTTTTTAACAGCAACTGCTCAACTATGAGTGTTGCCCCTAGTGGACCCACCGACTGGTGCAGTTGATTAAGAAAACAAGCAGATGAGTAAACACTTAGACTTTTCAGCATGAATTAAACATCACCCAGAAAACATTTAAAGATGGAAACAGAAAGGTTTGGTTATTTGCCAAAAGGCTTAAATGGTTAAAACCAATTGCAGCCACTGAAATTATAACTCCAAGGACCTTCATAAATGTTTTTCTTTATTTGGCATCAGTATAAAAGGGTAAGAAATGAATACAGATGGCACTCTGAAATGAGTATAATTTCCACATTCCATCTCCATATAGAGAACTGAAAAAAAACAGTTGGCCCTTGAAGCTGGCTTACATCCAATACCCGCCAGTAATGGAGTGGATGCCGGTTAGTGCCTTGCAGCATGTCTGACCTTACTCCGATTGCACATGCTTTGTTTGACCTATTATGAGCTTTTAATTAGTGGAGATCATGGGGGATTGAGGAGGTCTGATGAGTCGGGTCTCTTTGTTACAGCAGATCGAAATACAGATCCTTTTTAAGTTACTGCTCATCGGAGCCACTAATTAAAACAGTGAGATTTTTTCCTCACTATTTTCTTAAATAGTTATGTTATGCTTTCTGAAACTTTTCAAACATCGTGCAGTGTTATTAAGGTGAATGCACATTAAACAGTAAATAGAACATTAGAATGAGTATCCTTCATAAAGAAAAATACTGTATCTATATTTATTTTAAAACACATATGCCAAGTTCTGTAGGTCAGTATATTTGGACGTGGAAAGCTTTCAAAATGTTCAAGTTTTAAAATGAATTACTCTAAAAGTAGGTAACACTTTATAATAACTTTCATTAATAAATGATTAATAAACATTATATAATGTATAACAGATCATTAGTTATTATGGATTCAAATATGAGATAATGTGCTTGTATGTACAAATATGAGATAATGTGCTTGTAAATGTTTACTATGAATGTATTGAATATTAATGATTAAGAAATCATTAGTTTATGTAATTTAAAGTGTTTACAGATGTTATTAAACATTCGATTCATATACGATCATGCACTTTCAAAAACCGGTAATGTGGTGTAACCACAAGTAAAAATAATTCCTTCCATTTTGAATGAATGTGGATGGACACACGCTGACAAAAAAAAATGTGTATAAACAATTTTAACCTATAAATTTCACATTTAATTACAAAGCAACAGCAAGTAACACAATGAAGTTTTTTTTTTTTTTTGAAAAATGTACAAATGCAATATTTTATTATTATTATATAATATTTATTTTCTAAAGTAAGTCTTAATCATATAATTATTTGTAAATTCTTAAATATAACTTGTTTAATAAAACAAAGATTATTGGACTACATTTTACAAGAAAATACTATTTCAGTTTTTCAACTTCAATTTTACATTTAATTCAAGGTCTTACTTGCAATTTCTTGGTAATTGTTTGTGAAATTCACTAGTAATTTCCAAGTAAGAATTGTTTTTGCACCAATTTCTTTTTTCTTTCTTCTTTTTTTTCAGAGTTGGGAGTCCCGTTACAGTTTAGGATGTCATTTTGCATCCTACGCTATCTATTCCTTGTCATAAAACTTTATTTGATTTTTATAAGAATTACTGAACTTGACACACAGTCACAACGGTCTGCATGGGTCCTTTCTATGATCATCATTTCTTTTTCTTTTTCTTCTCAGAATATTCATCATAAAAGAGATGTTTTCAAGTCCTTGAATGGTTGCCCTTTATAATTAATAAACTATTAGATGGACATAAATGTGCATTATACCTTATTAGTGAGATGTGTGAGAAGTATATATACGGCAGGGATCTCCAACCCTGCTCCTGGAGACTTCAGTTCCAACCCTGCTGCAACACACCTGTCTGTAATTATCAAGTAGCCCTGAACACCTTGATTAGCTGGTTCAGGTGTGTTTGATTGGGGTTGGAGCTGAAATCTTCAGGATGGTAGCTCTCCAGGAGCAGGGTTGGAGACCCCTGGTATATGCAGATAGTGGATGATGTGTGGTTGATGGCAGTGAGTTGAGTGATTTAGTACAGGTTTGGCTGCTTTAGCTCATGGCTATTATAGCAGTAATATACAGTCCAGCCTGTAAATCTCACACTATATATCATGCTGCGATCAATTCAAAAGTGTTTCAAGTGTTTACCTGTAGGTTCCAGAGAGACCATTCTATTATTAGACTCTCTTTTCATGACCCTTCTCCCATCCTACTGTTTTGACTTCTCTTTTATAGGTAATATTGGTGTGAACACGGAAACAACAGTAATGCTGAATCATCTCTCACCAAGGTCAATATATTTGTTTTACAGCTTTGTAATTGCTGCGAGCTTTGTTTCCAGCCTCAAAAGCAATCCCTGGAGTTCAAGTGTTTCATCAATTAAACACAACATCATTGAACCAATAACAAAAGATTCATGACAAAATAGTGCAATGAAAACTTCATGTCAGAGCATCATTGCTCACACTTCCAATTTTGTTTTATCGATTGATACAAAGTGAGTTGTTTCTATTTTCTTAGTCTTTCTTGACAACCTGCAGTGGAATAAACACTCATGATTGCAATTTGTAAAATGGGTATGATATTTTCTAGGCACTCAATAATAAAAAGCAAACTCTCACAGAAAACTTTCACATTTGTTATATTGCTGGCCTTATGGCAGAATGTGATTGATTGTATTTTATAAAGATAGCTCTGATTGTGGCCTAAGAACACTTTTTTTTTATTATACAATAGTATATAGAAACTCTTAATGTAGAAACCAAACTTTCACAACAAGACCCCAGGTCATTCTTTTTAAATAAAATCAGTTGTAGTTGTGTTATTGTGACCTCAATTACTGCCACCTCTGTTGGAAATCCATAACGAGAAGGATTACTCTAATGTTATATTATCTCCCAGTGGCACTTATTATTATTTATTATCACCCACATGGTCATATTTATAGAATTATATATATATATATATATATATGAGTGTGTGTGTGTGTGTGTGTGTGTGAGCATTAAAAAATCGTGGATATAAAAATAAAACCATCCCAATGTTACAAAATATATTAAAAAGTGTATAAGCTTTTTTCTATACAAACATTGTTGTATTATTTAAATTATTACTGCCTTGATTTATTATTTTGGATAAATGTAAAATGCTTGATGAGATTCACTAACTTGATGTTTATTTAACCAAGAATGTGACTGGGACATGCATTTACGTTTCATTTAAAAACAGTATATATATATATATATATATATATATATATATATATAGTAGTATTTAGTACAAATAAACAATTCTATTACTGTATTATTATACACATTTTTTTGTTATGAATGTAGGACAGACTGTGATTTAAGTTAATAATAATTAAATTATCACATTTATATATTTTTTTTTTTTTTACTGCAATAGTATTGATTTCTTAGAATATGAAGGAGCCTTTTTGAAAAAATGTGGAGAGGGAGCTTCTTCATAAGTCCACTAGACAGATTGAACATTAATTTAAAAGTTTAATAAGCATTTCCTTAAACTTAATTAATTAAATGTTTGCATTAAGTTCGATGAGAAAAGGAGGTTCTTGATGCACTTTGTGTGGTTGACAGCTGCCTGTCTGAAACAGTCCTGTGGGACAAGGAATATGTTTGAACTAGTGAACCCAAGAGTGAATTAGAAAGAGAGAGTGGTGCAGCAATATACTACTTTCTTTCTAACAAGATATTTGTTAGTGAGGATGAAAATGAAAGGAGTCATAAGCACTGCCGGACACACAAATAATGAAACCAAAGGTGATTAAACGAGAACGTTAGCAACCAGGTGTTCATGCAGCAAAGAAATGAGATAAAGACTAGGTAAAAGCATGTGCACCTGACAGATTTCAGTCAGGTGTGATTAAAGTAGCGTGTCTGGGAGAGAGTGAGAGAAGGATAAAGGAAAAGAGACAAATACTAAGGTGTAGCGGTGCCATGGAGCCGGCAGTGTTTGGAAGGCCTCTCCTCAATTACCCATGACATGGACGACAGATGCCAGCTCGCCTGCCAAAGGCCTCATCACTCTTTGCACCCACCGACAGGCCATCATGGCAGCGGGAAACTCGTAAACATGAATCACCCTGCAGCTGTCACATCTCATCCGCCCCAACCTAATTAAACAATTAGGGCAGTTCAGTAACAATCACTCACTATGACAGCCAAAGCCGCGGATACACACAGGCCACTCAAAGGAGTCCACTCAACAGCTAAAGAGCTGATATTTGTCCAGTCACCCTAAAGGAGACAGAAGGAGTTTGTTCAGAACGATCGATCCCTCACATGTGTGCTGATCAGAGGAGGATTTCACTCTTCCTTCAGAAACAAGTTTATTGATGAAGTTGCAGTTACAGGGAATTTAGCTTGGTCAGATTAACAAATAAGATGCATATATAATACATGTGTATAAATGTTTATATATTTATGACAAACATTTTCAAATATCATTTATTCATTTTTTACGTATTACGTTCAACAACAAAACAAAAACAACAACAATAGTAGTAGTAGTAATGTTATAATAATGTAATAAAGTAGTAATTTGTAATTCCAAATAAAAATACTGTTACTGCATTATTATAGATGTGTTTGTAAGAAACGTAGCTATGTAAAAAAAATTGTTTAACAGACTTTGTGACATAAATGAATGAATAATCATTTTAATATTGTGATTTGAATAAAAATAATTTACTGCATTAGCATTAATTTCTTGCAGTGTGAAGTAAGTGTTGTTATGCTGTTTATATATATATACAGTATATATGTATATATATATATATATATATATATATATGTACGTTGTATATGTATATACAGAAGAATATATATATATATATATATATATATATATACAGTATATATATTCTTCTGTCATGCCATCATGTCACTCTACATTTTATATTACAATTACAATTACTAGAAATGTAATATATAGATTTTTATTAATTACCAAATTTATATTAATCTGATAATTTTATTTCAGAAAGTCAACTGACTGCTTGTTATTTTTTTATTTAACAAGTTAAAGGCCTATACAATTTTTATAAATGTCAGTACATCAGATCTATGTTTCATATATACTATAAAATAAATAAATGATTTCAAGTAATGAAATGATCCTCTGACACTGTACATAAGAATGACCCTTATGTACAGTGTCTGTGTGACAGTTGTTATTGTAAACAGGTGTTGTGGAAAAGTCAGAAGAGACCATTTACAGCATGTGGACTGATTGGATTTAATCATGGTAAAACGCAGCACATAGTGCCGCCCGCTTATTAAGGCTATCAAAACATTTTATGAGAGCAGCTGTGCTGCCATGGACAGGCTCTGGCACGACCATCATGTTCTCATCAAAGACAAACCTTCTGCTGACCACCAAGCAATGACTCACCTTAAGTCTGGAAATACTGCAGTAAGAGTGCATAACTCTCTTGCCTTCTGGTCCAGACTCTTTTTTTTTTACATAATGCATATGTAGAGTCATTTTGGCAACAATTCCAAGTTGCTACAACTTTGCCATGCTAATGTCACTAACAATTTTTTATCAATGACTAACATACCAAAGATTATTTGGGTAAGTGATCTCTTGTTTCAGTTAAAATTCAGTAGCATTTTAATAAGATTCAAATTCAGTCCTAGCTGAACAGCGGCCTCTCTGTAGGCATGGTGTTTATTAAAATGGTGTTTGTTAGATGTGCACCACACACACTGTACTTTAAATTTTGGATAGAAAGATCTACCCTGGTCTCATCCAAAAAAAACAACAACTCACAAATAGGTCACTGATGTGCATTTTTGCTCCAGAAACTGCAGAAAGGCTTTTACACATGCTGTTTCTATCTTTTGTTTCTTGTTAATTTGTTATACAGAACTTTATATAGCATTTTTTTAAGATTTATTTTTGCCTTTATTTTGATAGGACAGTTGGTGGACAAGAAGCAAGGTAGGAGAGAGAGAGGGGATGGGATCGGGAAAGCTCCGTGTGCCAGGATTCGAACTCGGGACGCCCGAAGCGCAACAAGGCTATCGGCACCGACCTTTATATTGCATTTATTCAAAACAACTTACCATGCCATTGAGGTATTCATTTCATCAATAGGCTATGCATATTGATAATATGTGACCCTGGACCACAAAACCAGTCATAAGGGTCATTTTTTTGAAATTGCTGAGATACAACTATTTGAAAATCTGGAATCTGAGGGTGCAAAAAAATCAAAACATTGAGAAAATTATATATTTACAGTAGTAAATTTACAAAATATCTTCAAGGAACATGATCTTTACTTAATATCCTAATGACTTTTAGCATAAAAGAAAAATCTATAATTTTGACCCATACAATGTATTGTTGGCTATTGCTACAAATATACCCGTGTGACTTATGACTGGTTTTGTGGTCCAGGGTCACATATAATATAATATAATATAATATAATAATAATATAATATAATAGTAGTTTAGGTGAAATATTAAAAAAGGTTTGTTTTTTTTTTTTTTTGTTTTTATTTTACTTTAGTTTGTTGAACTAAAAGTTGTGTTCATGTCTCAGTTAGGAGTGATGTCCTTGATTTCACCACATTCGTTTTAATCAAAAACATGTAAAAATGGTGTGATTTGAGTTATATTGTTGATTCTAGAAGCCATGTTAAGTCTCTAACTTTATATATGATAGTTTAGTTTGGCTTGCTGTTTTTTTGTTATAATTGAACACAAACCACATCAGTTAATGAATAAATAACAATTATAAATGTTGCATGCAGCACAGAAGAGGGCTTGATTCTGTCCCAAACTGAACCAGAAGAAATGGAAATGAGCAACAGATGGATGGCAGGAAAGAGAAGACGAAAGGAAATGAGTGAAAGACACAACCAGAGATTTGATAAGAATCAATTAATGCTTCGCCAGAAGCGTATTCTAATATCAGACACATGAAGTGGTTTTTGACATTTCACACTCTGTCCGCAGAATAACATTATGCTCGAAGTGATTAAGTGGCCGTACATATTTCTCCCTAATTTTAAGCCGGTTTCATGCAGCGAGGTGATTGATCGTTAGAGGCACCTCAAGGAAGGTTGGAGACCAGCTGAGGAGACTGAGGTGCAGGTTTCCTAGCAACCAGAGGAACCATTGTCTCGGTGAGACGGAGGAATATCTGAGCGATTCTGTTCGGCTCCAGCCCGTTTGAAATGCATCTATCACACTGAATCAGCTGAAAATCTGGTCATGAATATGGGCACGCTATATGATACAGTTTTTAGCCGGTGACATTGAAGTTGTTTATATCTCTCAAGTTGAGGTCACTTTTCAAAATGTAGCCTATATGAATGTTCTTTATGGAGTGTACGCTATTTAAAAATCTGGCATTCTAAATAGTTGTACATTTAAATACACTGGTATGACCGAGAGAGTGATGGCATATTAATTAATGCAAGGGTTTGCCTAAAATAGTCTGAGAGAGTGACAGTCCTGTTTAAGTTTCATTGATGCAGTGTCAGGGGTGTCTAGCACAGCGGTTTGATAAATTGAGAATTCTTATAATTTAAACCAGGCCAAGAGTTGGAAGGATCCCTGAAGACTAAAAAACAAAAGCCTGAGCAACAGTTCCATCTATTGACCGGTTGCATAGAAGATTTTGTGGACAAACTATAAACTACTAAAACGTTTTTCTGTTTCAACTTAGACTGCTAAGCTATATATGATGTTATAACATTTTAATGTGAAATCGGGTTGAATCTGCTATTCTAAATGCTACAACATGACAGATATGTTAATGGCCATTTGTCATTCATCATGGTCTTTGCGCCTCAAGTGTTATGCGACATGAATCATGTAAACTTTCTGCGCTAAAATTGTTATGTTGCAACACTAACAACAAAGGCATTGCTATTTGGTCAAGCAGTGGGTGACACATGGACCGTGACGCTTTCAGAACGTTAGACAGCCGCAAACTGACCAGATAGTGCTATCCCACAAAGAGCGCTTGATATTCACTGTGAAACTAGCCGTCAATGAACTTGACTCACGCTGAAGCAATGCAAATATGACCATGCTAAGTGAGAAATTGTTAAGAAGAGCAGGGTAATGTGTTGGAAGGGCTGTGAATTGTCGTTGATTAATCGTGGTTTTAAATCATAGTTTTCACAAGGATGCATTAAAGGGATAGTTCAGCGAAGATGAAAATTATTTCATCACACATACAAATGTTTTTGTCCATATGAAAGTCAGTGAGTGGAGTCTGATATAATTTTTTACCCTATTGACTTTCATTGTATAGACAAAAACAATTGAAACATAGGCCTTATTTTATGTTCCACAGAAAAAAAAAGAATCTCATACAATTTGAAAGTTGAGAAACTGATGATAAAACCTCTTGGTTACACTATATTTTGATGGTTAGCTTTAGACATTATCCTATCTATGTAACATTGCAACTACATGTCAACTTACAGTATTTATTATTCTTTGTTATTCATTTTTGATACTTAATAAAATACAAATGTTTAGTGTTAGTTTATGTTAGCTCAGTTCAGTTAAATAGCCTACTATTTAATAGGTACAACTTTTGATTATGATAATGCATTAGTAAATGTTGAAGTTAACCCTAAGATAATAATAAATGCTTTAAATTTATTATTTTTTATTGTTAGTTCATGTTAACTAATGTAGTGAACCGATGTTAACAAATGGATCCTTAACTGTCTTTTTTTACATGTTTACTTCCTGTGAGACTCATATACTAATTAATATGATGAAATCGTCTGCATGGATCTTTAAAATGTCAACAAACCTTCAATACATATTTCCTATATTAATAACCCTGCATGGATGACTTGACGGTCTCACATAGGCTACCCTTCCATTTCTTGTCTCGTAAACATATTATTAATGCAAGCATGTTCTCATCTGCTTGAACAACTACCATATGTGTCCCAGCCTCATGGCCACAGCAGACATGATGTTATTTCTCAAGGGAGGGTTTTTGGTGTGAGATATATGATCAGATGGGCTGCCCAGTGAGCTCGTCCTGATGTGTTTAACCTTGGATCACTTTTGGCCACAGATGAGACAGACGTCGCTCGCTAACAAATGCGCTGGCTGACAGATTTATGGCATATTTAACAGGCAGATATTTTACCCGCTTGCTGCTAAAGTATGCCATCAGCCAAAATGTTCATTTGTAATAAAGAGCGCTCTGCTGTCCTGGTGCATCATTTTCACAACTCCAAGGCCACCTCAGTGTAATGAATGGCCCAATGATAAGTGTGTGTGTTTACATATTATGTGTGTGTATGTGTTAGTGAGCTAAATCTGACAGAAAAAAAAATATATAGGGACATTTAAGAATTTATAATAAATATACGTAGGCCTATATACAGTCATGGCCAAAAATATCAGCGCCCTTGGTAAATATGATCAAAGAAGGCTGTGAAAATTAATCTGCATTGTTAATCCTTTTGATCTTTTATTAAAAACATTCACAAAAATCTAACCATTCATTGGATAATAAGAATTTAAAGGGGTCATATGATGCTTTTTTAAAGATCATTATTTGGTGTATTTGGTGTAACAGAATATGTTGACATGCTTTAATGTTCAAAAAACACATTATTTTTCAAATACTGTACATTATTGCAGGTCCTCTATGCCCCGCCTCTCTCAAACGCTTCGTTTTCTACAAAGTCCCTCCTTCCGACAAGCACAGTCTGCTCTGATTGGCCAACTGGCACAGTGCATTGTGATTGGCCGAACACCACAAGCCACGTCGGAAATGTTACGCCCCTTTCCATAATCACCAGCTTCAGCTTTCAAAATTAAAGTAAAGACAGTTAATAATGTCCTTAGCTTTACCATCAGTTCAAGCCCTAGAGGGGAACAGTATGTGTTTGCAAACAAGCCGCGATTAAGACGATTTCTGATGGGCTGTACACTCCGCTGTGATGTGACCCTGTCTCTCTCTCTCTCTCTCTCTCTCTCTCTCACACACACACACACACACACACACAAGCCGCGATTAAGATAGCTGACTCCACTCTGACCCCCCCCCTCTCTCTCTCTCTCTCTTTCACACACACACACACACACACACACACAAGACGAGCAAAACTCCGAATTTGAACAGTCAATAGCAAATAACTAATAACAAAACATACAGTCGCTGATTCAGAAGCGCCAGATTGTCATAACAAAGTCAGAATTACCTCCTCTCCTAGGTTCACGAAACTCGTTCATAAAATGCGTTGCTGTTCTGTTGTAAGTAATCTTAATGATTCCTAAATGCATCTACTTTCGGAAGGCCAAATAAAGTGCTTTTGCTTTCGCCTAGAAACACACAGTGTCTCCCTGACATGGCTGCTTCAACACTACTGCAGTTACTGAAACAACGCCTTACGCAAATATTTCCACATTGTGATGTAGACATGTGGGGGCGTGTTTGAATGAGGAGTTTTAGGGGGGCGTGGCAGAGTCTTAACTTTGATAAAGAATATCTCTTTGGTTTTGAGACTTTAGTCTTTGCAACTTCAGGGATCTTATCTATGCACAATCAGCTTGTAACACTCGAAAACTTGAAATCGCATCATATGACCCCTTTAAAATGGGGGGAAATATCATTATGAAATAAATGATTTTCTCTAATACACATTGGCCACAATTAACGGTACCCTTTTATTCAATATTGTTTGAAACCTCCATTTGCCAGTTTAACAGCTCTAAATTCTCTCCTATAATGCCTGATGAGGTTAGAGAACACCTAGTCTCAGCCTCAGACGTCTAAACGTCTGATGCATATGGCACACTTATCTGGAAACACTTCAGGAGTGTCGAAGTCGTCATCGGATTGGTTGAATTATACAGGATTTCCGGGAGACGTGTGTGTCGTTGTGTTCTTTAACGTTCCGCCTGGAAACAAAGATGCCGTGGCGCCAAACCCCCTCACGAAAGAAGAAAGCCGTCGTGTTTACAAATGTGACGACTAGCGCTTATCAAGATCAACTAAACGCTGGATTTTCAAAAGTATGTGAAATATTTAAAGTTTGCAGTATAGAATCTTTAAAATACGTCCGAGAGTTTCACACACCGGTCTGTTATTGTGGTGACATTTCCACGCACCGAAACGTGACGCTGAACGAAACGAACTGTGATTGGTTGTTTGACATGTCGGTCAAATGGCCTCATGGAGCCTTTTTCAAGAAATAATACTGAATCCAGTAGCAAATGCAGCAAACAGTTTATTTCAAACAAGGCACAGAAAAATAAGACAGGATGATCAGAATCGTGAGTCGCAGTTGGATGAGCAGGCCTTGGCAGCAAGGAGAATGCAACGGGCTGGGCGATGACTGCTGAATGGAGACGTCCGGGAAATCCAGAGAGAGAGAGAACGTGAAACTCCGAACAGGAACGAAACAAGAACACAGGGAGCCAGAGAGCAACACTGGACGGAACAAAACAACAGCAGGTAAGCACACCAACGATCTGACAAAAGACAAGAGCAAACACTCCACATATATAGCAGTACTAACGAGCTTCAGGTGTACTGAATAATTGGCTCCTCAGCTGAGCAGCGTTGCCCCAGCAATGAGCGCTGCCAAACACGTGACAAGGAGACAGACAAAACAAACAGGAATGAACGCACAAACCTGTGAACCATGACAGTACCCCTCCTCCTAAGAGCGCCTCCTGGCACTATCAGAGGAACCTACCCGTCGATTGTAATCATCGATAAGAGAGTGATCCAATATGTCCCTTGCGGGAACCCAACTTCTCTCCTCCGGACCGTAACTTTCCCAGTCCACCAAATACTGGAATCCGCGTCCCCTCCGTCTCGAGTCCAGAATACGTTTGACCGAATAAACGGGTTCCCCATATACGAGACGCGACGGTGGGGGAACCGGAGCAGGTGGATTAACAGAGGAATGAAAAACAGGTTTTAATTTGGAAACATTAAAAAATGGAATGAATTCTCCTGTACGCCGGAGGAAGTTTGAGACGGACTGCCACTGGACTAAGAATCTTGGTGACAGTGAACAGGCCAATAAATTTGGGAGCAAGCTTACTACAAACGGACCGGAGAGGAATATTTTTGGAAGAAAGCCACACTTTTTGACCAATGAAGTAGACGGGAGGCTTCGACCGGTGGCGATCGGCCTGAGCCTTAGTGCGCGCACCCACCTGAAGGAGAGCCTGTCTGGCCTTCCCCCAGGTGCGGCGACACCTCTGGACAAAAGCGTGGGCAGAGGGAACCGCGACTTCAGATTCCAGACTGGGAAAAATTGGTGGCTGGTAACCTAAACTACACTTAAATGGAGATAGGCCCGTAGATGACACTGGTAACGAGTTGTGTGCGTACTCCACCAATGAAAGTTGCTGGCTCCAGGAGGACGGATTCTGAGAGACCAAACATCGCAACACCCGTTCCAAATCCTGATTGGCCCTCTCCGTCTGGCCGTTGCTCTGAGGGTGAAAACCAGAGGAAAGACTAACACTCGCCCCGAGCAATTTACAAAACTCTCTCCAAAATTTGGACACAGATTGGGGCCCCCTGTCAGAGACCACGTCCTTCGGGAGGCCATGAATGCGAAAGACGTGATCAATGACAGCAGTTGCTGTCTCTCTGGCAGAGGGTAATTTAGGCAGAGGAATGAAATGGGCCGCCTTCGAGAACCGGTCCACTACGGTCAAAACCACTGTGTTGCCATGAGAGGGGGGAAGGGCTGTAACAAAATCGAGCGATATGTGGGACCAGGGTCTCGAAGGGACTGACAGCGGCTGAAGGAGTCCCGCAGGGGGTCGATTGGAAGTCTTACAACTGGCACAAAAGGAGCAGGCCAAAACAAAATCCCGAGTGTCACGAGCCATAGATTGCCACCAGAACCTTTGCTTAACCAGAAACAAGGTGCACCTCACCCCTGGGTGACAAGCCACCTTGGAGCAATGGCCCCATCGGATAACGTCGGACCGTAAACTCTCCGCACAAATAAACGACTAGGTGGACAATCGGACGGAGGCGTTACCCCTTGTAAGGCAGAGCGGACCATAGACTCGATCTCCCAAGTTACCATAGAAACAACAAATTTCTCGGGCAAAATGGACTCGGGAGAAGACGGACGCTCGGAACGATCAAAAATGCGAGACAAGGCATCGGGTTTTATGTTCTTAGAACCCGGACGGTACGAGATGGAAAAATCAAAACGACCGAAAAAAAGAGCCCAGCGAGTTTAAACGTTTGGCGGACCTGATGTACTCAAGGTTTTTGTGATCGGTCCAGACTATGAAAGGCACCCCCGAACCCTCCAACCAATGGCGCCACTCCTCCAATGCAAGCTTAACAGCCAACAACTCTCTATTGCCAATGTCATAATTTTGCTCAGCTAGGGACAAACGATGAGAAAAAAAACGCGCAAGGATGGATCTTCTCGTCTGAAGAAGAACGCTGGGAGAGAACTGCACCCACCCCCACCTCTGATGCGTCGACCTCCACCACAAACTGACGGGAGGGATCAGGGGCAATAAGAATGGGAGCTGAAACAAAGCGGCTCTTGAGGTTGGAAAAAGCAGCATCGGCTGCTTCAGACCACCTGAACGTCGTCTTGGTGGAGGTCAAGGCAGTCAGAGGGGCGGCTAGCTGGCTGTAATTGCGAATAAAACGTCGGTAAAAATTGGCAAAGCCCAGAAACCTCTGCAGGGCCTTGCGGGAATCTGGGGTTGGCCAATCTACCACAGCCTGAATCTTTTCGGGATCCATGCGCACTCCCTCAGGCGAAATGATGTATCCTAAAAAGGGGACAGACTGTGCATGAAAAACGCATTTCTCCGCCTTGACAAAAAGCCCATTCTCTAGCAGCCTCTGAAGCACTCGCCTGACGTGCTGGACATGATCCTGGAGAGAATAAGAAAATATCAATATGTCATCCAGGTAGACATAAATGAACTGGTCAACCATATCTCTCAGCACATCATTGACGAGTGCCTGGAAGACTGCGGGGGCATTGGATAGCCCAAACGGCATAACCTGATATTCAAAATGCCCCCTGGGGGTGTTGAAAGCGGTCTTCCACTCATCCCCCTCCCTGATGCGTACCAAATGATAGGCATTGCGAAGGTCCAACTTCGTGAAAAGGGAAGCCATATGCAACCGCTCGAAGGCCAAAGACATCAACGGCAAAGGATAAGTATTCTTAACCGTGATGCTGTTCAGACCCCGATAGTCGATACAAGGGCGCAAGGAGCCGTCCTTCTTTTCAACGAAGAAGAACCCCGCACCTGCTGGAGAAGAAGGGGAATGAGTTTGGCTGCCAGATAATCAGAAATATATTTCTCCATGGCCTCCCTTTCAGGAGCAGAAAGCGAATATAACCTGCCTTTAGGCGGAGATGTACCTGGCAATAAGTCTATGGCACAGTCATAAGGACGATGCAGAGGAAGAGAAGCAGCTCGGGACTTACTGAACACTTCCTTCAGGTCCAGGTACTCTGTGGGCACGTTAGACAGGTCCATGGGTTCATCCTGAAACACAGAACAAGACACAGATGAACAAGCAGAGACCAAACAGACAGCATGACAACGTTCACTCCAAAACAAGACACTGCCCTGTTGCCAGTTAATATGAGGATTGTGAAGCCTAAGCCAAGGGTGTCCAAGAACCACAGGAGCAAGGGGAGAGTCAATTAGCATAAAATGGATCTCTTCCTGATGGTTGCCTGAAGTGGTCAGACTCACCGGCCCGGTAGAATGAGTGACGGAATGTAACGCTTGACCGCCGAGGGCATTGACCGAGATGGGCTGGATGAGTGGGATAACAGGAACCATCAGTTGGTGAGCAAGCGTAATATCCAGAAAGTTCCCTTCAGCTCCTGAGTCCAGCAGAGCAAAGCAGTTGTGATGAGAAGTGGCCCATTGCAGTCTTACCGGGAGGAGAGTGGCAGATAAGGAGGATTTCTCAAAAGCAATACCACCCGTCAGTAACCTCGAAACTACTGATAGGCTCTGTCTTTTACTGGGCATTGAGCAGCAATGTGACCCGCAGCTCCTCAGTATAAACACAAACCCAGAGTCCTTTGTCGATCCTTCTCCTCCCGGGAAAGCCGAGTTCTGCCCACCTGCATGGGTTCCGGATCGAAAGCGGGGCTGACCGTAGCACTGGGGAAAACTGGAAAACAAGCGGTGCTCTCAGGAACCAAGCTCTGCTGAACACGTTGATCACGACATTGCAAACGAGCATCCACTCTGATAGCTATCAGAGTGGATGCTCGTTTGCAACGTCGTAGCTAGTGCAATTAAGCCATCCAAGTCAGTGGGTAAATCCAGTGCGAAAATCTCCTTTTGAATACGGTCAGCCAACCCATGCAGGAACATATCCCATTGTGCCTCCTCATTCCACTTGCATTCAGCCGCGAGCGTGCGAAACTCAATGGAATAATCCGTAACAGATCGACTTCCTTGTTTCAAATCCGCCAGCACGCGAGCCACTTCGCAACCGGCAACCGCACGGTCGAACACTTTCTTGAGTTCATCAGAAAACGCTTGAAATGACGAGCAACATGAATGCTTATGTTCCCACACCGCTGTTCCCCAAAGTCCCGCTCGACCAGACAGAAGCGTAATCACCAAAGCCACTTAAGATTGTTCTGTGGGAAACGCTAACGGCTGGAGAGCAAAAAACAAAGAGCACTTAGCCAAAAATGATCGACATAAATGTGGCTCACCGGAATAAGAGGCTGATGGTGGTAGACGTGGCTCTACATGACGATCGGCGTGTTCTGAAATGGGGGGAACAGGCAGTGAATCTGGCACAGTGGGAGACGCTTCAGCCTCGGTCTTCATCTGCTGCAGCTGGGCAGTTAACTCGGACACCTGTGCTATCAAGGCCTGGACCGCACGGCCGGTGGCGAAGATCTGCTCCTCTTGCCTTTCCATTCTAGCATTGTTGCTAGACAGAATGTATCTCAACTCCGAAGCATTTGCTGGATCCATCTTAGGTCAGATCGTTATGTCAGGAAATAATACTGAATCCAGTAGCAAATGCAGCAAACAGTTTATTTCAAACAAGGCACAGAAAAATAAGACAGGATGATCAGAATCGTGAGTCGCAGTTGGATGAGCAGGCCTTGGCAGCGAGGAGACTGCAATGGGCTGGGCGATGACTGCTGAATGGAGACGTCCGGGAAATCCAGAGAAAGAGAGAACGTGAAACTCTGAACAGGAACGAAACAAGAACACAGGGAGCCAGAGAGCAACACTGGATGGAACAAAACAACAGCAGGTAAGCACACCAACGATCTGACAAAAGACAAGAGCAAATACTCCACATATATAGCAGTACTAACGAGCTTCAGGTGTACTGAATAATTGGCTCCTCAGCTGAGCAGCGTTGCCCCAGCAACGAGCGCTGCCAAACACGTGACAAGGAGACAGACAAAACAAACAGGAATGAACGCACAAACCTGTGAACCGTGACAGCCTTGGCCAATAAATGCTGCCATCTATTCCAGACCTTCAGAGCACTGGAATGGCCATAGCAGAAGCTTGGTTTTGTGCTCAGTGACCCATTTTTGTGTTGTTTTTGAGGTTTGTGTTTGGATTATTGTCCGGTTGGAAGATCCAAACATGGCCCATTATAAGATTTCTAACAGAGTCAGTCACTTATTGATTTTTTATCTGTTGGTATTTGATAGAATCCATGAAGCAATGTGTCTAAACAAGATGTCCAGGACCTCCAGCAGAAATATATTGTGAATATGAATGGGAATATACTTCAGAGATATTTTACTCATAAGAATTTCTAGGGGTGCCAATAATTGTGTCCAACGTGTATTTGAGAAAAATATTTATTTCATAATGATATTTCCCCCCATTTTAAATTTTTATTATCCAATGAAAGGTTAGATTTTGTTATTTTTTTTAATAAAAGATCAAAAGTTTTAACAATGCAGATTAATTTTCACAGCCTTCTTTGATCATATTTACCAAGGGTGCCAATATTTTTGTCCATGACTGTATAAATAGGGATAGTAGATAAAAATGCCATTATTTCAGCATGAAACAGGCAACAGGTGTCGATTCTACAGTTCAGAAACTTAGTTCATGAATAAAAACAAAAAACAGGCTTACAGAAAATCATACAGAACAATCTTTTTTTGAAAATCTAAAAATGCTGAAAGTTTTGCATGAGAGCTAGATTTAGGGGTAGGGTTTTCTGTAAGGGGTAGGGTTAGGGGTGGTTAGGGGTGGGATTAGTTTATAAAATCTATAACGGTCTGTAATGTAATGTCCCCATTTAGATAGCTAAAGAGTAAACAGTAAAAAAAAAAAGTGTGTGTGTGTGTGTGTGTGTGTGTGTGTGTGTGCGTGTGTGCTTTCATGGCTTGGATCATCTCAACAGGAAGCAAGACTCATTCGGATGATTTGCCACAGACAGACTGACGTTTTTATTAACCAGTGACGAATAATTCTATTCGAGATGCATTTATGTCAAATAAATGTAGTAACCCAGAAACCATAGTTAAACACTTTATATCAAGTTGTGTATTAGTGCATCACAATGTGGCAAAAAGTGGAATTGCAGGTGTGAACACTAGTAGGCCTATATCTAATTGGTATCTATATAATATCTATATAATTGGTCTTGAAGAAATACCCACCTACAAAGCAATGTTATATCTGCTACTTTAATAAAACATCAGACTTTGGTCTGTGCATCACATCACACTCAACACACAACATCTCACTCCTAATGGAATGTGAGCGATCTGGGTCAAGGGAAATGCTTTTTCCCCCACAGACGCCCACCCACTTGACCGCACAGCTGCTGGTGACAGAAGTTGGTCCTGTTTGGTGGTCTACGATCAGTAGTTTTGGAATGGTTCATACCTGGGTTAAGGAGGAGGAAGTTAATTGGTCCTTGAACTTTAGGCTATTAGACTGTAATTTTCCCTCAGACCTGAAGTTTAACTTAATACTGTATAGGTGCAATGGATTGGATTTTATTTTATTTTTTAATGTATTCATTTGTGACAGACCGGGTTCCCGATTTCAGAATCATTATCCTCCTGCGCATACATGGTTCATCCACTAGATGTCAGACTCTGATGGCAGATATTTAATGCAGATCTACAGCTATATGCAGTCATCTCCTATCTAAGATCAGATGTTTAGGGGCAGGTTTATTTGGAATAGTATTACCACACTAGTTTTCATGGAAAAACTGTAAAAAATAAATAAATGAATAAATAAATAAAATTGCATGAATATTTCAAACAACATCTTTAAGATTTTATTTTACCATCCTTGCTAACTTTGACAAATCCAATTACTCCAACCTTAAAATAGCTCCCAATAAATCAGCCTGGTACCTTTTTATTTCCAGAGGAACACATAAAGCACCTGCGTGTCCATACAAAAGTTGTGTGAAATTCAGTTATAATCTTTCATTTTTATGTAGAATTTTACAGAAAAACTGGATGTTTGTGATTTATGAGAAAGGGAAACCAACATTCTTGGGTGAGTGGCAAGTTGCTGTTTATTCTTAAAATGATTTAAATAAATCAGACACTGTATTTAACTTGAGTATTGTCGAAAGAACTATTGGATATCTGTAGGTCTAAGGATGAAAATCAACATTTAACTAATAACTTCAAATGTTCATTTTACTCTTTTATCAATTAATATTATTAAAATTAAACAGCATTAATGTATATTTAAGATCATTATTCTTAAGTTGATCCACTCTTATAATGTTTCCAGTGATTATGTAAGACCAGGCCTAAGGCAGGAGATTCACTGCAGAGAGGGAAATCTCCTCTCTCCCGCTCTCTCTTTCATATTCGAGAAAGGGATTCTTTCTCAGCTGCAACAGTTATTGTCTTCAGGATTTCCTCTCTCCGGGGCTTTTCTTCCCGTTTCCTTTCATGTAGTTACAGCAGTTTTTATTCTTCCTTTAATTCATAAAAGAACTGTCGTGTCAGAGTTTGCCCTTGCAGTGTCTCAGGAGGCCGAAAGGCCTACACACCACTGAAATATTAGATATTTTGCTTAATATATGTCTTGATATTACAGTCAGCAGTTTCAGTGTTGTGACTGCAAGAATACTAAAGAGCAAGAGAAATTGCTGTTCTTGTGAAACTGCTTGACTTTTAGAACAAAGACAAACTGTCCTAAAGGTTCTGCCATGTGTATAACAAAGTGTTTGTAGTCTACTGTGATCTTGTGAGTATTCATATGTATACTAAAGTTTGCATAAACACTAAAATATGAATACTTCAGTTCAGAATACTTCAGAGTTTAGATGCAAAAGCCTCTAAGTGCCATTTTTTTTTTTTTTCTAAAATTAGCATTTTTTTCTCAGGCTCCTATGTTTATATTTAGTTATTTCACTTGAATGGCAATGAAAATAACCTATTTATTGCCATTAAAGTGAAATTATTGAACCTACACATAGGATCCCGATAAAGCTGCTCATTTTAGAAGAACATTTCAAAAGGCACTTAGAGGCTTTTGCTTCTGAACTCTTCAAATTCTTGATGAATGATGAATTTTATGGTTTCTCATGATTTATGTAAAAACGAGTTGATTATGACTAGTTTATTCACTTTATATTTTTCAGATATGTAAAACATCCACATTTCACATCATTATTGGGTGCTTTGGATGAGGCTATGGATTACAGGTAATAATGTTGTAGCCTAAATAATGTTCAATTTCTTACACAGACTAATTGTTTCACTTCATATGACCCCGATATATCATCACGACTGGGAGGTATTAATTTAGTGTTGCCTGATATGCTTTTCTTAACTCTGAAAATAATGGTAGCCATTGACTTGCATTTTATAAATCAGAAAGGACCATGGTTTCAGCTGAAGATCTTTACTCTTCAAAAAGTCACCTACGTCTTGGATTGCCTGAACGTGAGTAAACTTACCTGTATTTTTCATATTTGGGGTGAACTATCCCTTTAAGTTATTTTGGCCCCTTTGAAGGTTGAGGCCCCCTAGTGGGCCATGCAGAACCACTGCGTTTGGAGAGATATTGGCGTTTTAGGACCCTGAGGAGGAGCAGCTCTTGTCCTCTCCTCCGTGGCTTTCATGTAGGTGTGTGGCGAGTGTTGGCCTGATTGAGTGCCAGTGGAGGGATGAAGAGAACCGCGGACGGTCACGCGTGTCCAGCATGCGCACATACATAAGATCTCATCTCATCATGACCGGGGCTCACCTCTACTATAGCGTCTGTCCTTGAATTGTACAGTCCTTGGATTTGTGGACTACTGAGACTTTAACAACCTTTTATTTCTCGTAATATATATTTTAACAACCTCTTTATTTAGCTGTATAAAAAGTTGAAGAGAACGGGTTTTGGTCTTTTGTTGGACTGATTTCCTACAGAACATGCGTATCATTTGTTGAAAATCCTAAGAAGGAAGATATAACACGAACAACAACCGGCAGAAACAACAGCACAAAAACAAGCTAATTTATTCAAGGACCCGCGCTTTGATTTCAAGGAAATAAACATGTCCAGCAGAAGCATCGAGTGGGAGCATTTCGAGGAGCGCGAGAAGAGTCACCGGTCCCCGCGGGGCAGTGGCGCCTCTCATTCCGGCTCGAGGGGTAACGGACTCGTGCCTAGTCCCGCTCACAGTGCGCACTGTAGTTTCTACCGCACACGCACACTGCAGTCGCTCACCTCCGAGAGGAAAGCGAAAAAAGTTCACTTCTATCGGAACGGTGATAAGTACTTCAAGGGCTTGGTGTACGCGGTGTCCAGTGACCGCTTCAGATCCTTCGACGCGCTGCTGATGGAGCTCACGCGCTCCCTCTCGGACAATGTGAATTTACCGCAAGGAGTCCGGAACATCTATGCTATGGAAGGGGGGAAGAGGATCACTAGCCTGGATGAGTTACTAGAAGGTGAGGTTGAAGATTGTACAGGTGCCAAAGTCTAAATAGACACAACAGGCACTTCGAATTACTTTCCCCATATGACATCCAGTAAAGCACCACTGCTATTATCATACTTTAGTGATTGTAAAGATGCATTGTTTGCAATGTTGCAACATGGCAAGTCAGTGTAGGTAACTTTTCCAAGTCTCTCACACACATAAACACTGGATTTTCAATTCACACTGCAATTTCCAGTACTTTATTGGCATGATTGTTCAATATATTGCAAATACATTCATTCATTTATTCATAGGTCAATCAATCAATTAATTCATAATATGTACCAGTAAATTTTATATAATAATATTATGAAGAGTGTCTTCTCACTGTATTTGTTAACTTTAAACATTACAAGCCATGCATGATAAACAGGATAGCAATAATTAACATAGTTTTAACCAAGATTACTGTATGTTTACTTAATTCACTATCAGCTGATGGAATAGTATATTAAGACATAGTCTCAAGTCACTTAAGGCCACAGTCATTACTAAGGCCCATTCCTTCCCTTACTGAACTTGAAAATAGACATGAAAAAGGAACTTAAAAGCGATAATTCACCCCCACATTTTTTTTCACCATTTGCACATCCTCTTGTCAATCCACCAACAAAATAGAAGAGAATATGTATTATCTGTTTTTATCAATATAATGAAAGTCAGAGGGGTCAAGGCCCACTGGACCGAGCTGAATTTTAGTATATGGACAAAAATAGTCCGAAATATTTTCAAAATACCTTCTGTGTTCCATAGAAGGGAAAGCCATTTGGAACAACATGAGAGTGACTAAACAATGACACAATTGCCATTTTTGAGGAGCGAACTATTGCTTTGACTGCCATTGGTCATTCAAAGCCAGTACTCAATCACAATGAATGAGTATGATATACAACTTTATCTAAATGTTAATAATGTTCTCTTAGAATATAATTTTTTATATGTATATAGCCATGTTATAGCATGTAGACTTGAGTGTTAAACCAACCCAATTATACAGGCCTTGTTGTTATTGCTCTGTGGTATTTCAACTGAATGCAGAATTCATTGCATAATTAAAGAATTTAACGTGGTAAATCATGTTATTCTAAACACGAGTATATATTTGACTAAATTAGTGTGCAAGGCAAGCACAAGTGCAGCTGCTTTGGTCCAGCATGTGAGACTGTGACGCAGAATGTGGCTCTGTGTTTGCTCAATGATGCAATTGTACAAGTGCTTTGCATTTGAAGTGCCGAGCTCAGCATCTCTTCACACTGACTGAGGGTTGGCTTAGTTCTCTTTTGTGTTACAAATCTGTGTAAAGTCTTACACGCACATGATCAAAGCTATGAATGCTATTTGCTAAAGATCGCCAGCAATAGGCAACTACGTTAGAGTGTTTGTACTGTTGTTTTGTGCTGGCCCACCACACTATGTTGAATGATGGGCACATCAGGGTCCCATCTGGACATCAAGGCAGGACTGGTTATGAGAGGGTGATGGAGAGTTCATAACCCCAGTGGTTGTTCCACTCCACACCTGAGTCCCATGTGAATGATATCAGTATTACTATATTTCTGTTTTCCAACACATATTATGTCAAATATCTGGCATCTGATTTTGGGTCAGTTTATCATCAGTAATAGTGACCCCATCTGGAGTCTACTTGATTAATTAGCCTTTTGTTAATTTCTCAGCTTAATAAAGCCGAGTGTCTTGGGAGCCTCTCCCTCCCTCCCGCCAATTTCTAAAGCAAACTGAGTGAAATTGAGATTTCATGATCCAGTGGCCGGAACAATAACGTTTATGCTGTGGATGAATGGTTGTAGTTCTGGTTCAGTGGTGGAACTAAACGTTGGCCATATAATCTTAATGATTTATGAGTATTAATTGTTAGTTATTTATCTGAAAATGTTTTTAAAATATTTGCATGCATGAAATTTCTGTTGCTTTGTGTTTTGTGTTTTGTTTTCAACGTTTTAGTTTTAAGAGGTCTTAATTTTGGCTTAATGTTTTAATTTGGATTGCATGCTAAACCTGAACTATTTTAAATGCATCAATGCTAACAGACCATGGTTATATCACACATCTCTTCATAGTCTCATGTGAATAAACAAACATTTCATTCACTCTAGGTGAGTCATCTGTTCTCAGTTGCCTGTCTTAGCTAAGATGAGAAATATATATATATATTTTCATCTTAGTTTGAAGCCCACTAGTTTCACCAGAGGATGTAGACTTTGCTGTTCAGATTCAGATTATATTCCAATTTCTTTTCTGAGTAGATAGTGTTTACGTAATTAAGCTAAATTGTTTGGTGTGCATAGCATGCATATCTAAGAGTGATGTCACTTACCATAATTTGTGTATAGACATGGTCATTGTTTGCTATTTTTTTTCTGTCTGACACCTAAATATATTCTCAAAAATTCATCATCAAAAACTGTTTTATTTAAATTGCACTGCAGAAATGCAGCTCTGGACTTGAAGAGAAGGACTTCAAATATATTTGTGCATATGTTCTACATTCCTCAAGACTGTGCTCTAGTTCAGATTGTTTATGTTTGTGTGAGAGTGTCTATCTCACCTTAAAGTTCATGATGAGGTGTGTGAAGTGGAATTCGGCCTCCAAATCCAGTTGAACAGTCACATTTTCAATTCCTGATGTCATTTTGACCCCTCGACCTTAACATGAGAATCACTTTACCACCATAAAGCTTACACTGCTCAGCAGACATTAAGCAAAATCATGTGATGAAGAGCGATGTTATACTGAATATCTTGGCAATTCAAAGCAGAGGAACAGAACTAACCAAATCTATACGACTTTTAAATGGCATACAAAATATATCAGACAAATTCATTTTTGTTTTTTTTAAATGACTTAAATCTATTGCTGATCATGCTTTTGACGAATTTGTTTCCTGTTAATTCATCAGAAGCCATAACTGTTGTAAATGTGACATTCAGACATGTTTTCTCTGAGGTAGGGAGGGAGCAGGAGGGGATGTTTGGTTTCGAGGGTTGTTTGTCCTCTTTTGATACACTAGCATGTCTTTTGTCCTGACAGCACTGCGATCCTTAGGATGACAAAGCTCCATTTTCAGACCAGCTGCCTCTGCTGTAGTGCCAAGATGTGCCATCATCACACATAAACAACAAGCATGGCCTTTATGCTGTCGTGCACACTTTCATGGGTTTTAAGTATTTAATGCAATGTCTATCAGACAAGCTGATGTTTAGTTATGTTAACATGTCATAATGAACTCCATAATGAAAGAATTTATGCAACGTTTCTTGGGAAATAGCGTTTCATTCTTGTGCTATTCATTTATACAGCCTTTTGGTTTGTGAAGTAGATATCTGGGAATGGGAGTGCATACTTGCTAACAGTTACTTTGGAATTCCTGCAAAAAGGAAAAAACTTGGACTTTGTCCAAAACCACAGTTGAAAAGTGTAGAGAAAAAGAGCTGGGGTCACAGATGGGTTACGTGTGTTTTTATTCAACCCAACCCTTTGCAGTCTCTGTATATCTTAGATGTGCATTTAATGTTTATTATTGTATTTACTTTTTTATGAGACACTGAGGTGTTTCATATGGAGGCATGTGTAAAAATTACAAATTATTTTATTATTATATTTTTACTAATAAATAAATAATAGCAGCTTTACATTTCACAATTGCAATATCTCAGAAATACAACTCTTAAAATTGTGACTTCATATCTCACAATTGTGCCAATATATAGAACTGTAACTTTATATTTTAGAAATATCAATCTATATCTCACAATAAGACTTTGCTTCTCACAATTTGACTTTATATCTTTATTTGCCATAGCTGTAACTTCATATCTTGCGACTTTCTCACAATTGCAACTCTTTTTATTATAATTGTGGTTTTATCAAAATTTCCAAAATCGTGTCTTTATATCTCTTAACTGCAACTTTATGTCACTGTTTGACTTTACTTCTTACTTTAAACTTTATCTCACAATTGCCTGTTTTATTTTGTGTTTCACTGCAAAAATGTAATATCAGATACATTAGAATTATTGTTATATTTTTAGAATTTTTAGTCAGTTTTTAATAAAGTAAAAATAGGCCATATTCATAACAATATTTACAATTAAACTCTTTAGTCAATATTTAATTAAGTTAAAATAGGCCGTATTTATCACAGTACTTAAATGTCTACTTCATAAATATCTAAAATCACCTCTTACCGCCAAAAATGCATTTGGAAAAAAAATAATGCTTTAGCATTTCAGTAAAATACTTTATTCATAACTGAAGATCTATATCTGCATTTTGAAGCATTTTGAACAAAACAATTCCATTCATCTTATTCTTCTCTTGGCAGGTGAAAGCTATGTGTGTGCTTCCAATGAACCATTCCGTAAAGTGGACTACACTAAGAATGTCAATCCCAACTGGTCGGTCAACGTGAAGACGGGCACATCTCGCTCTCTGCCATCTCTTACCATCTCAAAGAACGAGCTGAGAGAACGAGAGAGCAAAGACTTCATCAAACCCAAGCTGGTGACGGTCATCAGGAGTGGTGTCAAACCCCGTAAAGCTGTCCGGATCCTCTTGAATAAGAAGACAGCTCACTCCTTTGAGCAGGTGCTCACAGACATCACTGATGCCATTAAACTGGATTCTGGCGCTGTAAAAAGACTCTACACTCTGGAGGGCAAACAAGTAAGTGATAGATCTAAAAAGTCATTTAATAAAATGATTTAAATAAAGATATTAGCTAAAGCCCGAAGGGGGTTGAAATGGCCCCTATAGTTTCAAACAAGGTCATTAATCTGATTGTTGTGTGAGTGATTTATGATCTGGCATTGTCTGGAAACCATAGGAAACCAGCATGGGCCTATTATTTTTGCTCTGGCATAGTATCATTACTACATCTTTACTTTGAACAACTATAACTTTTTATTCCTATGCTGAAGACTCTACAAACTCTACAAACTGCATTTTTTATATTAGATGTATGGTTGCATAGAAACTAGTGAATAGCAAGATTCAAAATGTCAGTCCGACTAAACCGTTGAAGACTGAATTTCACATGACACTTCCTTTCCTCATAGGAACAAATTTGCCTCAAACACCCTGAAGTTTTGCCATTAATTGTTTTTCAGTTTTTGACATTTAGATATTTTTAGTCTAAAAATGATCTTTTCATGACCTGCTCATGCAACAAATCTGGGATGTTTTTTTTTTTTCTAAATGTCATCTCTGGAGATGACTTTTGTAAGTTTAAGAAAGAATAAGAATAAGAAATTTGCAGATATATTGATTATATATCAGCAGATTAGTTGGTTTTTATTCTATTCTGGAAGTCAGTCAACATTTATCAGCCCTAAGAATTAGCAAGTTAAGTCTATAACTTCCTAACTTGTGAGGTGAAGTTTGTAACTTCCTATTCTCACTGTATTTCTCCTTTTCCTTGGATGCACCAAAAGAGCATTGTCCTGGAAAAAATGAGGCCACACTTTTTGTATTTTATCACCTTTAATAAATGTGAACGCTTCAGTGATGCTATCCTCAAGGGACTCTCAAATAATGATCTGAGCTGTTGTCGTATAGATAGTGCAGAATTATACATCAGGAGCTGGTAATGACCACCTGAACCCTCTTTAATTCTGAACGTGCTTTAACCAGCCCAGACTGGAAATCCAGATGGGGCATGTCTTTAGTCACCTCTGTGGGTTATTAGGACACTAAAACAAGTCATTCTCATTTCATTTAAACCAATCTGCAGTTCATTCTAAGTAAAGCAAAGTGTCAAGTAAATAAATGTGTTGGATTCTGTTGCAGCTTTACATCATTCATTGATATTTCCATTTATCTTAGTAAATGAAATACTTAATTAGAAGTAATGAAAATACTTTGGTTACTTACAGTAGTATCTGAAAGGAAATAGACAGGAACAGACATTACTGGCTGAAAGCACAATTGACCTTTGTATTCTGGTAATGGCAGGGACACTGAGCATTCAGCCATGGCCTTTCCAGCAGAGACAGTATTCGAGACTATTCGAGTATTACCTTCTCTTTTCATCTGTGCATGTAGCATTTAATCTGTCTGTGTGCTCCTCTGTGTTTGTTTACTCATCTTTTAAGCTTTTGAGACAATTTATCTTTTATTTCCTAAAAATCTAAATGTGGATTTTCAGCAAATGAAGAATACTCATTGTTTCTGTGGAACACAAAGACATTTTGAAGGATTTTCTTGCAGAAATCTTATGGGGCAGCCTGGCAGGGGAATTATCCCCTTCTGTTCTCATCCAAAAAGCTAGGGTACATGCCTGGTGGGATGTGGATAGCTGACGCATCTTGATGATGTCGTCAGGGATTCGGCACAGCAGTGGTGAATTGTATATATAAAGCTCCTGGCTGCCTTTCGACCACCGTGAATCTCTTAGTGAGAGAACTCGCAAATTTGCATATGTGAAGTCTGTCCCGGCTTGATCTGCCTTAATTATGCAAAACTCCCTCCAAGAATTGCCTGACAAAGGTGAATGTAGAATTATTAAGGTAATGTCTCAGGCTGGATTTATCTGAGAAAGTGGCTGAAATAAGTCACTCACCTCATCCTCTGTTATTTGGGTGTGTGATATTGGTGGAAGAAATAGTCATTTTGAGACCCTGCGAACTAACAAACATAACCCTCATGGAAGTCCTGCAGGGCTCTGTTTTTGGCCCTTTTCGTTTCAATATTTTCATGCTCCCTCTTAGTCACATCGAGTCTCAGTTATTATTGCTATGCTAAGACATTCACATCTATATTTTCACTTGTTCTGAATAAGACCTTCCACTCTTATAATCTTACATAATGCCTGCATTTAAATCTGGTTGCACTCTTACCTCCACAAATATAACAATGCCAAAACTCTGGTTAGCACCACAGCTCTGCAACTAATTGCCATTGAGCCTTTAATGATTATTATTATTATTATTATTATATTATTATTATATCTTAGAAAAGGTTGGAGTGTCCAGAGTAGACTTAATTTGTAGAAAACATTTAAATTGCACCATATGTTAGACAGTCTCAACCTGTCAAATGGAATTTTAGCCCAAAGTGCTCTACATTATTCATTGACTTTATGTAGCTGAGATTGAGCAGCCAATGGCAGTTTACCACTAATATATGTGGGCTTTAGTGCTGTCTATGATTGGGAAGAGCTGTCATCTACCCTGCAGCACAGGGAATCCTGATGTCTGTGAGTGGCTCAGTGGGAGTAGCTCCTGGCACACACATAAATAGCATGGTTTGTCACTGATAAGCATTAAACATGTATGATGGGATAGCACTGCAGTGATACCCATGTCTTTAAGACATTTCAGGAATACCCCTTGTATTGAAGAGACATTTTATGAACCTTAACAACAGCAAATGGGATTTTTACTTTTAGATCACAAGATGAAGTCAAGATAAAATAAATGAAATATATGTTGTTGTGTTTTTATCTATTGGTTTAAAAGTAGCAGCTTTTAGTTCCAGGTTATTTTTTATTAGCATTTTTATTGTATTTTTACATGCCTGATAGATCTTATTTGTACCTGGAATGGTTTAAAAGAAGTCATGGGACCCCAAAGTGTACTATATTTATAGAATATGCTCTACTGTACATAAATTGGTCCACTCATGCATTTCTCTACAGTTTATCTTGTGTGCTTACCTTAGCAATCATAGTAATGAGGCATTTGTACATAGCTCAGTGCTGCTGGACTCTCACTGTGTGTCTTTTCTTAGCCATAGTAAGATTAACGTCTTTGATGAATCTCTTTACATCTGAGGAATGAGAAATGGGATGAGAAGAAAAACATTAAAGCGTTCAGATTGGAACTTTATATTTGCAGACACCAATAACAAGGTTCCAAGAAACGCCCAACTAGATCAAAATGCAGTGCAAATCCATCAGACTGACTTAGATGAAACTTGTCTTACATTTAAGCTGCTTACTCACACACCCGATGCTCATCTTATTACTTTCATGGGATGAGTGTGCTTGTGTGTCCGTATTTAATATACAGTATATATGTCTGTAGATGCACAAGAGGCATAATTTGTTTTGGAACTGTGTTTACTTGAGAGCTTTTTTGGTTGGTTAAAGCAAGGCATCACTGCATGTCATATGTGATTACAGTTGGTACGCCCTCAGTAGGACTGTGAAGAGTTAGAGGCGGCATGTCCTCAATGCACAGCTGTGAACACACTAGATGAAAAAGACATCCCCTGCTCTAGATTATATAGTGTAACTAGACTGTTTCTGAAGATATCGCTATTGTGGCTTAAAGAGAAATGAAGCCCAAGAACCCATATTTGGCAGAGTCATTAGCTGGGATATATTTATTTATTTATTTATGCACTATATATATTGTATGTATTAACTCTACCTTTCAAAAGTTTGGGGTCTGTAAGAATGTTTTGACCAAAAACAAATTATGAAATATTATTACAATTTAAAATAGCTGTTATTTTTTTGATGGCAATGCAAAATTTTCAGTAGCCATTACTCCTGTCTTCAGTGTCACATTATCCTTCAGAAATCATTCTAATATGCTGATTTGTTGCTCAAACATTTCTTATTATTATCAATGTTGAAAACAGCTTAATATTTTTGTGAAAACCATAATACATTATTTTCAGGATTCTTTAAAGGGGACATAACACACACAGTTTCATCCAATCTCATGTTAATCTTGAGTACTTATAGAGTAGTATACCATCCCTTATATCTCCAAAGAGTCTTTAGTTTTATCATATTTATAAAAGAAAGATGCAGCTTTACGATTCTCTCCAAAAACAGCTGAGCTACTGGAGGCATGCCGTGGGCGGAGCTAGAGTCACAAGCACTTGCACCAATTGCCAACAAAACACAGGAATTTGATGCAGTTTTACTTACCGCCTGCAGTTCCGAATCATGACTGGGATTTTTTATCGCTGGGACCACTCCATCTTTCAGTATCAAACAATGTGCAAATACAGCGTCGAACTTGCCTTGTTTTTAAAACATTCATCACCGAAATAACAGGAACAAACAAACACACTTGCAAAACTCTGTTGATTTCCCGGAAAAACAAACTGCATCCACTGTTCATGTAACACTGGGTTCTTTGGGAAGCTGAACAAGGTTATCTTTCCCTCACAACCAAAAACACACTTCTTTGGAGACATTCTTCTCAAGCAAGTCCTGTGCAGCACTGTTGTTGACATTGATGTCTCTTCTTCCGGGAGAAGTGCCCATACAAGGAATTACTCTTACTTTTGATCAATTTAATGCATTCTTGCTGAATATTGATTTCTTAAAAAAATGATATATATATATATACTGTATATATTAGGGGTGGCACGGTACATGTATTTGTACCGAACCGTCACGGTACGGACATCTCGGTTCGGTGCATGAGGCCTTATGACGAATACAGGCAATTCACCCCCAATCCAGAAGGGGGCGCCCGCAGTACTGCAACGCTGTTTGATAACCACCAGCAGAAGAAGAACAGCGAATGCCGTGAGTTGCGCACTTGAAAACAAAGCCACCTAGACAGTGAACATGTGCTGATTCTGAATGCGTCTCTTACATAGACTGACAAAGGAGTGTACTTTAAAGGTTTGCGCACTCAACTGTTTGCGAAATGGAGCATTGTGCTCGTGTATCCTACCTCTCTCATTCGGCACAAATCCAAATATTCCATAATATTTTCATATTTGCGATGTAACGTATCTGAATGCTAAACTATTATTTATTATGTAAATGATAGGCTTTGTACTTCAGTCGCGTTCCAGCGGTGACACAGAGGCGGGTGCGCTGATGTTTGGCTCACTATTTTATTTTGATAAAGTACCAACTGCTCTGTCAAGTTAGCAATGCTGGAACTGATGTGTGTGTGTGTGTGTCTCAGCGCGATCACTTCAACTGTTTCCTTATACCAGCAGAATCAACTTTAAACACTTATTGTCTTATTAATAATCACTGTATAAAGGTCTGCTTTTATTTGTGTACACTCACAATGAAAACAAAACAGATTTTATATATATAACATGTAATAATATTTAGTATTTTCACATCTAGATGTGATTTTTTTTTTATTTGCACTACTGTCTGTTTAAAATAAATGAAAAGAAACCGAGCATAGTAGATTTTTTTTTTCCATGTTGTACAGAAATCGTATCGAACTGTGACCCCCGAACCGAGGTACGTATCGAACCGTGACATCTGTGTACCATGCCACCCCTAATATATATATATATATATATATATATATATATATATGCAGCTATATTAACTTAGGCAATTTGCTTAACATTTGCAATTTGCAAAACAGAGAGGCTGCATGCATCTAAAATTAAGGTGGCCTTTTCCATTATAGACACAAACTATCAATATAATTGTTTAAAAAGCCTTTCTATGACTTATTATAAGACAATACCACAGCCTTGGCAATCTATACCTCTCTAGTCAGAGTCAAAAACCATCTGAGCCTGAGAATTATCCATTGCCTTGAATTTAAAGAAAGTCCCCCATCAAAGGCTAAATTATGAATATTTAGGGGTAACATGCATGTTAACATGATAGCCACTGGATGCCATCTGCTTCCGAGCATTCCGAGCCTAATTCCCGGCAGGTGGGGGTGGGGATGCTGAGGCGTGGACACCCCACTGAGACTCCATCCAGCTCTGCTGTAATTGAACCTAACGGCTGGAGGATTTAAAGTGCAGCTGGCAGGTGTGGGCCACGTTTAGGGGGGCTAGCGGATCTGTACTAGCCAGCACAAGACTCTCTCAGTCAGATACGCTTCTTAACATCCAACTCCATGAATGCCAATCGCTCTTTTCCCTTTCTTTTTTTCCCCAAAGAGCTTAGCTTGGTTTTACATCACAGAAGCAGATGGAGAGAAAGAAGCTGCACTTTCGTTGGCAGTAGTTCACATTTATGTTGCCAAATTAGTAATAAGTAAATAAAACTGACCAGTTTTGATGTATTAGCCTAGATGCATTACGTCTTCTCCCAGCTGCGTGCTTTGTGATTAGCTGATAATGGCAACCAATGACATGGTAATAGACCCTCCATAATGGTTTTATAAATCTGCATGAGGACAAGTCGGTCTCCAGGGAGACTGCAGAGGGGAGGTAGCATGTGAGAGGCTGGGAAGAGGGGTCAAACACTTTACAAACACAAGTTATCATTGCAAACCCATATGCACCCTGCTGCCTCCATCTCTTCCTCATTGAAGTCACTTTAAAAGTCACTTTTAAAACTCAAGATTAGAGCTCTGTTGGTTTTTCAAGTCATTTGTACATTTAGTGAAACACTCATAGATCTTAAGACCTTAAGCTTTCTGAAATCTGCTTAGGAAAGAGAAATATGAATGTTATGTTATGTCCCAAACACATGTTTTGTACCCAATCCAGTAATCTCAGCGTATACTTGAAAAGGGATCTGATTTGCAAAGCTGCAGACATGAACGGAAGCTAAAAAATAAGTGGTCCTTAGATGTACTCTAATAAGAGTCTAAAAATGAATACATCATCCTTGAGCAAAAGGACTTCATTATAAAGTCTGCATTGGAATGACTGTAAGTGACCTAGAATGGAATAAACTTGGACAAATAAAGTAATTCCAAGTTAAAGTAAAAATTTACTCATAGACAGACTTCCGCTATGGTCAGTGTAGATCATTGTGATAAATGATCTGTTCAGAAATACAATGTGATTTGTGTATTCTAATGTGCTGCACATTAAATGTGTTGGGCTTTTTAAGAACATGCTCTCCCTCATTGGGTATATATATATATACGAGGAACACACGAGCGCTGTGTTAAAGGGAGAGTTCACCCAAAAATTAAAATTTGATGTTTATCTACTTACCCCCAGGGCATCCAAGATGTAGGTGACTTTGTTTCTTCAGTAGAACACAAACAAAGATTTTTTTAAAGGGGTGCTTTTTAAAGATCATTATTTTGTGTATCTGGTGTAACAGAATATGTTAACATGCTTTAATGTTCAAAAAACACATAATTTTTCAAATACTGTACATTATTGTAGGTCCTCTATGCCCCGCCTCTCTCAAATGCTTAGTTTTCTACAAAGCCCCTCCTTCCGACAAGCACAGTCTGCTCTGATTGGCCAACTGGCACAGTGCATTGTGATTGGCCGAACACCACAAGCCGCGTCGGAAATGTTACGCCCCTTTCCATAATCTCGAGTTTCAGCTTTCAAAATTAAAGTAAAGACAGTTAATAATGTCCTTAGTTTTACCATCAGTTCAAGCCCGAGAAGGGAACAGTCGCATGACAGACACAGTGATGATGCTCATATGTGTTTGCAAACAAGCCGCGATTAAGATGATTTCTGACGGGCTGTACACTCCGCTGTGATGTGACCCTGTGTCTCTCTCTCGCTCTCTCTCACTCACACACACACACAAGCCGCGATTAAGATAGCTGATGTGCTGTGATGTGACCCTCTCTCTCTCTCTCTCTCACACACACACACACACGCACGCGCGCGCACACGCACACACACACACACACACGACGCGCAAAACTCTGCATTTGAACAGTCAATAGCAAATATTTAAACTAATAACAAAACATACAGTCGCTGATTCAGAAGCGCCAGATTGTCATAGCAAAGTCAGAATTACCTCCTCTCCCAGGTTCACGAAACTGTCGTCCACAAAATGCGTTGCTGTTCTGTTGTAAGTAATCTTAATGATTCCTAAATGCATTTTGGAAGGCCAAATAAAGTGCTTTTGCTTTCGCCTAGAAACACACAGCTTCTCCCTGACACAGCTGCATCAACACTACTGTGGTTACTGAAACCACGCCTTACACAAATATTTCCACATCGTGATGTAGACATGTGGGGGTGTGTTTGAATGAGCCGTTTTAGGGGGGCGTGGCAGAGTCTTAACTTTGATAAAGAATACCTCTTTGGGTTTGAGACTTTAGTCTTTGCAACTTCAGGGATCTTATCTATGCACAATCAGCTTGTAACACTCCAAAGAGAAAGGAAAACTTGAAATCGCATCATGTGACCCCTTTAACTCAAACCGTTGCAGTCTGTCAGTCATATAATGGCAGTCAATGGGACCCATGGCTTTGAGAGTAAAAAAAAAAAAACATACACAGACAAAACCAAATTAAACCCTGCGGCTCGTGACGATACATTGAGGTCTTAAGACATGAAACAATCGGTCTGTGCAAGAAACTGAACAGTATTTATATAATTTTTTACCTCTGATCCACCGCAATGCACAACTGTCCTGAGCGTGTTCACAACATCCGGCGCGTGACGCGTCAACGTACTCTGGCATAGTAGACGCATGCGCGGAAGCGATCTGTCGCTTGTTTAGATCGCTTCCTCATATGCGTCTACTATGCCAGAGCATGTTTATGTGCTCAAGCCAAGTCAAGTCAAATCTGTTCATGCCAAGTCAAGTCTGTTCCTGCCGAGTCTAGTCTGTTCATGCCAAGTCAAGTCTCTGTTTGGATTATCTTTGTATTTTGGATCACTTTTGGAATAAAGCTGCACATGGGTTCTTAAACTTGCCTTCAGTAGAATGTTGCAGTTATATTGTGATTCTGCTGCACAATTATTGTTCAGCTTTCTGTTATAACTTACTATACTATCTATCTATCTATCTATCTATCTATCTATCTATCTGGTTATTTTCAGAACAACTACATATATAAATAACTATATCGTGAAAGATATTGTTACCTTGAAATAAAATTTGTCATACCGTGAATTTTGATCATACCACCCAACCCTAACCATAGCCATGTCCAGCACTGACAGAGAGATACATAGATGGAGGAAGAGTGCAAATAAGAGTGTTTTCGTGTCTGAAATAGGTGCTGGTTGTGTGTCGGGAATGATGGACAGTGGGGGTTGATGATTGACATGTAGGCCTGGAGGATATTAGCATAATAAAAGCCTTACAGCATTTTATGTTTGCATGACAGAATAATGTGAACAAGAAACTGATATCTGATACAATCTGATAGCAGAGACAACAGACTTCAGACCACATCTCTTCAGGTCTTTTAAATCACATTAGATCATCAACTCACTGCAGGAAATAGGACACTTTGTTTCAGTACTTTACAGTCTGTCCGTTACGGTTTATTATGATGTCTAACATAATCTCTTTGACCTGTCAATCACCCATATTAGTTTTACCTCTCAGTCAGAGCAGGAATAATGAAATCAGCTATGATTTTATCTCTCTGAAAGTTTTATATTTCAAATTATGTGAATTGTTAGACAAAACAAGTGTAGGTTAGTTGCTTTCTTGCAATATAAAAATGTGAGGCATCCTGAGGTGGCTCTGAGGCACATGAGGACCTACACATTATTTGCTTCACTTGTTTTAAGGGCAGATCAGGATTAAAAGACTAATTGAGGTCAAACATAAAGTAGCCTGAATCTGGATAACAATCATTCTCTGTCTTCTAATTAACATAAACCACCATCTGCATATGTAGCATTAATATAACAAACAGTCTGTGTGGATGCTTCATGTAAGTAGCAGGCAACATAGAAAGTGTCTCGTGTCTATGGCTTGTCTGACAGACCCGCCAGACCCAGCAGGCATCGCTAGGAGACACAGGGCTGGCACATGACCAGAAACATGTCAGTGGAGCCAGCCGGGGTCACTGTGTGATCTCAATGCCCTCTTTTGTTTTTGTCTGCCCAGTCTGGAGTCTTTATCAAGTGAGTCTGATGGGCGCAGAAAAGGATTTCCACGTGCCCCATTGTTCACCTGTATCAGCTACGTATTCACCAATTCATGTCACTCATATGTTTTGGGAAAATAAATAATCCAAAGCACCAAATGTAATGCTGTTTTTAAGAAACTTGGAACAGTTAAACCTCAAAAACAACAACAACAACAAAATGCTGTTAGGAAATAATAATGCTGATGCTGTTTCAGGATCACTTTGTCTCAGATACAGAATATTTTATTAATGTTCTTCTTGAATGCTGAGAAACTGTTATTTGGCACAAGCTGGTTACTGCTTGTAGACCAGCATATACTGGTAAGTATACTATTAAATGTATACTGGCAACCAGCAATAAAATGGTTTTATCTGTTTTTTTTAGAATGGATCATGCATTTTATTTTTCATGCTGTCAATGTTTTTGGCATCTTGCATATTGGTTCAACTACATTTCTGTGTGATGTTAAAGAGAAAAGCAGGTGTTATTATTTTTTTTTATTTCTACACACACATTCTTGTCACTCATATGTTTTTGGAAAATTAATAATGCAAAGCACCAAATATAATCCCAGTTTTAAGAAACTTGGACCAGTTGAACCTCAAAAAATAAATAAATTCATCAATAAAAAAAATTTACAGTTAGGAAAATTTTCAGGACCCTTTTGTCTCAGAAATAGAATATTGTTTATTAATGTTTCTAATCTTGTAACGAATGCTGTGAAATTGTTACAAATTTTGCACCATTATTTCTGCTAATATTATTCAGGTACACTATTTAAACAATAGTATTAATATTATAACATTTTTTATTTTAATTTAAATTCAAATATTAAATATTGTAGGGCAGATAAGCCCTTTGATTGACTCAGTCCCACACAGCAGATTTAGCGTGGGGAGCCTGGTGCTGATGTTACTGTGGTTTGACAGCTCATCTCTTCGCAGTGATAAATGAAAGCTGATGTCCTGTTCTCCGCCTCGTCCTCATCAATTAGACTTTTGATGACCGACTTCTGAGACTGCCTTTATTTATCTTTCATGAGCGGTTGAAGCTGTGGGAGCTGCTTTAGCGCTACTGTAAAAATGTTTTGTTGGGTAACCTAAAAAATGCGCTTTATGTGGTAACATCTAAATGAAATTGTTTTATTAATATTATTCAATATTTTATTATTCAATAGTCTTCAGAGATTTGGGGCCTGTAATATTTTTAAATGTTTTTTTTTAAATTATACTCACCAAGTTATTTGAACAAAAATACAGTAAAAACAGGAATATTGTGAAATATTCTTACATTTTAAAATAACTGTTTTCTATTTAAATATTTTAACATGTAATTTATTTCTGTGATGCAAAGCTGGATTTTCAGCAGCCATTACTGCAGTCTTTAGTGTCACATGATCCTTCAAAAATCATTCTAATATGCCGATTTAGTGCTCAAGAAACATTTCTTATTATTAATGTTGAAAACTGTTGAAAACCAGGATGCATCTTTTTAAGCTTTTAATTCATAAGAATAGCATTTATTTGAAATTGAAAGTTATTTAACATTATATATGCCACTTTCAGTCATTTGATGAATAAAAGTATCCAAGTCTTTTAGAGAAACTGTGCTGAGCACAAAATGTTGAATGGTAGTGAGTATAACAATTGTATAGTAGGCTATATAAAAACAAACATTAATATGGCCTATTCTGTGCCTCTTCCTGACATAGTGTTTGTACAATATCGAAGACTTATGAAACTGATGATGAATGATTTTTGTGCTTCTTACTTTATTTATTTTTTTAATTTCGAACCCACTGGACTTGGCAGCAGAAGTGCCTCATTATATATGACTTTAAACGTATCAGCTTCTGAACACACAATCGTAACTGAATTTTCTCTGTGAAAGGCTCATTTGTCAACACTGCATTTAATGGCATCCTTTATTAATGGCTGCTGTGAGGAAAACCTTTTTCCTTAACTGCCCCTCCTCTGATTTAGTGGTTGACAAACTCCTCTAAGCCTGGAAGGGTCCAGCTCATTCAAAGCATCTGAGTAATCGATATAGCTTGAAAGAACCTGCAAAGCTAACAGCACATTAGCAGTGATCGGTGCTGGACCTATAAGTGCTGTTCTGTTTCTCTGGTCAAATAAGAGCTCAAATAGCACTACCATAGTGTGTCTCTGTTTTGAGCATAAAACTCATCCCCTCATCCCATTTATATGCTTTCTATTTCTTAATACTTTCTTTCTTTCTTTCTTTCTTTCTTTCTTTCTTTCTTTCTTTCTTTCTTTCTTTCGGTCTTGACACAATGTAGAGCAGTGCTGCTCTTACACCCTTCATTATTGTCAGCCAAATAAAGCAGGGCTGTTATTAGTCTCAGCACCCTGTCGGATCTCTCTAAGCACAGGCCTGTACTTTAAGGCTTAGAGGAGCTTAATAATACAAGTCTTAATTAACACCTTGTAAGAAACTTAAAATAAAATAAGTAAGAGACTTGTTTAGAAATTTGCAATGTTGATTATAACAATACAGTCACTTTATAGAGCTAACAAATATCATAACAGCCTGGCAACCATCCTAGCAGCTGCTTAGAATACTCAGAAAATACTAGAAAGTTGGCAACATGTGGTGACAGTTTTTGCACATGCATCATGCCTCTTTTTGTTTATTTTAGTATTCGTGAACACCAGGCATTTACTTGCCATCAGGAGCATTGGAACGTTCCCAGTGGGCCGATCGGTGAAGCGAGGGAGACCTCCCCTTCCCTCTATATTAGGTGCTGTTGCTACACAGAGCTAACCAATTAAACTGTTCATCTACCAGCCATAGTGCAAAAGCAGATCTGGATAAGTCTCATCTGCACACAAATTTGCTCTGCACTTCCATCACTCTATCAACTGAACAGCACAAGGCCCCTGACCAATTCAATATTCGATACAGAATTCTGTGTAATACACTAGTATGATATGAGTACATTAAAGGCTCTGTGGTGAAGCTATAGCTGAAAACAGCCATGACCATGTAAACTTCTTTTAGGAGATAAATTCAAAAACATTGTGCCATACAAACTGGTAATTGCAAGCTTGTAAACCTAGCACTGCCCTTTTAGTAATTTAGATATTATTGTTATTTTTAAAAACCATATAGGCTAACCATGGCAATGAGGATCATAGTTTTACCTGTGACTACCGTGATCTTACTAATAGTGCAGTTAAACTCTGAACTCTATGCAGAACAAGGGCAACTACTGTACAAAGGATCTTTTAACAAAATATCTTTGTTTAGATTCCATGAATTAAGGATAAGACTTTCTTCTCTTTAAATATTCTTAGTTCTAATGAATTTTAAATAAAGAAAAATGCCTGATGAAAGATCAACATCAGTAACTTTATACAAATGCTATTGTTGTTAAAAGAATAGTTCACTCAAAAATGAAAATTGCATCATCATGTACTCACCCTCATGTTATTTCAAACCTGTATGACATATATACAGGTTTCATAGGTTCGGAATGACGTGAGGGCGAGTACTGAGGGTGAGAGCTCGGAAATGTCCCAAGTATACTGGTAACCAGCAATAACATGGTTATAATTGTTTAAATCTACACGTTGCAGTATTTTTCATGCTGTCCATGTCATGTTTTAGCATTTTACATAATTGATGCATAATGTTAAAGGGAATAGGAGGTGTAACTTGCTGAAAAGCCCCTAAGATATTTATGGTCCTTCTAAAGACGTTACAGAATCTAAGAATTGCAGTATATTACAAGAAGTTTCAATAACTGAATATTATTTAGGGTTTACACTTTTGATTACAGTGTTTTTTTTTTCTATTTATTTTTTGCTCACAAATATTTCTATCCAATAAAATATTTAAGAGCCTGAGAAAACTAGACAAATTATATACTTTACAAAAAGTACATTTCCACTTTTTAGGATTTTATGATTTCCATGACTTTTCTAGGTCTAGAAATCCCTAATTTTTTCCAAGTATTCAAGGACCGTGAGAACAATTTAATGTTGAGGGAACTAATTAAATAAAAAATGTAATATAAGCTTACATATTGAATTTTAGCTGCTATGTCTTATTTTAAATCATTTTAAGGCATCTTGGAAGTGAGAGGCTCCCAGTTGAGAACTGGTGCTTTAGTGGCAAGCTGTTGTACTCCTAAAAGTCCTATTTTTGCGCTCTCTTTCCTGACAGTTTATGTGCTCTTGAACATCGTTGAACAAAAATATTTATCTTGTGTTACCATCAGTCAGTTCACCAAAACACTTTTGGCTCCATTCCAGACTACTTCATTTTATAGATCCAAGATATCAGCTAAAACATTTCAGGCATGTTTAATAGTCTCCCAGTGTGGCTTTAGTCTGTTACTCTGCTCAGGCCAACAACTGGGTCCATATGCTCCTCTGATCTGCTGATTGATGGGAATACTGCTTAAGACCCATCCCACTGACTGGCCATGTGGATTCCTTACAGTTCATGATTTTATGATTCAGAGAGAACTGCTTTAAGGGGTTGCTTTAGAATTGTGTTAAAAATGGGATTTTAAAATTATTAGTAAGAGTATTGTGACTTGCTAATAATGTTGCTAATCATTTAAATCATACTAATAATGCTGCATTTGCTAAGGAAGCTAAACAGTAGCTCAAAAGGTTGAAATGCTTGAGTTGTTGTATTGTGATGTCTTTTTATGTGTGCAGTGAGGATATTTAAAGACCTCATTGCCATTAGAGGCTGTTGAATAGCTCATTATCATTAGAATCATGTTAATAAAGTACAAGAGTGATCTTGGAGCAATTCTCTCCTGGCCTTTTGTGTCTTTTTCTGTACAGTGTCAGGCTCATGAAGGGGAAGAGGGGGCTGTGTTCCTCTCCATCTGTCTGATCTTTCAGTTCCGTGTAGACGTGTGTGTGTGTGTGTGTGTTTGATGGAGCTCCACAATGGGACCATCTGTTTCTTGCTGCCCACCTCCATGAGTGGAGGAGTGGGCTGAAATCCGGACATCATTTTTTGCCCACTGCGGTTGCGACTGTATGTGGGTGTGTTTGCATGTGCTCTCAAAATGTTTATTTTCTGTATTGCTAGTGACGCATTGTATATTACTCAGCCTGAATGCAGAGTTGATGAATTGGCCCAAAATATTTGGCCAGAAATTATTTTTTTTGGTTTCAGATGAAATAGTTTGGAGGGATGAAATTGTAGACTGAATTTAAACAGTGATGTTTAATTAGCGCTTGTCAGATGGTGCATTTTGACTGTGTCAGTGTATCGTACTGTAATGGGTAGCTCCTATGAAGAAGAACCAGGTCTGCTTGGGCATTTTGTCCTTTTTAAGATTGCATCTTGGGACATCATGTCCTATATTTAGCTTGTCTAGATGTCTTTGGTTTGTGTTCCATTTGTATTTTGCTCAAACTGCACCAGAGTTTGTTCCAACGTGACCTGAAAAGGTGGTTCTCTGTCTGCATGTTTGGTGCCCAACAATGGCACTGCTCAAATGAATTGCACTAACATAGCAATTGTACAAGAGTTTGCTTTAAACGAATTAAACCTGTCAAGTATGAACATGTCTAAAGTCTCAGTGTTCAAACTCTCTTAATTTTCTAACAAAATGTAATAAATAAATGTTGCTTTGATGCTCTTTAAATAAGGAATAATGTACATCCAGCCAGTTGTTATCACAGAATAAATAATTAGACACAAAATATTGATTTGAGTTGAAATATTTGAAACAAAAGCTTCTGTGAAGAAAGCAGTTGCTAGCAAGTGGCAAGTTCAAACTAGATGGACATTAATATATATGGTACAGTCATACTACTTATTACACAGCATTTCACCACATGAATAATTATGACAATAAAAGATATTGATTTAAGATGAAACTCTTTAAAATTTTTACCAGTTTGTTAGTTATCTTGCAATCCATTACAGTGTGGATGGCAGCAGCTGCTTTTGTATGAAACAAGAGAGACCAAGTCTGCAATACCAGGATTACATAATAAAAAAAATTGTACAGAGAATATTGATTTGATTTGTAATATTTTATTAGCCAACCAAATGCAAAGCGTCCACGAAGAAAAAATGCTGCCAGCAAGCGAATAGCGCCGACTTCCGTTACCCGGATGAGCCTGTGTTATTAGTTTTTACCAGTTGTTATCGGGAAATAATATACCTCAGAATGTGGTGACTGACCAATCAGAATTGAGTATTCCACAGAGCCGCGTAATAATGTGGGATAACAGATCCAGTATCTAAATCAGTTTCAGCAGCAGCATGAATTAAATCAATTATTGATTGATTGATTGACTGATTATTAAAGGGATATTTCACCCAAAAATGAAAATTATGTCATTAATTACTCACCCTCATGTCGTTCCAAACCTGTAAGACCTTCGTTCATCTTCGGAACACAAATTAAGATATTTTTAATGTAATCCGAGAGCTTTCTGACCCTCCCATAGACAGCAAGGATCCTAACACGATCAAGGTCCAGAAACGTAGTAAGGAAGGACATTGTTAAAATAATCCATGTGGCATCAGTTGTTCTAACGTAATTTTACGAAGCTACGAGAAGCTACTTTTTGTGCACAAAGGAAGCTAAAATAATGACTTTTTCAACAATTCGTCTCCTCCACGTCACCATGGCGACATTTTGGAGAGTATCACATACATAAACAACATATGCAACGTATGTACATGGATATGTTGCATACGTTGTTTATGTTCAGTGGATACAAAATGGCGTCAGGGTGCCGCCAGGGTATTTTAATGATGTCTTTACTGGACCTTGATCGTGTTGGGATCCTTGCTGTCTATCGGAGGGTCAGAAAGCTCTCGGAATTCGTAAAAAATATATTAATTTGTGTTCCGAAGATGAACGAAGGTCTTACAGGTTTGGAACGACATGAGGGTGAGTAATTAATGACAGAATTCTCCTTTTTGGGTGAACTATCCCTTTAAATAAACTGTATTTTTGGATTTCAGCTAAATGAATGCTTTAATTTTGGTTTCAGTAAAAAAAAATATTTCAGTGCTTTAGCATCCAAAAGACCATGTTTGACCTTCCCAGGTATTTTTCTCCATGTAGAACAATATTGAAATACAACTTAAATCCATCCTTTTTGGTATGTTTTCCATTTTCTTTCTGTATTCAAGGTGATCTGACTCAGTTTTAAAAATCAAATGTGTTTTTAGCAATTGTTAGGCCGACATGGAATCTGATTGCCGGCTTAACATCGTGATGTCTATCAGCCATCGGCGATGGACGATGGCATCATCTATCAGCACAACCCTACAACATGTCATTGATAAAATTCTACAACCATGGTTTTAGCTATCATTAAGAGTGTAGTAACTCCCGTTCCATTTAGATGTTATTATGTTTAAATCCATTTGTGAAAATAAATGTGCAAATAGTCTGCAGTCTGAGTCCAGCTATTGGTATTTCAAACTCCTGGTCTGGATATTCTGCAGTGCAGTATTGTGAACTACTACACGCTTTATCAGTTCATCAGTCACATGGTTACTTCCATTCATTTCTCAAACAGTGTTTCTCTCTTTTTCTCTTCACCCACCCCTTCCTCTCTCTTTCCAGATTACATGTTTGCAAGACTTTTTCGGGGACGATGACGTGTTCATCGCATGCGGGCCTGAGAAGCACCGTTACGCGCAGGACGATTTCGTGTTGGATCACAGTGGTAAGGCTTCCACAGCCTTTATAACCGGTAGGCTCAGCTAAACACTAACTTCATTTCAACCCAGTGTCTCTCATACTAAACTCTAATAATATATTTTTATCACTTCACTACACATCTAGGAACACACCATGCACGGATATGGATACATGACTGTTTTAAATGCATTTAAAACAAATAATTAAATATTAAGTTTATTTGGCTTATCACATTTTTAGCCATGGTCTGTTATTGTATTGGTTATATTAATTAGTGGTAGCCTACATCAGTGTATCAGCCAAGCATCTGCTTTGGCCAATAAAAGTAATTGTCTTCATAATAAAAATAAGCATTTATCTAATTGTATAAGTACAACCAGTGAGCTGATTACAGTATGTCCTAAAAACAGGAGCAGGAAAAAATTCCAGTAAAAGAAAATGTCTCAGAAAATTGACAGCAGTTTTCAGCATATCAATAAGCTGTTAGTCAATATTTTTTTAATATAAAATACAGAGAGAAAGTAAGGATTGTGATAACACTAGAACTCTTCTTTTTATAATCACTGATCTAATCTACTAAAGCTGGTTGTCATTAATAGACCTGTAGGCTATTTTAAAGGCCTCTGATTTGCCATTGTATTCATGCAACAGTCATAATCATAATCTTGATAATTTATTCAATTAATTTTGCAGGCCTGCTTTTTGTTTCAGTGTTTTCTGTTTAATAGCTGAAACCATTTAGAATTTTACATTTACAGGAGATTTAGATTTGTTTGTATATATTTGTTTGCATTATAATTAACATACGCTACTAAATGTTTGGCGTCAGTTTTTTTTGTAAAGAAATTAATACTTTTGTTCAGCAAGGATGCATTAATTTGATCAAAAGTGCAAGTAAAGACATTTATAATGTTACAAAAGATTTCTATTTTAAATAAATGCTGTTCTTTTTAACTCAAAGAATCCTGAACATAAATCTATTACAGTTTCCATAAAAATTAGCAGCAAAACATTTTTAGCATTGATAGTAAAAGTAAATGCTAGTTAAAATTGTCATCAGCTTTAATATAAACTTACCAATATTACTAACTTCTTATCTGCACAAAAAACACCAAACAGTTGTCACCTTCAGACAAAGAAGTGATAGTATTTTAATAGTATCTTTTCTATAATGGAGTCATTCATTCACATTCATCCACTAGGTTGCAAAAATGAATTAATTTTCCCGAATGAACACAACTGTCAGAGGAAGTGACCTTGTTATGAGCAGTTCCTCACCATTGTTCAGTGTGTACTTTGTGTTTGTCTTCTAGTGATCTTGATAATGCAGGTGGGGAAATGAAGATGATCTGTAGCTGTGAATATCAAATAAAATCATTTAACTTTGCCTGTAATTTTCATCCTGTTTTGCTGAAACGCCTCCAGTTTTAGTAGCATTTACCACACGCACGCTTGATAACTTGATTCATAGCTGTGTGAATTTAGTTCATCTGCTTGGCATTTTGTCCTAGTTCTTCTTCGCTGCCCCACTTAGGTTAAGTAGGACTTTTCCAAAAATATAAAGAAGCGGTAAGTTTGCGTCTGACAGTATTTACTGCTCAACCTTTTCTTTCTTCAGCAGAAGTGGAGTGTCCTTAAAACGCAAACCCACCACAAATCTAAATCTTCTGTAACTAAAGAACCCATTACACGTTCTCTCTCAGATTCTGCTGTTAAATGCTTAAATTAAGCTCCATGAAACAGATTAGCTGGGCAGTAATGGCATTTTAATAATGGCATTCGGCTTGTTTTATCTTCATCACTCCACAATCTGGTACTCATCAGCTAATTTATTACTGCTCGGTGTCATTAGCAAGTGGCGTGTAATCGACAGGACAGATCGGCCCAGTAGCTGCTGTACAGTATGAGTCATTCATTACTAAAGTTCTGCACCCTGCACTGCTCTCATTAGAAAGATGGTCTTCTCTCATAGGCCTTGAGTAGACAATTTGATTACGCCTCTGCGGAAAGCTTCACACTCTTGGCACATGTGAATTTGGAACAAGTATGTCAGCAGATACCACTCATTTACTAAGAGGCATCTGTATTAGCCCTGAAGCAAGCATTTTTTGCTATGTGTATCCATGTATGTTCCTGTCTGTGTGTCTCTTTTCAGAAAAGTCAATAATGGTGGCACATGCTTAAATGACTAAATTTATACATTTACATTCAGAAGTTTGGGGTCAGTAGGATTTGTTTTTAAAGAAATTAACTTATTTTAGCGAGGACACATTAAGGGTCCTATCATACACCCGATGCACCAGGCGCGACGCAAGTGTTTTTGCTAGTTTCGGCTAGACGTAGTTATCATTTTCACATTCTGTGCTACATTGTTTAAATAGCAAATGCATTTGCACCCATTTGTGCGCTCATGGGCGTGCTGGTCTGAAAACGAGGTGTGTTCAGGCGCATTGTTGGGGCGGTGCTATTTTGAGGCAACTGAAATAGACTGCGCCACTGACCAACTAAAATCTGGTCTAAAGTCAATGGTGCAGTATTTTTTTTATTTAAAGTGTGCGTTAATATGCACCTATAGGCGTACACTCCACAACGTACACTCTGCTTATTACACACACAGGGACGCGCAGCAGCACACAAACATGCCAAATATTAAAAATGAAAGGATTACAATGTAAAAGATTATTATTGTGTAGGCTACATAAATATAAAAATGCCTACATGTCATAATGGATAGTCATTACATGTATCAGAATTAGGCTACCTCGCGCACGAGCAGATCCGTTTGCTCTCTGGAGACGCGTTCAGTCTTTGCTATCGCAAATTCCGCCGTGTAAATAGCGAATCTGCCATGGCGCGAGCACAACTCGGCTCTTAAAGGGAATGGGAGATGAGACTCTGATTGGTTTATTGCACGTTATGCCCAAAACACACCCATTACTCATTAATAGGGACAACCCTTTTAGACCATGCACCGGGCACGCCGATCGTTTTCCCATCGTTAAACTAGAAAAAGTGGATTCGGACACGCCCTAAGTGCACCAGCGCCGTGCGCATTAGACCATGTGCTTAGATTGTTAAAATAGGGCCCTAAATTTATCAAAAGTGACAGTAAAGACATTTAATGAACTGTATTTATTCCCTGAAGGTTTATCATAATATTAGTCAAGGTTATTTGCACCAATTACTTAATCATTTCCACATTCTCTTTGACCCTTAGAATTAAACAGAATGTTTTTCTACCGTACTTCAGTGTTGCCAGATTTTAAATGTCCAATTATCGTACCAGAAGCGTGAGAAAGAGTCATTCTCCACGATGATCGGCTGAGAAGATGTAATGTGAGATGAGATGGAAGACATGCGTTCATATTTTCCTCACAATCATGATGGTAGACGTAGGATCCACAGCTAGATCAATGAGTATAGAAACCCTATGATTTACAACAATCATCATTTGAAGTGTCACAAAATTCTGAAATTATCATACATTATGGGATTTTTTCATTATTGATCGTACATTGTACAGAGGTCGAAATTATCATACAAATACGATAATTTTCATATGTCTGGCAACACTGTACTTTTAATGTTACTAAAAAATAATTATAATAAATATTGTATACTGGATAAATATTGGAATAATGATGCTGAAAATTCAGCTTTGATATCACCGGAATAAGCTACATTTTAAAATACTTTAAATTTGAAAACCATTAATTTAAATTAAAAAAAATTACAAAATCCCCGAACTTTTGAAATGTACAATTAGTCAACCAGGCAAAGAGATTAATTATTTGTAATGGGTGGAGACACTAACTTCTCCTATTTTTTTATTGTGTCTTTGTGAATGTTTGTAAAAGAGGCATCATGAGACATTATAAGACAAGCATATACATTCCTTGCTCATTTATATTGTCTCTGTCTCCAGAATGTCAGGACCTGAAGTCCTCCTATTCTTCTTGTTCTGCTCCCCCTGTGAGATACTCTGGAAGTAAAAGTCCAGGATCCACCCGCCGCAGCAAATCCCCTGGATCTGGTGAGGATACACTGCACCACCACTAGCACAATCCTGTTACCACATAACATTTGTCTAAACATTTAACATTCCTTAACAACTGCATCCAATAACTATGATTAACATGTCTCTTCTTGTCATTTTTCTGTTTTGTTCCTTATTAAATTGCTTTCCTCCCCGCTCTAGTGAGAAGAACAGCAGGGCACTTCTCTACAAATAGCCAGTCTCCAGTCAAATCACCAAGTAAGTATTTCTCAAGGTTTATTGCACCAAAAATGGTCATAATTTAGTTTTACATGACCATTTCCAATTTCTCTTGGACCCTTAGAATTAAAGCAAAAGTATTGCTACCGTACCTTTAAGACTTCTAAAGGTAAATGACTTCTGTTATGATTGGCTAACCTCTTCACATGTGAGTAAAGGTGTGGTCACATTTATCATTGTTCAGCGATTTGTGGACAAAATCCAGTCATTCCAGTAGGAGTCCTTGTAATCTGAAATTTTGCATGATGGCAAAAGATTTACCCATGCAGATTTCACAAGTTGGTCACATGGATTCACTGTGTTGACCAACAGTAAGTTGCTTGCTTTGAAAGTGACTTCTGCGCAAGCTGTGATAATGATAATAGTCAATGGACTTCTTTTGTCTATGAAATTTTGCTAATATGACCACACCTTAACAGTGCCCCCTGCTAAGCTAAATACTAAATAGGCATTGATATGTAAAAAGTAGGCTGTCATGTGTTCCTTTTCTTTTTCAATCACAAACATATCCATTACATTATGAACAACAGATACTTATATGCTAGTTCTTGTTGCCTTTACCATAACCAAGAGTAACAAGAGAATCCGACAGCCCTATAAAATTCTTGAGCATCTTGAGAGGAATTTCCACGTGTGATGAATGAATGAATTTACCTAAAGGACATTCATCTATGGAATGAGCTGTACGTGACCTCTAACCCTTCGGTGCAGCATTCAATCATGCTAACAGCTCTCCTTCATGGCCTTCCAAATCCATCAGTTAGTCTAGAGAGCTATTTAAAACTCCCTCGCTGACCAATGCCCTGATCCCTGACATGCACATACTCTAATCTATCAGACATACCAAATTGGATGTGTACACTAAATGCAGGCATCCTCATCTGCTTTCTGCTTAGACGAGCTAATGCAGTACACACACACCCTAAATTCCTGTGCCCGTGAACTATTAGGGCTCTCTTGCATGCCTGGAGAGAAATCTGCTCATGCCCCCATCGACAAGCTCAGCGGTAAATGCCAAGAGCGGCTTTTCTACAAATCCCTGCTCCATGCAGATTCTGACGCACTTGGGATGCACTCCATAATGTGCATAATTCCGCTGTATCTGAGTGACATGATCTATTAAACGGTGTTTTAATTGTTTTTATAACACTGTTTTAAAGTGGCTTTTTACAATGATCTTAGCAATTCTATGATTTAGCTTTGTGGATTTGGTTGCAGGTGAGTGGTGCACGTGAAGCCTTGTGTCTGCGTGTTAAGAGACTTATTCTGGGCTGCACACACATATGTAGCTGTACAGATTGGTAGTGGTAGTGGTAGTTCTGTTCATATGGAGTTGTTTCTTTTCACAATTTTAAGTTAATTTGTCCTGTCATTGAGCCAGCAGCTCATTTTACCTATATACCTAAAGGAATGTAAGTATTTCTGACAAAATGTACGAACTATGTACACTAACACAGTAACACAGTGGTTATCATTTATATAATCCTTACACTATATGATTTTTTTTATATTTTAGAACACAGAATGTTGGCACTGTTTTAGTCCAAACAATGTAAGTGAATAGTGACCATGTGTTGTCAATTTGCAAAAGTGAAAACAGCACCATAAAATGACCATAAATGTAGTTCATATGACTCATACACTCCTGTCTTCTGAAGCCATATAATAGCTTTGTGTGAGGAAAAAAAAGAGTTTTAGTTGTTATTCCCCTCCACTTTAACTTTCAAACCTAATTTAAATTCACTTATGACCAGTTACTTTTAAAAGTAATGCATTACAATAGTGCGTTACTCAATAAAAATGTAACTAATTGCGTTACTTAGTTACTTTGTATGGAATATAATGCATTATGTTACTTTTGCATTACTTTTTGTCATCTGGGCTAGGCTTACTTATTTGTTTTTTAATAACAAAAACCCCAAAAGTTATATTTTTGCCAACTGTAAAGGACCTTTCACACCAAAAGTGAAATTAATAAGCCTCAGGCTAGAAGAAATACCTCTGCCTCACCTCACTCCCAATTTCTCTCAACATGGGAACATTAGAGGTGTTAGTGAATAAAACACTTGTATTACTTATTTGAAAAAGTAACTTAGATATTTTGTTGTAAATTTAGAAGTAATGTGTTACTTTACTAGTTACTTGAAAAAAGTAATCTGATTACATAACTTAATGCACTTGTAATCTGTTACCCCCAACACTGCTTATGACTGTATATAATCACACATTCAGATTGCACAAAAAAGATTTTACAGTTGCAATGAATGGGAACAATATGATTTTAGATAACTGGGAAGTCATATAGACTCACCATTTGGAAACAAGCTTTTTGTTTGTATTTTTGTTGTCTGCGGAAGAAAGTAATTCGTACAGGTTTGATTAAAATTAAGTAATGTAATTTGATGATATAAATGAAAATTTTGACCAGCTGATATTATGCAGGCAATATCATCTTCAAACAAACTGAAATGTATTCAACACTGTTACTAATGTCTAAGACAATGCATGTGCAGCATAAAATAAGCAGAGTAAGAAGTAACACTGTGTGACATTGTGTTTTTTCTCTCTGTTCTCTGTCTCCCTCCCTCTTCCTGTCACACTCCTCAGTAAATGGAGTCCCGAACAGCCAAATCACTACCCCCAAATCCGCCAAATCCTCCAGTTCCTCCCCGACCAGCCCCCGCAGCATGCGCAACTTCAAGGTAAACCCGTTGGCATGGCAACAGGCTTCCACTGTGCTGCTAATCAGTTTACTGGCAAAACATGGCAAGTTTTAGAATAGATTATTTCTTCATCAAGTCAAAAATAAGATCAGGCTTCTGGATGCTGACTCGTGGATGACAGCATCATAACGCTCTCACTCCTGATTAAGAGTTTAGTGAAGCTGCTTAAATGATTGCCTCACAACAAACTGAAGCTGCAGTTTTAACACCCCTAAATTTCTTCAGGTTAGAGTGATGACATTTTATAACTTAACTTTTTCCTATACTTTCGAAAAAATGCAGTTAGAAGTTCTGTATTTTCTTCTGTATTTTTGATGATATAAACAAGTGTTTACCTTTTTATCTCTGTGTTGTTTGTTAAATGGGAACATGACTGACATATCAGTAATATCTCTGGTAGCTAATATACAAGATTTTATGAAGGCCATTTTATGAAATAAAAATGTAAATATTAAATATTTAAAAAATGCAGTGAACATTGTTTCATTAAAGTATTTAGTCAGAATATGTTCTTTGATTTAAAAGCTTATCGATATATGATAAAAGTACATATTATACAAAAAAGTATAATATTTTATATGTTTTGTTATATGAGAATATATATCCACTTTTAATACATTATATAAAACTCTGCAGTGATATTAACAGCAATGATATTTCTTTTAGGTACAGTTGCCTTTCTCACTTATTGTATAAAATTCTATTTTTTAATGCTTTAAAGCTTTATTGTTTAAAATTAAATAGTTTAATGCTATTTTTATTATTGTAACATGTATGTTACTTAAAGGCAGGTAGATGTGTTAAACAATTAAAAAAATATGTTACTTGCCCCTGATTTTCCTTATTAGATTTATCTATCCACACCATACAACATTATAGAGTGTTCAGTAGTTGTCTGTATAGCGGTCGTTTCAACATTATCTTCTAAGGACATAGAAGTTTTCATGAGCACTTCTAACAGAAAATCCTCTCTGATAGGCCTAATCACTCCTATTCTTGGAAGCATTGTGAGTCTAGGCATTGAGATCTTGCTGAGATCTGACTGCAGACCTGTAATTAAACCAAAGGTCAAAGTCAAGTATGATCATAGCCTCGAGAACTCCTGGTGTTAATCTACTTAACTGACCTGTCTATCAGACTGTAAGCTTCTTCTCGTACGGGTGCTATCTTTAACTTCTTGAAAGCACAAGGAGAATTTGAATGACAAGGAGACGCTTTCATTCATTTTTAGAGAGGATTTAATGGTAGATTTAATAGTGAATAGTGAGATATTTGGCACATACTCACTAAGTCAACTTGTAGGAACATTTTTGAAATTTTGAAATATGATCTCTGAGATAAAAATCTGAAACTAAGTTGAATTTTAGTCAAGTGAAATTTATATTAAATTATATTAAGTCTAACAAGCTATATAAAACCAATGTCTGCAAATTGAGAAATATGCTATTTTCAGAAACTTGTGAATGTCTATTATGAAACAAATTATTTATAGTGTTCTACCATTTTTGTGTTTTTATACTGGAGATATGGCTGGTTGAGTGGTTTGATGGAAAGTTGCTTGTCAGGCTGGTTCTTTGCACATTGTTCCTGAGATTTTAAGCTAATTTTAGACCAAACACGCCAACGTTGTGGTTACATAAATATCTTCCCACTTGCCTTTAGTTTAGTTGCAACAAGCGGATGGGAGTCCCCCTCCGTCTCTCTGTACAGGTATTATGAAACTCTGCCTTCTGTAGCAGCATTCAAATGAGCTGCAGTTCCTTCTGGGTATTCAAGTTCTTAGTTGGGAATCTTACATAAATGATTGCATGATTGATTCAGTCCTTTTAACAGCATATATTTGGCCGTATATTTTAACTTACAATCCATTGGAGTATTTGAATCCTTCAGAACAGCTTGTAATACCCAACTGTTACTCGTATACCTAGAGGAATCCTGTGGCCTGTATTAAATCAGCTTTAACCAGGATGCTGCCAGTATTTGTCTCCATTGGCTTACTTAGTCCTCTCTCACATGTCACTGTCACTTCAGTTTAATTCTTATTTGGCTGCTGAATCAAGATAACATGCAGGCTTTTTAACCATTCTGATTGCCAGACCATTTTAAATCTTTTAAGACTAGGTCCATTATTTTTTGTGCCAGTCACACACAGTTTGTCTTCCAGACAGCTCTTTTTGTCTCCTCATCAGCCATTTATTTCACTAAGGATGACGCTCAGTGTCAGATGGCAGTATGTTATTGAAAAAATATATATATTATGCTTTATTTGAAGGTTTAGTATAATCGCATAGCTACAGTATAACCAGTTTGCATTGCTTTTCTTTTTACTAGTGCTGGGCAATATAACAAACATTCATGATTTGTGATGATTTGGTTATAAATATCACAATGCTTTTAGCTCTTTTTTTATTTGGGCATTGGCTTGTTTTGCAATCCTTGTAACATGCACCTTGTTGACGGTTAAGACATTTTTAATATCTGTGAAGTGAATCTTTTATATATGCAGTAAAAGACACGGAAACATTTACACTTATAAAAAGTGATATATTCTGTTAGCCTTGATGTAATGAAATTATTGAAGTAAGGTAATAATGCATACTTTTCCAAAATGTATTTTACTATTTGATATTTTATCTTTTAATGCTTATAAAATAGCATGTGTTTACTTGCCAGGAATATATATTTGTGAATCAGGAAGGTAGTAAATGTGTTTTTTTTTTTTTTTTTACCAATAATGAATATTCATATTTAAAGCACATTCAACAAACATGCAGCTTCACCTGTTTCAGGAAAAGCTTGTTTTATGATCTTTTATGAAATTCATCTAAATGACTTAATCAAACTCTGATTCAACTAATACTTAAAATCACTCAGAAAATATTCACTGGAGTTTTATTTTCAGTAAAACTACACAATTGTTCAGAAGTTTGGGGTCAGTACATTTTTTTTAATGTTTTTGAAAGAAGTCTCGTAAGATTTTTTAAATATATTTTAAAATGTTATTTATTCATGTGACGGCAAAGTTGAATTTTCTAAATCTTTGTGTTCATTCTGCTCTGTGATTTCCAGCTTGGCTGGTAACAAATGTAAATGTTTAAGAATTTGTCATTTAAAAAAACCTATACTGATGTACTATTAATCAAAACAATGTCTATGATGGTTAAAGGCCCTGCCTTGAATACGTTTACTTACTACTACTTACATTTATGCTTGGCTACATTTGATGTTTGGTTGATTTAATGGTTCATCTGATTGGGAAAAAAAATCACTCTTAATACATTTAATATCAACTGCATAAATATCATACTTTCTTTTTTTTGTTATATCGCCCAGCTCTATCACTGTAGTATGTAAATAAAACATATATAATTATAATAATATGATAATAATATATTTAAGGATTTCTAAATGTTTTTGGTCTTTGTGACTTATTTTGTCTCTGTTTGCAGATTCCAGCACATCACTCCTCTGCAACCAATGTGAACGGCTCTCTGAGACTCCCCAACAACACAACAACAGTGTGAGCCCTGAAGGTAAACATCCATGAATCACTTTCATGCACTCTCTCACCTTGGATCTGTGTTTCAAGCCCAGAAGTCCCCAAAGGGCATTTCAGGGGTATGACAAGGTTTGGCGGTGAAAGTGCTGATACATGCCACTCTGTGCCACATTTGCTCCTCCACACACTCTCCCACACTTTCACACACACACACACACACACACACACACACACACACTGGTGGCAGTGTATGAGCAAACGTCCCTGCTCAGCAGTGCATGAGTCAGAATGACCTTCAGCAATTTTCTGCATAGTGCACTAACCAAATTTAAACTGTTGGATGCAGATGGGGCTAATCTGTTATTTGGGGTTTTTACAAAACATTCCTCTGCCTCATTGTTTTTACCTTAGTTTTGATGTGGTATGAAAATGATATTCTTTCAGCCTGATGTGTTAAATGCATTGGTTTGTTCCTTTTAGTTAATGGAAACAGGAACCTTGCTGCTTCCACAATTATGGACAAGTACAAAATTGGCAAAGTTATAGGTGATGGGAACTTCGCTGTGGTAAAGGAGTGTGTCGAACGGTAAGAAAATTACTAGTTACAAGATGTAGATCTGTCAGAAAAAGATAAAATGGCTCTTCGGGGTCAGTGAAATTGTGTTGCAGTTTGTTTGTTCTCCCTTCTAAGCTTGTTATTGTCATGATCTCTGATTAAAATACATAAAGAATACTGTCTAGATTCAGTTTTCCTGTTTGTATTTTTAGGCTAAAATGTTCAAAGGAAGATCTCTTGTGCTCTCAAAGGACATCCACTTTATAAATTGGTTCCTGAGGCTCTGAATGCACTCAAAACAAACATCATTAACCTCCTTGAAACAAAGTCTATTGTTCTGGTTCTTTCCACAGATCCACTGGAAAGGAGTTTGCACTGAAGATCATTGATAAAAACAAATGCAGAGGCAAAGTGAGTTGGACTTTACAGACTTTTTGCAACACCAGCCAATGGAAAGGGTGAATTGAGAAAATACCAGCTATAAATATTCCTTTACCAGCCATGAAACTTTTTAGCATAGTTTTTATTGATAATATATATATATATATATTGTCCTTGTGACAATGCAATTATAGCTGTTTATGAGTTTTAAGCACTGGCTGTAAGGTTGGGTTATTGCAACGCGAATTATTTACACCTCAGTGGTCTGAAATTTTTGGTCCATTTAATATGGCTGATTAGATTATCTTTTATGTATTGCCATTTATCCAGCATGCTGCAGTTTTTGCAAGTCATCGGAGAAAAGGCCTACAGATGAGACCCAATTTATCCTTAAGGTGTAAATAATTTCTTTATATTTCTCCCTTTATTGGAATGGTAAATTGTCTCCCCAAACTGTATTGCAACAAAGTTGTAATGTCATTGTAAGACCTGTTATTTAGAAGGGGTGTTCACATACTTTTGGCCATGAATAAATGATATGTAAACAGCAGTTATATTGGTGGCCAGTGTCTCATAATCTAATTTCAGTCTGTGCTTTAACCGAGGAAGTTAGTTTCCTGTTTGCCTGGTTTCCTGCAAGAGCAAACCTCAGGAATTCATGCAGATTTATGCCTCGGCAGCTAAAGACAAAAGACTGCTGAGAGTTGCTGTACGGTTGGGAATTTGTTGTGACACATGCTTTGAACACACAGGAGCACCTGATTGAGAACGAGGTGGCAGTGTTGAGGCGTGTTAAGCATCCTAATATCATCATGCTGATTGAGGAGGTGGATACGCCCACTGATCTCTATCTAGTCATGGAACTTGTGAAGGTACTGTTTGTTAGTCACCTCTTATACGGTCTGATACAGTTTATACATCTCTCAACATTGCACACTTGCACGTGTTCTTACCACACTGCAGTATGTTGCATTTTTAAAGACAACATAAAATAAATATTGATTAATAAGATTTTCTTGATAAATACATCTGGTGTTATTGTGCATGATTCATCAGTGTACACTAACAACAACATTTGTTTTCATATTCTTTTATTAAAATATAAAGCTTTTGAAACTTCTAAACATTAATATTATTATTAATATTAGATTTTTAATATATCATTTCCTATTTATTTTGTTTTTATATCAGACACTACCATTCAAAATTTTGGCATCTGTAAAATTTTTCAAATATATATTTTAAAGTCTTTAATGCCTACCAAAGCTGCATTTAATTGAAAAATACAGTAAAAACAGTAATTTTCTGAAATATTTATATAATTTAAAATAACTTTATTTAAATTTACTTTTTTTAAATATATTTTATTATTTTTTAATATTTTTCTGTATATTTTATAATGGAATGTATTCCTTTGATGGCAAAGCTGAATATCTATACACGTTGTTTTTTTTAGGATTCTTGATGAAAAGCATGTTTTTGAGATAGAAATATTTTGTAACAATATAAATGTCTTTTAACTTTTGACCTGTTGTGTATGTATAAATTAAAACTAAGCTAAATATAATATAATATAATATAAAGTATAATATTATATTATATTATATTATATTATATAATGTCATGTAATATAATATAATATAATAAATATAAACTCAGATGCACCCTATATTATAGGAAAGTTAAATGCATTGTAAATTCTGTGTATTGTTGTCAGCTTCATTGCACTAAATGGCTGCATTCAATATTAAACTTTTGGCCCCATATAAAGGCAGAAACATGTTTGTTACCTCTAGGTTAAATTGCGTTTTATACAGAATACAGGGATAGAGATTTTTAGTTGTTTGTATTGACATCTGTGTGTTTCAGGGTGGAGATCTGTTTGATTCAATCACCTCCTCAACAAAATACACAGAAAGAGATGCTAGTGTAATGGTATTCAACCTGGCGGCTGCTCTCAAATATCTGCACAGAATGTGTATCGTCCATCGAGACATCAAACCTGAGAATCTGCTGGTACGCACATATACACAGACAAACATATCCTCAAAAGAGACATTACAATATACAATATACAGGTATATACACCTACACACCTTGCACAGAGACAATAAATCTGAAAATACTTTAGTTCACACAACTTTAACACATACACAGCAGTACAGAAATACAAAACCTGTGAAGAAAACAACTTTGCACTTTGTATATGGAAAATGACTTAAGGTATGTCAAGAAGGAAAGAATGTAAATCCGGGTGGATAAAAATAATAATTTTGCCTTTCACTATGTGTGTTGTAGGTGTGTGAGTATCCTAATGGTACAAAGTCCTTAAAGTTGGGTGATTTTGGCTTGGCCACAGTGGTTGAAGGGCCACTGTACACTGTTTGTGGAACACCCACTTATGTTGCCCCAGAAATCATAGCAGAGTCAGGGTAAAAATCATTGATTGTTTTGTTTTTATATCATCATTGTTTTTCTAAAGTGATATTGCTATGGAGGCATTAGTAGCTGTGTTTAATAGCCTTTAAAATGCTGGGGGCTGAATGTTATTAACTGTGTCTTCCTGTCTGGGCATCACCACAGATACGGGCTAAAAGTGGACATCTGGGCAGCTGGAGTAATTACCTACATCCTCCTATGTGGCTTCCCACCATTCCGCAGGTACCACTAGATAGCACCTGCTCAGTCCTTCATGTGCATAAACTACAGTGTTGAAAATCTAATGTTTAGTCTCATGTTGTTCATATTGCTCATGTTTTGTATATATTGTTCTCAGCAGTTGTTGTAAATGAAATGTATGTTTTTATTGTCTATGTGCTTGCTGTTTGTTTTTGTAGTGAGAATGACCTCCAAGAGGACCTATTTGATCAGATCCTGATGGGGCGTTTAGATTTCCCATCACCTTTTTGGGACAATATCACAGGATTCTGCTAAAGTGAGTACAGAGAAACATATCATGACAATATTTAAAGGAGTAAAAACACTAAAAGGAACTTAAGGTTTTCCTAAAAAGTTGAATTTGCTTGAAATGTACTCACCCTCAGGCCATCCAAGATGTAGATGAGTCTTTATCGGAACAGATTTGGAGTAATTTAGCATTACATCACTTGCTCACCAATGGATCCTCTGCAGTGAATGGGTGCCGTCAGAATGAGAGTCTAAACAGCTGATAAAAACATCAGAATAATCTTACAAATAATCCAGACAACTCCAACTCCAAAGTAAGGCAATAAGCTGTGTGTTTGTAATAAATCCATAATTGTTTTTATACTCAATACATCGCTCTCAGTTTAAATGCAAGTCCTCTATTCATGATATTGCATTCTCCAGTGAAAAAGTAATCTTATCTGAATCAGAGAAATATGCACTGATCAAACACCATTTGCAAATGAAAACAATCCAAAATTGTTTCATACAAACATGCAGTGTTTCATTTCACAAGACATTAATTGATGGACTGGAGTGGTGTCGATTACTTGTGGATTATTGTGATGTTTTTATCAGCTGTTTTAACTCTCATTCTGACGGCACCCATTCACTGCAGAGGATCCATTGGTGAGCAAGTGTTGTAATGCTAAAATTCTCCAAATCTGTTCGATGAGGAAACAAATTCATATATATCTTGTTTCTTGTATGACCTGAGGGTGAGTTAATTTACAGCAAATTTTCATTTTTGGCTGAACTGTTCCTTTAGCATGCTTAAAACACACTGTCTCACCCTCACTCATTTATCTCACCATCTTTCATTCTTTATGCTGTATTCTCCGTTCTGACTGCACCCTACTCTGTTTCATCCTACGCACATTCACATCCTCCCCCTCTCACATTCACCCCACCTAGCTTTAGAACTGTTTTGCGTGCTGGGTTTCTAACATCTTTCTCTGCAACGAATGACAACATTTTTGCTGTGTATGCAAATGTGGACAAGCAGACAGATTTTTTAGATCATGTTAATGGTCTTTTTAATGGAAATCAGGTCAGTATCTCCTTTGTCTGGTCTTAAATAAGTCCCATGTGTCATACTTCCGATCAAAATTCAAATTCAAATTTATAAAAAAAAAAAAAAATCAGATTCTCTTTGGGCCTGAACATAATCCAGAAACATTATTGAGACTAAATGTCTCACTAAGACTAATATTTTAAAAACTAAATTACAAACTAAAGGTCCTTTTCTCAAATTTACCATAATTCCTTAACTTTAAGCACAAAGATTTAATATAACAGCAAGGGCGTAGAATTTAGTAGGGACTAGGGATTGCGAATCATTTGATTTAGATCGGGACTTCGGAGCGGGTTTGTGAATCATTTAATTCATATCGGAACTTCGGAGCGGGTTCGTGAGTTCATTTAACAAATTGAATGATTCATGAAACGTGCTCTGAAGTCCCGATCTGAAATTATTCAGTTTCCTAAAACCATCTTCAGCTAACTATGGTCGCAAGTTCCATTAAACTCTATTGGTAATGACAGAACTTGTGACCATAGTTGCGTTTGGGAAACGCACCCCAGATCGGGACTACAGAGAGCGGATCACGTATCATTAGATTTACATCGGAACTTTGCATATTGCAAATCATTTGATTCAGATCTGGACTTAGGAGCGCGTATCGCGAAATCATTTAATTTAGATTGGAACTTTGGAGCGAGTTCGTGAATCTTTTGATTCAGATTGGAACTTCGTAGAGGGTTCTTGAATCATTTGATTCAGATCGGAACTTCGGAGAGGGTTCTTGAATCATTTGATTCAGATCGGAACTTCGCAGAGGGTTCTTGAATCATTTGATTCAGATCGGAACTTCAGAGAGGGTTCTTGAATCATTTGATTCAGATCGGAACTTCAGAGAGGGTTCTTGAATCATTTGATTCAGATCGGAACTTCGGAGAGGGTTCTTGAATCATTTGATTCAGATCGGAACTTCGCAGAGGGTTCTTGAATCATTTGATTCAGATCAGAACTTCTCAGAGGGCTCTTGAATCATTTGATTCAGATCGGGACTTTGGAGCTGATCTGCGCTCTGAAAGGGATAATTCACCCAAAAATGACATTTCTGTCATTAATTACTCACCCTCATGTCGTTCCAAACCCGTAAGTCCTTCATTCATCTTCTGAACACAAATTAAGATATTTTTGATGAAGTCCGAGAGCTCTCTGTCCCTGCTTAGACAGCAATGCAACTGAAATGTTCCCAGGCACAGAAACGTTGTGAGGAACATCGTTAAAACAGTCCATGTGACATCAGTGGTTCAACCGTATTTTACGTAGCTACGAGAATATTTTTTGTGCGCAAAGAAATAAAAATAACATCTTTATTCAACAATTTGTTTCCCCCGAGTCACCTTGTGCCTCCATTAATGAGTACCACAACTACAACTAAATTGTCCCTATAGCAATTATTTTGATCAAACAATTAAATGTCTGTTGTCTGCCGTTATGTCCCCACCAATGCCAGAATCAAACCTACACCCTTATTTAACAGTATTTGTTTCCTGTCCTTTTGTGTACCTTTTTTGTTTTTATGCTAAAATGTAGTAAACTTTCTTGAAGTCTGTTTATTGAAAATATGATCATGGTGTGTTTGTACAGAAGTTGATTGGTCACATGCTGCAGGTGAATGTGGAGGCCAGATACACAGCGGAGGATGTGCTGTCTCACCCCTGGGTCACGGTAAATGTGTGTGAAAGGGTTTAGTGCTGTGTGTGTGTGTGTGTGTGTGTGTGTGTGTGTGTGTGTGTGCGACTTTGGTAATGCATGTGCTACATTACAGTATCAGATTTCTATTTATAAAATATAATACACCAAAATGTATTTTAGGCATTATTGCATGTTGAGTAGCATGATTAGCCACAAGGGATTCACTCGCTACACTTACTCATAAAACATTATTTGTGTCATTTGAGCTGTATTAGAGGTGGTTTTGATTTATATTTCAAATTAATTTTCAAACTGAAACCTACAATTTAGTCTGAATGCTCTGGAGAACACAGTAATATTGCTCACCATTAGATTGGCCTATCCTAATCCACTTCAATAACCAACAGGAGGAAGCTGCAATGGAAAACAATATGAAGATGGAGGTGGCAGGTAAACTCAAAAAGCACTTTAACTCTGTGCAGAAACAGAGCAACACTTCCCCTGGAGTCTCTGTTATTATGGTGAGCACACACACTCACACATGAGAAACAGTCTGCACATCATAACTGCAGCTGCTGTCATCTGTTAATATGCTATATGCTTAAAAAATAACCAATGTCATCCTCTCGGCCCCTAATGATTAGTACTTGGATTACACATAATTCCGAAGCATAGCCGTCACTGAATTTATAGCCACTGTGGACACCAGCATCAAATCAATCGGTTTGTCTCCCTCAGAGCTCATGACTTACATAACTGCTAAATCTCAGGAAATATTAGAGATTATTGCATCGTAAGCAAGCACAGGACAAAATATGCCAGAGCTATGAATTTGGACATGACTTTAGAAAACAGCACATTAGGCACAAGTAAAAGAAATCACATTCACTTTCTCCATAGAAATTTGATTTGATTATAAACGATAATGCATAAACCTTTCAACAAAGACATACCATGAGTAGTGTGATTCAACTTTTGAAAATCTTTGTTTAATAGCCAAATTGATGGATAAAATCTACACTACCCATAATAACCAAAAGAACCAAAGACTTATATTTTTGTATATATTTAAATATACTGTTTTTATGCTTATATTCAGTGACTATAAGATCACTTTTCCACTGCGTGGTACGACTCTGGCTCGGCACGGCTCAGTACGGCACGGCACGGCTCAGTTCGGCTCGGTTTGCGTTTCCACTGCAGTTTAGTACCGCTTTAGAGTGGGCGGGATTATTCACGTGTCGTTATAGTTGCGCCGCCTCTACTGCTGTGACTCCTGAAAAACTTTTTCATTCTGCGTCGCTCCATCAAGCTCTCACTGGATCCGCTCCTCGGCTATCAACGAGAGGACAGTCTGTACTTCCTCAACAGACAATGAAACAGCCATTTTTTGGTTGTTAAAAGAAAGGTGCGCTCATTCAAAACAGTTGCATTAGATTCGATCATTTGCTGGTGGTGCTGATTTAAATCTAGCGGGTCTATTGTGTCTCGTGCCGCAAGTTCAATGACGCAGGCAGTGACGATTTTCTCCGGCCAATCAGTGATCAGCAGAGTTTACACGTCACGTTTTGGTAACGGTACGGTTCACTTGGAACCTCGGCCGAGGTGGTACTAAAAAAAGTACTGGGTACCAGGTACTGTACCCAGTGGAAACCCCCCCAAAAGTGAGCCGTACTGAACCGCACCGTGCCGTACCATGCAGTGGAAAAGCGCCATGTGTCATTAGTTGTCTTGCTCACCAAGGCTGCATTTACTTGATCAAAAATACAGCAAAACAGTAATATTATTACAGAAAAAATTAAAACAGAAATATTACTACTATTTAAAATAACGTCTCGGTTACGTATGTAACCCTCGTTCCCTGAAGGAGGGAAAGGAGACGTCACGTCGGTGACCGACGAATTGGATCGCCAGAGAGACCAGTCCACTTCGAGTGTAACTATTTTGCATCTGGCTGCCACACCCCGCAGCGCGGGTATAAGAGGCAGCAGGTGCACCGCATTATTTCATGTTTTCGCTGAGGAGCCGAGACGTTCCCTTTCAGTCGGTCACTCCGAGTCACATCGGTGACCGACGAATTGGGTTCCCTACCAAAGCGCCACAGGAGCTGCCCCCTCCAGTGCCCTGTTTAGGTCTCCTGGTCCTTCCTATAATGCAGACGATAGGACCGGGTTCTACACAGAGAAGGTCGACTACTGCTGTTCCTCGAGCAACCCAAACAGTAGGACTTGGATAACACTGGGAAAGCATGCCCTTCAACCTGGAAGAGGCACACTGCGGAGTCACCTCTTCCCACAGGGGGTTAAGTGACATTCACTCATGTGAAGTAACCCCGTAGGGCCCTATTGCACATGGAAGTCTCTGAGAAGGCTCAGGCTGCATCATTTAGAGACGGCAGAATGTGGTCTGCCAGGGAAACACGGCCCTAGAAGGTGTACCGTGGAATACACATATGGGATTCCAACAGGGTCACTCATATGGGCACTTGCCTCACACCAGATTTCAAGAATTCATTGGCTGAAAGGCCTGGCACCGGATGCTCTGCCACATCTGGCCGCCGGAGTGCTGGAGGACTTGACAGGGTTAGCCCAGTAGGGAACTCTCTGGAGAATTTAGGCGTTAAGGATGCCGCAAGCCGACTCTGAACCAGGCCTCTCAGTGCCACTACCCGTTTGAGGTGAGAACACAGGAGGAAACCAGTTCGACACGCAGGCTACAGAACCTAGCGAACGTGTTAGGAGTCGCCCAGCCCGCAGCTCTACAAATGTCTGCTAGCGAGGCACCACGAGCCAGCGCCCAGGATGATGCGACACCCCTAGTGGAATGAGCACGCAGCCTTAGCGGGCAGGGCACACCTTGTGCTTCATAGGCCAAGGTGATGGCATCCACTATCCAGTGGGCCATCCTCTGCTTGGAGACAGCCTTCCCCTTCTGCTGTCCTCCGTAACAGACAACGAGCTGTTCTGAGGTCCTAAAGCTCTGAGTTCTATCCACGTACTGTTGCAGTGCACGTACAGGACAGAGCAAAGCTAGGGCTGGGTCTGCCTCCACCAGGGGCAGCACTTGCAGGTTCACCACCTGGTCCCTGAAGGGAGTGGTAGGAACCTTGGGCACGTAGCCAGGCCGGGGTCTCAGTGTTGCACTGGAGTCAGCCGGCCCAAACTCAAGGCGCGATTCATTGACCAAAAATGCCTGCAGGACCCCCACCCTCTTGATCGAGGCCAATGCAGTCAGGAGTAGGGTTTTCATAGAAATAAACTTCAACTCGACTGACTGCAAAGGCTCGAAGGACGATCAGATCATGCTTTCCCACCGACCTCCCCTCTACGGGGTCGTGGTGGGCGGAAATAGCAGCAACGTAACTGAATCGCGTAGCCGAGTCTGATGGTCCGCAGGAGCCACCAGGACGGACTGGGGAGCGCTAGCCAGGCTCCGAGAGACCGTGCCAGCAGAACCAACGGGGCCAAGGTGATGGGCCACTGACGTACTCGCGGTGGGGCAGCGTGGAGGAACACAGGGACCCGGCCCGGGGCCTGTGATGGCCTGGCCTGGCCTGTGATGGCAGGGGGCGGGGTCTGGGTGTGAAGTGTAACACTCACCTGATTCCTCCTCTTGCGGGAGGAAACGCAGGAACCCGGTTTGAGGCTTGTGACTGCCCGGCGTGTGATGACCTGAAGCGGGGACTCGAGTGTTACAGCCCTTACCTGGTTCCACGAATGGGCAGGAGGGGTGCTCTTGGGCAACCCACTGATGCCCGCTGGTGAGAGAGGAGGAGGAAAGCGATCCCGTGATGCACAGCTCGCAACTCTCCTCTTCTTGAGACCCAGAGACTGAGGAAACTGCTCTTTTATTGAAGTTTTGGGTGGCGGAACAAAAACAAAACGAAACAAAAGTCACCATCTCCTGATGAGCAGTCTCCTCCATCTCTAGGTCGCCCGTCTCAGGGCCTCTTGCACTTGCGCTTGCCACCAGGTTTGGCGGGTGCCTGGATGGGCTGAGCGTCCTGCCTGCGACTGGCTCCACGACGCTGCCTGGTGGAGGGCTGCTGAGGCTGCGGGGGCGGCCGCAGGGGGGTGCCCACGGCGACGAGCAGGCTGAGGGACTGCAGCCGGGGTGGAAGCAGCAGGTCTTCTCCGGCGCATGATTTGCTTGATCGCCTCAGTCTGCTTCTTTGCTGCTGAGAACTGCTGGGCAAAGCTCTCGGCAGCGTCGCCGAAGAGGCCGGTCTGCGACACGGGAGCATTCAGGAACTGTACCTTCTCATGCTCCTTCATGTCAGATAGACACAGCCAGAGATGGCACTGGACATCGCACGACCCAGAGACTGTGCGGTCACCTTTGTCGCTCGAAGCGCGAGGTCCTGACCACCCTTGTGCAGGTCTTTCAGGGCTTTGGCCTGGTGGACCTGCAGTAACGCCATGGCGTGGAGGGCAGAAGCCGCCTCCCCACAAGCTCTATAAGCACTGCCAGTTAGACCTGACGAATACTTACAGGCCCATGAGGGGAGACACGGGTCACCCCGCAGAGTGGTAGCGGCTGTTGGACACATGGCCACAGTTGCATGGCCACAGACCTCTCCACCGAGGGGATGTCCGCGTACCCCAAAGCGGCCCCACCATTGAGGGTAGTGAGGGCGGAGGAGCTACAAGATTTGTTTCGGGCAGTAAAAGGTGCCTTCCACGATCTTGTGAGCTCCTCGTGCACTTCCGGGAAGAATGGCACCGAGGGGGGCGCTGAGAACCAGCGTGACCCCCACCGAGAAACCATAAATCCAGACTCGAAGGATCGGGACGCGGTGGAGGATTCCACACAAGCCCGATATTCTCAGCGGCCCGGGAAAGCATGGCTGTCATCTCTGGGTCTGGCTCGGACAATGCTACCACACCCGAAGGGGGCAACGCAGCCGGATCGTCATCCCCGGAGAGAGAGGGCTCGCCCTCCGATGCAGCGATCGACATCTGGTCGTCAGAGGGGGCACCGAAGGAAACGCATGGTGCACTCTGTCCAGCAGAGGGCCCAGCGCTTCTTCGGCAGCTCCACCGGCTGCGGAGTGCTTGAGGGGTGAGGAGCTGCACTTGGGGAAGCCCTCACCATGATCCTCAAATCACCTCTGACTCCACCAGACGCAGCGCCGCCCCGGGTGCCGGGACGAACACTGGATCGCGGCAGAGGCAGAGAGACTCCGCCATGTTCGACATAACGGAGTCTTTTATACAACTCCGAGATGGTCATGTCCCCACAAGAAGAACATGAACATCCACAAAAGCTTCCTCAACGTGCTGAATTCCCAGACACGTGAGGCAGCGATCGTGACCGTCCTGAGGTGCCAGGAAATGACCACACCCAGAAATGCACGGGTGATAAGACATCTTTAAAAAGACGCTATCACCCGTGTTGCTCTTTTATAGAAATTGCTCTTTTAGTGCTGAAGCACGCAGAGGAGCTGGCCACCGCACACTCCTGGTGTGGATGTCTGCACGAAGACGATCTCTTTTTTCTCCTGTGAAACCACCGCTGCTGCGCCGTAACGCCCGCACTCGTCTCTGCAATCACTCGAAGGAGGGAAGAGCAGTAGTGATGCACCACCGCTCGGCTCCGAAGCGAAAAGATGAATTAATGCGGTGCACCTGCTGCCTCTTATACCCGCGCTGCAGGGTGTGGCAGCAATATGCGAAATACCGCATGCCAATGTCCATTGGCTCGTTTAGTTAGTCTCTCTGGCGAGATCCCAATTCGTCGGTCACCGACGTGACTCGGAGTGACCAACTGAAAGGGAACGGTTTTATTTTTGAATATATTTTAAAATGTAATTTATTCCTGTGGGGCAAAGCTGAATTTTCAGTAGCAATTACCACAGTGTCACATGATCCTTAAGAAATCATTCTAATATGCTGATGTTGATGCTCAAAAATACATATATTAGAAAATATTTGTTAAATACAGGGCCAATACATTGGAAAAAAATGGGCAGGTCAGTGTTGCTCTCCAGTGCTTGAAAATTGCTGAAGGACTTATCATAATCCTTTTATTGCTTGGCAGAATGTACTTTATGAGCTCAGAGGGAGACATGGGTGAAGCATTTTCAGCCATTTCCACCATCATGTCTTATTAAATTCCCATCCCAGTTCACTGCACCATAAACCCCTCACTGCCAGTCTTATGCCTCAGTTCTTCTCACTGTCATTAAGGTGTCTGTCTCTGTAAATGTGTTGTTTTCAGTGTTGTCACTGGTCTTCATCCTGTCTGCATTGCCATGATCAAGAATACTGACCATCATTCATTGTTTGGACTTAACCCCATCATGCAGAAAGGAAATTTCATTTTGATATTTGAAATTAAGACCTCAGTATAAATAACTGCTAACTGTTATATTGAATATTCATGATATATTTGCATTGAGTCTGCTGACGGGAGATATAAAATGAATAAACATTATATTAGTAGACATTATTAATTTAAGCATTGTATAGGAAGCATTTGTTTATGGCATCATTTTCCTTTAAGGTACATTGTAAAAACCCTAAGCTTTTTAAAAATCTAAGGTCCTTTTTTGTTCACCACTCTGCTTGAAAAAGCAGCAGTAGGGACTCTGGCTAAATGTGTATTGATGTGAATCTCATTTGACAGTTTGAACTGTAAGGGCAGGGCTGTATCAACACCCCAGCCTTGCTCTCCTAAGACCCGAAGTGATGTCTACCACTGGATGTTGGGTATTTGACTACAAACCTAAACCTCTTTTTAATGAGCTTGAGTTCTTTGACTATACTAAAATCTAGCAGTCTCTGCACTCTGACTGCCTCTTATTCCCTCTCACTGAGATTTTTCAGCATTTGCTGGTCTTGCATCTAATTCTAGACAACAATCAAACCATACCTCATGTCCCAACCATAATCTGGTCCACTTTTTGTCTTTCCATCTTCTCATTCCACTCCATGTTCATGGTGGCTCTTTAAATGGCTGTGATATTCTGTGCCATATGGCTTCTTTGCACATTATTGCTGTATATTGTTTCCTTCTGGGCTCTAGCTGAAAGGTTTGTATAGGCATGCATGCAATACTGACTGCTTGTAAAATTAACACTGCAATCCGATGGCTTCTCTCTCTCTCTCTGTTATCTAATCCAGAAACAGTCTATTCCATGGCAGCTGCCAACGTCCTCGAAATGAACCTCACTCTTAGGACCTTGACCATTGCCATCAAAATGTCAAAGGATTGAGAATATGAAACTCTGCCATCTTCTGGCAGTATTGTAATTTAATAATTTAAATTAATAAATCTAATGACTGGGAGAGAGAGATGCAAAATTGTGTACAAAAATTGCCTTGGATGAAATATTTTACTCAAAGGTGTTATTTAGTTATTTAGATCTCTTTTTTTCAATTAAATGTTTTATTTTCATTTTTTACATATTTTATTTTATTTGATTTTTAATTTTACAGCTAGTATATTTAGATTTATTAATAGGGTACCAGACACATCCTATTTGTTTTTCAGCTTTCTTTTCAATAACTGGTTTTGTCCACAGCTGAGGAACCAGATCATGAATCCAGATCATGTCAAAATTTAAAAGAATAGCTCACCCCAAAATGAAGCATTTGCCAATTACTCACCCTCATGTCATTTCAAATATGCTGAAAGAAAATATTTTTTTTTTTTTTTTTTAAGAATTGTCATATGGGTATTCTATCCGTTGTTTGTCAGGTTTTACCAATAAAAAAAAAATCTATATGGATAATTTGCTATATTCCAGGCAGAGGTGGACGATACACAAATCAAATACTTGAGTAAAAGTACAGATACTCTATTAAAATATTACTCCAGTAAAAGAATTAAGGACTCCCTTTTCAATTTTACATGGCTTAAAAGTACAAAAGTACATGATTTTTAAAGTACTTAATTAAAAGTACAGACTGATGAATGTTTATTTTGCAATTTTATGTACTTTAAACTAATGCTAAAAATACATGTCATACACGGATAACTACTCCTTAAAATTACTGAGAATTTAAATGTGCAAAAAAATATATATATACCATATAGTTTCTGAAAATTAGGAAAAGCAAAATGTGTGTTGCGAAATATAAATATACAATATAAAAAACAGATGTCACATTGGGCAAAACGTGTTAAAAGGAACTATGCAAATAAGACTTTTTACATCATTTGAAACTGTTGCGGCTGCGGGGTAGATGGATGAGCATTAATCTGGTTATTTTAACATTATGTGTAGTTTTTAAACCCCGTTCAGATGGTATACACAAATATGGACATGTCCACATTAGAGGTGCGTGATATTACCCGAGTAATTACACGATTACCCGAAATTTGTCAACTGGTAGAGATTATCGTCTTTTATATGCTCACGTTGCTGTGCTTGTGGTCATGACAACTTAAAATTTGCATGCATTTTTAAGCATTGCAACAAGTGATTTTAAGTTGTTAAAATGCAATTAGCAGAGAAAGAGAATTTATTCTGTCTGAGACTCTGAGGCGCGCACATGTGAAGACAGTGCTCATAGAGCACGTGAGTATAGAACGGAGGGCTTATAGGCCTTGAATGGTTAAATACACACACTTGTATGTGTCAAAATGCTGTCTTTGCAAGTATCCTCGTAAACACAGTAATTTAGGTCTTAAGTGAATGCAAACATCTGAGAAAGAAAACACATGTAACAGTATATTGGATACAGGCAGCTCTTAAAGTGACAGCAGTCTAATATTCCTGCTGTCTGACATTCATGTTAATCAAGCAACAAAAGAGTGAAAATCTTTCACTGCTTTTGACTAAATCACTTTTGTAACTTAAATAAGAAGAAATACATATTTAATTTACACAGTGAAAGATATGTAGTGTTTTTATATATTTTATTACTTAATATAATGTATGTAGCATTTCTTATTTATTTGTTCTACTGTAGGTTTTTTTGTGTCATATTGCTTGTAATTAATTTCTTATTCTTATTTAATTGCTGACTGTTTACTTATCTTCAGTGTTCTTTATCGAACACTGCTACGTCTGGTAGTGCGTTGGGGATTTCTCCAGTTCAAAATGGAACGAGGAACGTCATTATTATAAAATGTAGTCAAATAAAAATACATTATTATGATTTGGAATGTAGTGAAGTAAAAGTAAAAGTTTACCACAATTAAAATACTCCAGTAAAGTACAAATACTTAAAAATGTTACTTAAGTGCAGTAATGAGATAAAAAAAAATACTGTCCATCTCTAATTCCAGGTGTTCTGAAATGATAGCTTTGTAAAGACCAGACTAAACTTTAAGCTATTATGCATTGATAATCAGCTCCCAAATTAAATATGGTGCCTATATGGCATGTGTTTGACATCAATAATAGCAAATAAAAAAATAAAAAAGCATACGAGGGTGAATAATGTCAGATGTTCATTTCTGAGTGAACTGCCCCTTTAAGTGGCTATGTTTTGCTTTAATCAGGCAAACTGAGTGTTTCTGAAGTAGTCTCTGTGAAATGTCCCTCAGCTGAAGTGTTAGAGGTTATGTTAGTCTTGTGTATGAATTTGTGCTGTATGTGCTCTGTGAGTAAGACTAGTCTCTGTCCTCTGCTTCTGCTCTCCCCATGGCATTGCTATCCTTTGACTAGCTCCAAGGCAATGGTATGTACTAACACTAACTGCTATGCTCCTCCCTCCCGCCTCTGTCTCCTCACACATACACTCTTATACTGGGAGAAAGTGACAGTAACATCACTGAAGATAATCATTTTCCCCTACAAGACATGGAAGGTTGTCAGCTTAGAGAATTCTTGACTCGCTTTAATTCTGTTGTGAACTTCAGTGGTGTTTTTCACTCTCTGCCATTTTCCAGTCTCTTTTACTGCGGTGGTCTTCTCCCACCTGTGACGTGATCAATAGTATTGACTTTTCAGGGAAACCAGGTCATGCATACTGTCTTTTATATATCTTAGTTTGAACATGTTTCTTCTTACAGCTATGGGGAAAACACTGAACACCTTGCTTTATTGCTTAAAGGGATACACAAAATTTACTTTGTACTTGTAAAATGTACTTCATTTCCTCACCCTCATGTTGTTCATGTGCCTGCCTCTTTTCTGAAGAACACAAAAGATGATATTGATTTGTGTTTTTTTGTGTGTGTGTTTTATTCAGTAAATGGAAGATTGAGGACATTTGTATTTTTTTTAGCACAAATCCAGACTTCTCTGTGGAGCCTGCCATCATCATAGTTTATCAAGATTGTGGGACATTTCTAGACTAAAGATCAAGACTAAAGATCAAGATTATTTATAAGACTTTAGATTAAATACACATAATATTTTAGATTAAAATGTAAATAAAAAAAAGTGGGAACATTTTTGGAAGGAAAAAAAGTGGGAACAAGTTTTGTTACACATGTAAGCTCAATTCAATATATATATTTTAAAAAACAAAACAAATTAACTTTTAACTGCAAAAAAAAAGTTTTCAAATATGCACAATTTTCAACTGTTGCAAAGTAGAGGGACACCATTTAAAAAAAAACAAACATGAGCATGAGTAAATGACAACAGCATTTTCATTTTGGGTGCACTGTCCCTTTAAGATTAAACTGATCTCTCTCTTGACCTCCCAGATCATAACTTCATCTCACTTACTCTTTCCCTACTGAATTGTTTTCAATTTCCTTTCCATTTTTGGGTGGGTGCACCTCATGTGAACATTAACATATTGTGTCTCTCCTGTAGAACACAGCTCTAGATAAGGAAACCATCCATCTTTCTCGCCGGCGTCAGGACCACAACCTCCCTCCTCCAGGAAAGAGCCCTTCCTCCACCCACCCAGAGAGACGACGCTCCCACAGGGGACGCTCATCTGTCCAATTGGAAGACTCTCGGAGTGCTGCTCCCGTTGAGCCTTTAGCCTCAACAACCCCCAATGCACCATCAGCACCTCTGCCCTCCCCTCACTCTGCCCCACCTCCCCACTTCCCAGAATGCAGTGCTGAGGCTGAGGCCAGCAAGGGTCTCCAGAAGGAAGAATAATACTACTTAAGGGAAACAATACGGAGACAATTTCAAATATAAATGCATAAATACATATATAGCAACTCTGCGAATCTTTGAAACTTCATGCTATAGCGAAAAGGCTGGAATACACTACACTACGTCTGCGTTATACACAATTTCAACTTAAAAGTCGCAATAAATAGTCTGTTTCCATAATAGAGTTCAAAGGTTCCCTACTAGTTCCCCCTTCTTCAGAAAACATAACATCTAGCACAGGTTATAACATTTTTCAATGTAAGCATTTCAGTTCATATATATATATATATATAATATGTCAAACCTTTAAATGTATAGTTCACCATAAAATGAAAATTCTGTCATCATTTGCTCACCCTCAAGTTGTTCCCACAAAGGAAGATATTTTGAAGAATGTGGGTAGCCAAAGAGTTCCTGCTGAATTCCATAGTAGCCTATATAGAATTTTGTTAGCCACATTATTCAAAATAGCCTATCTTCTTTTATTTTCAACAGAAGAAAGAAATTCATACTTGTTTTGCAGCAAATTGATTTTCATTTTTGGGTGAACTATTCCAACAGTAACAGCAATTCTGCTGGAAAACAGTGGACATGGCAACCCTATGTGATCCTCAGTCTTTTATTATATGCTGTCTGGTTTTTCTTTGTAACTATTTACAAATTCAGCAAGTTAATGACGCCTAGTGTTTTAAAAATCTGTTCTGTTTTTAAAAGTAATTTAGTGTAATCCAGCCTATAACATACGTTCAGTGCTGTCTGTATAGTGGTCGTCTGCTTGTCTCCCTGCTTTCTTCTTCTTCCAGTTTGGCTTCCGATTCCAGCACCCAGAGTGGGTTTGAAAACTTAATGTGTGATTGATTGTATAGGTGCTTTGGATATGAAAGATCTGCTCTGCTTTTGTATTTACAGACATGGACATCTCACGTCCTGGTTATGAATAGCTAAACACTTTTTAGTGTGGATCTAAACATGCTACTGGAAAAAAGACTTTGAAACGGGCAAGAAACTAGTCCTGCTGAAACTTGAAAGTACGTTTTCTTGGAGTGTATGTTTGAAAATAGACTGCTTGACTTTTTGACTCTGCTGAAGAAACACGAGAAAGCAATTCACATTTGTGGGTGTGTTTTCTTAAGAGGGTGTGACTAGCACTACTCTGTTCTGGGGTCATTTTGCAGTAGTTTAGAGTTGCCTTCATATGAGCCAGCAAAGCAAGAAATCTGTAGGGATTGTTAGTTTTGTTCTTTTGCTAATTTATTTGTACAGATTAGACAAAATGTGAAATTGTATTTTAGAATAGTTCGACATTTTCAATCCAGAGTCATTAAGTGCACGGTATTTTGATTTCTCTGTTGCAATAGTATTAGATTACAATCTCAAGTCTTGGATTTGTCATCTATTGTTCCATGTACTACTTCTGTACTTGTTATCTCTTTGCTCTACGTGGCACTGATTTCCTGAAACTGTCAGCCTGCAGGGAGTGATGGAGCTTGTTAATTAAGGTATATGACATGATGCACTGCTTTTTTTGACATGCATTGGAGGTTTTGAGAAATATGGCAATACTCAGTTTTATTTCTGGAAGGCTAGATTTCATGTTTAATAGATGTCATTTTCTATTAGTGTTCTTTATCATCACATATTCAAAGTAATGCAATAAAATGATCTTGCTGTTGTTTATCCTTGTCTTGTCCTTATGGTATATGATCACAGAAAACCAGCCAAAGTTCAGTTTTGATTTCTGTAGTCTAGCGACAGAACGGCAGCAATGCAACATCGCCATCTGCGGGTTGAAGGCGACACAACATCGAACTAAGAGATTAAAAGTTTCAAACTGCAACAATTTTATTTATTTGTTTATTTTCTTTCATGTGTGGTCTTTACTAGTTATGATCTTATTTGTTTGTCTTTTTTCATATTATGACTCAAAATATTTTAATTACATTGATTAAGATTTAGGCCTCCACACATAGGCTACCTCGTGCTAAAAAAGTCACTTATTTTTTTTCTCCTAGAAATGGCAACAAAAAGTACAACTTTAACAGCACTTTTAAAATATCAGTAGTTGTTATGTGTCCGGATATTATGAAAAGGCCAAAAGTGATTAATATTAATAACAAAAGTTGTCACATTTTTTTTATTTCATTAATGTTTAATATATTTTCTAACACTGTTATCGTAGAATAGAAAAGAGTTCATAAAATAAAATGGATAACATTTGGGGTCTTTAGACCCGCTGCACTGCAATGAAGAATTCATCAAATTTTAATAGTTTTCAGGATGGGTGAAATATGACTCACGGATCACATGTGTGAGGGCAGATTCAGTTAAACAGCTGTAGCAGACACCACATTCATCTTATGATTAAAACATCTAATATGGAATACGGGATTCTGATTGGAATGAGCTGTCAAATATTTAATACAATAATGATCTCTAAATTTGATATTTCGCCTGCTATTTTACTTCAAAGCAAGTTAGAATCGTCGCCACCTTGAAATTATTACTGTGATTACCTGCTGTAATAAAAACATGGCTTCGGAGAACAACGGCAATTTTAAAGCACCAGCAAGAAAACAACAAACATTGACCAAAAAAAACAACACACAGATTCAAAAAGCAGCATGAGAGAGAACTTAAAATAGAGCAAGACACCAAATAGAATAACAGAAAGAGCTTCATTATCCATTTATGCTCGCATACAGAAATTAAGAATCAGAATTGGATTGTTTTTAACGATTTTCCATCAACACAGACAACTTATAACCAAGAAGTAATAATATGGTTGAGTCCCTCTAAAACTCAATCTCCCATAAGCCCCAAGCGCATCATACGCTATTGCGTCATGGCGTAAACGCCATTGGCCAATTCCTGTTGAGTCGGCCATATTGGAATTTGAAGTCTGTTATACTGTGAGCAAGTCGGCAGGCTCTTGATTATATCTCTCAAATACAGTTCAATTTTACCCGTATTCGCAGCGCCAGAGCCTGGCATTGCAAGCGAGACCCCGCTGTTTGTAGACGGAGCGCTGTCTGTGTATTTCGTGGGATAGAAATGAGTCCTACAGACGCTAAACGCGGAGCGAAGCGCAGGAAGAATAAGCGGGGCGGCGGCGCAGGGAAGGCCGGAGCTCCGCCAACACCCTCCAGCAGCAGCGCACACGGAGACCCGAGCAGCATCCCTAGCCTCAACGGAGAGGTGAGCGGTCCCTGGGGCATGCGAGGCGGTTGATGGGGCATCCGAGCTTGAACGCGGTGTAGTTTAGTCCAGATTCCATGATACTGCGGGCCTAGGAGAGCTCCTGCAGCTGATCTCACGTTTACAAATGCCTGGGCTGAGCTTAACTGATCTAGAGCTTTAATCTTAAACAGTTCCTGGTCTGGTCACAGAAACATGGCAGGAAAATAGTAAAGACGTGTGTAAAGCGTATTTAAAGCGGTTTTATGCTGTAGATATGGAAGTTTGAGTGATTTGTGTTGCTCGGAGTGATGTGAAGCTAACTTGTCTGCGTTAGCTGATGTGTTTACATGTGTATTTCAATAAATATATTACTTTGTTAACCTTCCAACATAAATGGAGGAATAAATGCGGTCTTTAGGCTGAAAATGCCAGTGTTTATCAACCGCGATCCGCTAATGTCACCACGGAGATAGACAGACCTAATGCTAAAGCCCACAGTGTGTTCAAATTATTCTCTTTACACATTTCTTAATTTACATTTTTTAACAATGTCCGACTTATTCATATTTAAACGTTTATTTACTTTGTTATTCAATAAAATTGACGTAATAACTGGCCTTTTGAACTCCAGTGTCTAGTAGGAACATACCGGAAGTGCTTAAAAATGTTCAACGTTAAATGTCAACAAACCCTTTAATACGTCTGTCAGTGGTTTTGAATTTAGTCTTGTGCAAAGTTTGTGCTTTGGACATAGATGTAGTATGATGTAATGTCATTTAGCCCAGTTATTTCTTAATGTATACAATAGTAATAGACACATTCTTACCTCAGTTTACCAGCTGCTTTCCTCTCGTTCCAGTTGTGTATTCATGGTGTCCAGCTGTAAGAAGTGTTAGGGAATGAATAGGCCACTCACAGCACAGGGTCCAGTGTTCAGGGCTTTGTCAGAGATGCATTCTTTCTGGTGGTATGCCTCTGTTTCCAAGGAAACCACATCTGTAGCTTAACAAGAGTATCAGTCTGTGTTGACGTAAGTAAGCGAAAGAGAGCATTTCACCACTGGACTGAATTATGTCTTTCTTGTTTGCATGGGTTTTGTTTGGTTAATGCGATTTCTGCGACTTGAGGGCAAAATGTTGTGAAGATGACATTAGTCAGAAATCATAGACAGTTAGACATGTTCATGTTCATAAGTCTTATATGTGTTATGTATAGCAATGTTCTTTTCTTGAATACGACTGAATATAGAAGCAAATTTTGATGCTAGGTTGTTGCGAATTGATAGCTAAATTGAACTCCGGTTAACTCAGGAGAAGCTGTGTGTAATCTACTGCACAGAGCTTGGAATTGTGAAGAAAGAAGCATTTTAACATATAAAGAATTCACACATCAGCTATAAAGCAATTCAATGTTTTGATATTGTGGCCATAACTGTCTTTTTTTCTCACAAACATTGATTTATTAAATAGCTGATAACCTGCTGGCTATTCAGACCTGTCTTAATAATCTGTGTCAGTTTTACTCAGTCTAAATAAAAATCTAAATTCTTCTGTTGTTCACAGTCACATATAACAGCAGCTGTCTCTTTTTTTAGGCTTCTGCAAATTACAAATTATTTAATTAAATTTTTTTTTTGATTTATTAACATTTAGGATTGTCTTAATAGCTGCTTTGTCTTGACTGCTATGTTAAATTACATAATTATCATCATAATTGTGGCTGGAACACAGGAAAGCAAATGCACTGTGGTTTCCTAGTTTTTCTTCAGGACCCAGATTTTAGAATGAAGATCAAGTAGCAGCTCAACATTGTAAATAACAAAAAACTTGTTCCTTGTTATTGTGCAAAAGTAAAAACGAAAGACCTTTAAATCAAACATGATTTTTTTTCTCTTAGATGTTCGTTATCGATTTATCTTATTTTTAATGGTTTCATGATAATAATTCACCACACTGAACAAATTTTGGTCTGTATTTTTGGTTGCTACCTGTCCATGTTGGCACCTGCGTAATTTGTCTACCAAGTGACGGAGGAATATGTGCCATATTGTAAAGTTTGACACATTGCCTTTAACATCAGCAACAAAAGATAAAGAGAGCATTTTTTGATTTTGCATGATTATTTAACTTATCTGTCATTAGAGATCCATTTTGGGTTGTGACCCATCAGTTTAAAATCTCTGCTAACAGGAAACTGGAACGATGAAGTACGTTTGGAAGGAATACTTTCTTCATATGTCGTCTTCACATAATTATTATATTAAAAATAGGTGTTCTACTACTATCAGGAGTTCATTCAGGGTCAGCCTTTATCCAGTGAACTGATTTAACTCTGCTGCATGGTGTTGCAAAAGTTTTTTTTTTTTTTGTGAGTAGTGCATTTAGGTGGAACTCTTTTAGCTTCGTGCTAAAGTCGTAAACAACAGTGTGTATGTAATTACATCATTGTAATAAGTTTATAACCTTGAGACTTTGGAGAGTTGATTTATGGCCATCTTTCTCTTAAGGTCCCAGTCAATGGTGCTCCACAGTTTTCAGAAGGGCCAGTAAACGCTGACTTCTCAGGAGTCCTTCAGGTAACAGGCAAATCTCTCACTTTGCAACACTTCTACAGTGCTCTGCTGTATTTGCATTTCCTCTGTGTGGTAGCACAGCTGTGATTTCCTGAAAGTCTGCTCCGCCTTAAGTTTAAGGTTACGTTTTGAAGCGTATTCAAGCACTATGTGTCTTCTAGAGTGTTGTTCCATTGATCTCCTGTAGCGGATGGCCATTAGTGCAATTTGAGAATATTCTGTATGAGCATTTTACGTTTCTAGCTGAAGTGAAAGCAGCTTTCTCACAGTTTATTTTGTTTCGCTGTCTTTTACTCAGACCCCGTTCACTTTTGGGGTGAACCAGAGGGCCCCCTACACCACAGGTGACCGTTGCCTGCTGTGTCGCAGTGAGCGCAAGGACAGCATCTCCCAGGACATGGGAGGATCCAGTCAGAATGGCACAGCCCAGTCGCCTAAATCTTTCAGCGCCCTTCAGTTGCCTCTGTATGTCTGCTCTAACTGCAAACGCACCGTGGAGAAGGATGATCGTCAGCCCCCTCTCGACCAGTCTCTGTTGGTATGTTTTGTTTTCCTTCAACACTTGCATGTGTTTCTTGTAGTCTTGTAGCCTGTAGTCTTAAAAAACATAATTGGACAAATAATGAGCCTGGATTCCTGTAATTAACATGTTCATTTTCAGCTGAGTCAGAGGATTGTTGAATTTTTAAAGGAATTGTTGGTGCTCTCAGTATTTTTCCCTTGAAATGGATTATCCCTAAAGCAACAAATTGCATGTCTCCAGTCATATCATTAGCCAAATAAAAGCTGTTTTATTTTACATGGATGAGGTTGCCTCATGGGGGCTGGAGATCTCACTAGTAAACCTCATTTTGTTTGACATTTGAGCTTGTGATATAAATGAATTTGGAGCCATTTGGAATCAGTATAAGTCTACAGCCCGAGACACACTACACGATTTTTGGCTGTCCCAGACGAAAGATTGGCATCATGAAACAATCGTGGCATTTTCTGGGATTGTGGCATTTTCTGTGATTGTGGCTCCTAATCGGTGATTCGGTGGTTCTGTGTTGTATAGTGAGAGAGGTTCAAAAGACGGCCGTTAGATAGCCAACGATACAACATGATCATCGCACAGTGTGTTTGCTGTTACGATCCACGTTTCCTGACCAACCAATAAAAATGCGACATGAAATCAACGCGACATGGCGCTAAAACATAAAACTGCTTACCTCAAGCTCTTATCCCTTCCTATTTCGCCATTTACACTTTTTCAGCACACATAAAAACTAGAACTGCTAAAGTGGGATTTATCATGTTCTTTTTGTTTACCACTAGCACATGCTGATCACGTTTTATTCTTCTATAGAAACGTGTCAATAGGTGTCATCGTCGTACAGTCTACACACATGTCGTAGCCAAGATTATTAGATTATGTCGCAAAGTGTGAATTGCAACGATTTTATAGGAATGCTAAAATCGTGCAGTGTCAGGGCTCTAGACTGCGATCAAAATAATCGCATTTGCCATTTTTGGAGAATGTGCGAGTTAAAATTTGACGTGGTCGCATTTGTGCGAGTGCATGGTCTGCACTGCTCCAAAGCGTCTGCTTCATACAGCGCGCGCTGCAGAGCCATGGCACGTTGTAGCAGGAGTCAGATTTCACTGATCACTTGAAGAGAGGCGCTTTCAGTGCGAGCGCTTCAGGTGTAGAGCTGCATCAGCACGAGTGCGAAGGTGCGCGCAGCGTACTGAGCGCAATGGAGGATTTGGTTTTCAAACTAAAGTAAAAGACCGCTTCTTAAACCAGAGAAGGTGAACATGTTGTTCCTTTTTTTCCGTTTAATGTTTCTGGACATCTTTTTAATGGTCAAATTACATTTTATTAATCAAAAAGCATGTCTAATTAATTAAAATCATGAAACTTAAACAATTTAACATCAATTTACTAAAAGTTTAACAAAAATTACATGGGCCCAATGAAATGTTTTTTTTTTTCAACCTTATGTTTTATTGTTACCAAATTCTGTTTGAGCATGTCTAATTATTTGAAAGTATAAAAACAAGTTTCAATTATTCTTACAATAGCCTTATGAATTTTTCCTAAGAAATTCTGTGTTGTGTATTTATATTTTCAAGGCATAAAACCTTCATTTAATTTATCTTTTAATTAATGAAAATTAAACCAATCTTATTCTTTTGGACAATAAAGGGGATTTCATATTACAATTAAAACATTGAAGAAATATTGTATGATTATTCCTTAAAAATAAGGTTTTAATAATTTTAGTAGTAGCCTATTACAGACGTTCTACTGAACAATAGTAATATATTTCTGCCGCAATGTCTTCGAGTTTAAACCAAACTTTTATTTTGACAGGTTGCCGTGAATACCTTTGTTCTGTGTGCATATGATATCAGGATAGTTTTACTCAAATGAAACGGTCAAATGCTCATGAAGTGACTCTCAGAGCAGTTTTGGATGGGGTGTTCATGTATTTATGTCCTCATTTAGTGAGGCGGCAGACGTTAAAATCACCGCAAGCTTCACGTGCGCTTCAGTACGAGTAGTAAACATAACCGTGCGTCTCCGCCATTCGTTAACACAGAGACACTCAGAATTCATATTTAAATAGTCTTTTTGCCGCTTAATATTTACATATACTAGTGGGAGTGGGCGCACGTGTGTGTGTGCACGCGCGCATCATGGCGGAACTCTGCTGTGTGCGATACAGAGAGCGCGACTATGTAATGTAGAGACATAAATGACATGTTGTGTAGATGTGTATATATATATATATTGTGGCAGGGTGGAAGAATCACACAACAAGGAGAGCTCAAAATAAATACCCCGGAGGGTGGATTTATTTTAACAGAGGGTAGGTGATGCTTGCAAGGCGTGGCTGAGGTGTGGCGGTGCTCTTCGTGTGGTGATTCCTTCCCTTGTGTGGTGCGTCTGTGCGGTGCTCGTGGCAGGGCAGGATTGGTCACTCGCTGGGCTCTGAAATCAAGAAGAGTAGATCGCATTAGTTCTCAGCTTCTGTGGAGATGTCTCCCCGTCAAGCAGCCTCACACGGCTTATCTGGCCACGGGCAAACGAGCCTCAGGTGTGGCCGATCCCGCCGTGATGAGGAGGTGCAGGTGTTTCTCCTTTGTCTCCAGGGCAACGCTGATGAGGACTCGGGACGCTCGTCACAATATATTTATAGCGACCAAATTATGTGCTCGTGCAACCAACTGAGAAAGTTAGTCGTAAAAGTCTGACCAGTGGGAAGAATGAGTCTAGAGCCCTGAGTGTGTCAAGGGCTTAAGATGACTGCCAGGGCAAGATAAACAAAATATACATAGTAGGCTTGCTGCGATAGATGGTGTTGGTGGTGATACCGGTGTTAAGCCACAACACCGGTTACGTCACTTGCCCACCGCGGCACCACCCCTCACCGTCATTTAGATTTTTCTTTAATAGTAATAAAAATTATTTAATTCAGTTAGAGAACATGAATACTATTAAAACTGAATGCGGCTGCTCAATACAGCACATCGAACGAACGACAGTCGTGCATCACAGATCAGATTTAATTTATCACGTGAGGAGAGCTGACTGACAAGAAGAGTGAGGTGAGACAGACAGCACAATGGCAGAAGAGTTTCAAAACGAAATGTAAAAGCACCTGTTTTAAAAATATTTTGGATTTTGAAAAGCCTGTTGACCTACCATTTATCTAAGGTGATATTGGAAGGTTTTTTTAACGTTCGTTTCTCATTTATTTGGTTCCACAGTATTTGCTGATTTTTATTTTATTTAAACTGTGTAATTTTTTCCCATTATTTTACGTAAAGGTGTATGCAGTCCGAGCCTCCAAACGTTCTTAATTGTTTTGCTAATAAACGTTCTACGTTTTATAATTATTTGTTCCTCAGTCTTTACTAATTTTCAGTTTTGTATACCTATTTAAAATTTGTAAGTTATTTGTTATTTTATATTAGGAAAAGGCCTATAGCATGGTGTATTTTTATTCGTTTTGTTAATACAAGTTATATGTTCTACGTTGTATTTTGTTGTTGCTTGAATTGAATTCAATTTATGCCGAATTGCTGCAGATTTAAAAGTGAAAGTAAAATGTGCACGGTGCTTTTACAAGCTATTTAAGCAAAGGAAAGTGGGAAAACTCAAACGAACTAAAAACAAACAACTGCTTGACGCCGAATTGCCGCAAATTTTAAAGTGAAAGTAAACTGTGCACAGTGCTTTTACAAGCTACAACCCCAAATCAGAAAAAGTTTGGACAGTATGGAAAACGCAAATAAAAAAAGAAAGTAGTGATTTCTAAATTTACTTTGACTTGTATTTCATTGCAGACAATATGAACACAAAATATTTCATGTTTTGTCCGGTCAACTTCATGTCATTTGTAAATATACATCCTTTCCTGTCATTCAGACCTGCAACACATTCCAAAAAAAGTTGGGACAGTAAAGCATTTACCACTTTGTAATGTTGCCATTCCTTTTCACAACACTTAAAAGACGTTTAGGGACTGAAGACACCAAGTGATGAAGTGTTTCAGGTGTGATTTTGTCCCATTCTTCCTGCAAACAAGTCTTAAGGTGGGCAACAGTACGGGGTCTTCGTTGTCGCATTTTGCGCTTCAAAATGCGCCACACATTCTCTATTGGAGACAGGTCGGGACTTCAGGCAGGCCAGTCAAGTACCTGTACCCTCTTCCTCCGCAGCCAGGACTTTGTAATGTGTGCATAATGTGGTTTTGCATTGTCTTGTTGAAATATGCATGGACGTCCCTGGAAAAGATGTCTTCTTGAAGGCAGCATATTGTGCTCCAAAATCTCTATGTACTTTTCAGCATTAATGGTGCCATCACAGAAGTGCAAGTTACCTTTGCCAAGGGCACTGACACAACCCCATACCATGACAGACCCTGGCTTTTGGACTTGTTGCTGGTAACAGTCTGGATGATCCTTTTCTCCTTTGGTCCGGAGCACACGGCGTCCATTCCTCCCAAAAAATACCTGAAATACTGATTCATCTGACCACAGTACACGTTTCCACTGTGTGATGGTCCATCCCAGATGCCTCCGAGCCCAGAGAAGTCGACGGCGCTTCTGGACACTGTTAACATAGGGCTTCCTTTTGGCACAGTACAGTTTTAACTGGCATTTGTGGATGCAACTACGTATTGTGGTACTTGACAAAGGTTTGCCAAAGTAGTCCTGAGCCCATGTGGTGATATCGCTTATAGATGAATGACAATTCTTGATGCAGTGCCGCCTGAGGGATCGGAGATCACGGTTGTTCATTTTAGGCTTGCGCCCTTGTCCTTTATGCACTGAAATTCCTCCAGATTCCTTGAATCTTTTAATTGTTATGCACTGTTGAAGGTGAAATATCCAAATCTCTTCCTATCTTTCTTTGAGGAACATTGTTTTTAAACATTTCAATAATTTTCTCACGTATTTGTTGGCAAACTGGCGATCCTTGGCCCATCTTTGCTCCTAAAGGACTAGACCTTTCTTGGATGCTGCTTTTGTACCAAATCATAATTACAATCACCTGTTGACATCACCTGTTTCAAATCACATCATTATTTAACCAATTTACCTCATTACTAGCCCTAAATTGCTCCTGTCCCAACTTTTTTTGGAATGTGTTGCAGGTCTGAATGACAGGAAAGGATGTATATTTACAAATGACATGAAGTTGACCAGACAAAACATGAAATATTTTGTGTTCATATTGTCTGCAATGAAATACAAGTCAAAGTAAATTTAGAAATCACTACTTTATTTTTTTAATATGCGTTTTCCATACTGTCCCAACGTTTTCTGATTTGGGGTTGTATTTAAAAGCGTAGGAAAGTGAGGGAAAACTCAAGTGAACTAAAAACAAACTATGACGCCGAATTGCTGCTAATTTGAAAGTGAAAGTAAAATGCGCACGGAGCTTTTACAAGCTATTTAAAACCGAAGGAAAGTGAGGAAAAGAGGGAAAACTCAAACGACCCCCTCACCACGGTGATACCGGTATTACCGGTGTTGTCACACATCGATTAACCGGTGGGAAAATTTCCTCACTATCACAACTAGGGATGCTTCGATCCGATACTCAGGATCGGTATCGGCTCCGATACTGGCATTTTCTGTAGATCGGCTATCGGTTAAACGAGACCGATCCAAATCCGATATTGTGCGTATACTATTCTGTGTTGTTGTTAAGCCCCACGAAAGCACAAAACATTATAAAGCACCATAAAGTCTAAGTCCAAGTGTTCAGAAGCCGTTCCATAGTTTAATGTGAGGTACAGATGAATATTTAAGTCGTTAAATTAAAGTTCACGCAAACGCTTCTCCCCGCTGCGTCTGTCTGTCATCCTCCGTTCAGCATTCAAACTGTGTCAAGTTCGGTTAAGACAGTCAATGAAACTCTCTCCAAGAGCGCACAGTAACTGAAATTTAAAACTGTTAAAAGAAAAGGCTCTATAAACTATCGCACAGATTTAATAAGCTACGCATCAATATCTCTTTCCTTTGTGCTTTGAACTTCTCTATCCGGAGCTGCACGCTGTGACTCCGTGCTGCTTCAAGCGCATCATTCTGCGCACGGGACATTCTGCGCACTCTCTATTGGAGTTTTTCGTAATATAATACTTTTGTGCAATGAAAGATTATTTATAGCGTTTCTTGTTCTGTCCTATCAAGGCTATTCTAATCTAATGTATAGCACAGTAATGGAGGCAGCAACATATGATCTCTATCATATGTTGCTGCCTTCATTACTGTGCTATATATTTAAAAGAAATTTATTTTAATTTTGTAGTTTATATTTATAAATAAATACATTACTTGTTTTCATGAATGTATTTTACAACAATGCAAAGAGCAATGTGTAACATTTTACCAGGTTTAGTCCTTCACGTATTCACTTTTATTTGTTCCCCACTAAATAATGTTATTTCACTAAATGTTTAGATTTTATAAAATTGTGCACTCATGATTTTTCTAAATTATCCACTAACCTAGTTTATAATAGTATTTTTGTCATAGATTATGAATGGGCCTGTTTACACCTGGTCATTTCATGCATTTTCGCTGATCGGATATCAATCTGATTTGTTAAAACGTTTCCATTTACACTTGGCCACATAAATGTCTTCACAAAACGGATATAAATCCGATCTTCAATTCCCGCGCTATATTTAAATTTAACGAAGTTCATGTCAACGAAATTAAAAGCGCTGCATTTTATTAATTATCAGCTCATTTCAAGATTAAAGACCGCAATAGGAGCGCACGTGGCATCAGCACTGGAAAGATATGTTTGTCTTACTACTTTTAATGAAGATGATTGTGTTGACCGTCTGCGTCTTACTTTCAGTTTCATTCACGGCAGTTTGCGCGTCTGCTTGCTGAAGAGATGCTCAGCTGCTCGTCCGCGGCGATGCGTGTTGCATTAGCGCAGTTATCTGATTATAATGATATTATTAATGATTAATAAACCCGCCATTTATTATTTTTTACATTTTGGGAGGAGTAAAATTTACATATGTGGTTTCAACAACCAGATGCATTTACACTTGTCTAGTTTCGTCTGGAATGAGGCCCAGACCACCTCCTGAAGTGGTTTGAGCAATCGGATTTATATTACAAAACGCATGAAGTGACCAGGTGTAAACAACCCCTATATATTTTTTCGTTATTTTTCATTAAAATTAATTTGTTTAGTAGATTGTGTTTAACACACAAAAGAGTGACACAGAAGTATAGAAATTCTACATTGATTAAAAAAAAAAAAAACTGCGATCGGATCGGAATTGGCCGATACTCAGAATTTTCTGGATCGGATCTGAAAAAATGGTATCGTTGCATCCCTAATCACAACCCTAATACTTAGTTACAACAGTTATCCCTATTACATTGGTTTGGAGAGAGATGTCTAATAGTTTCATTTTAACTGCACATTGATTTCACAGGCTGATAGATGTGCTGTTTTCCTGTTGACATGTTTTTGATAAGTATGTTTTAGAACAGAGTAGGGTTGTAACGATATACCGGTATGACGATATGCCATGATATAAACACGTACGATTATCATACCGTGTATATTTGCTTATCTACGGTATTGGGAGAAAATAAAAGACGCAGAATCTCACCTGCGCCTAGGCAACAACTTTCCACTTAACTGTTCTCTTGCTCCACCCACACGTGCAGCGGAGACAACATCAGAGACAGAGGCCGTTATCTCTAATCTCTATCCCACGTCAAAATATAAGTTAAAATTGGCAGTATGGGAATACTTTGGATATAGAAAAGACGAACGCTTATTTGTCCTCGAGGATAGACACAGTTCGCAAAAACTGTGGTCGCAAAGCAGCTGCAAAAAGAGGAAACACATCGAACATGTTTACCTATATTTCAGAACACCATCCCTCCGTGCAGATACACTTATGTCCCATTTATAACTTAGTTAAAGCCTTATGATTTCCGTGATGCGGAGTGAATCCAGTCATGACAATGAATTTACAATGCAGATGTCACATAAAATGCGCAATTTTATGGATTGATGAATAAATCAAAAACAGAGCTGTCAAATCACGACATGTTCTAGTGTCTGTGATTATTAAAGCGCAAAAACACTGCTATATAAAAATATAATCTGTTTGTTTTGAGTGTCTCTCTGTGAATGAGCGGCGTTGTGTCGTGTATACTGAAGTATGAGTGCTGGCGCCGCTCATAGTGTTTAACAGCGCCTGCTGTCTCACTATCTGAGGACAAACACTGAGAGCCTCACTGACACTGAGAGATCAATTAATAATCCTTTTATCATTTTATTTGAGAAAACCACTGTCAAATACACTGACACTCAAAGCTCTTCACTACAACCTGTCAAAATAAAAGTCCGCTTTTTAATAAGAAATTGACAGAAATTACGACTGTACTATAATGTAGGCTACTTCTAAAATAACAATAATAATTTATAGAAACATTTAAGGAATATAATTTTCCCCTCATTTTTATTTAGTAAATCTCTGTTGTGCAGCCCTTTACGAAAACATAAAAGGATAAGTTATTTTCATTTGATTAAATTTTAAAACATTAAATTGTCAAAGCTTTATGCATTAATTTCATTACCACCATTTTTGATAGTATATTTGTATTATATAAAAAAAATACAGAATCCAGAAAAATTAAGTCAAACCAGAATTTATTAATTATTAATGATGAATATAAGTTGTTAAACTAATATATAATCAATGATGAAATTTACTTGATTGTTTTTGATTAATGAAATTTGAATAAACACATGCTTCCAAACATTTGTTCAACCAAAAAAAAACCTCTGTTTTGATTGTTTAATACCGTATACCGTGATATATTCTGAGACGATTATCATACCGTGAAAATCCCATACCGTTACAACCCTAGAACAGAGCTTTCCAAAATTCAGAGGCCCCCCAAAAACTCAGCCAAAGCTTCATGGCCCCCGATTTTTATCTTTGCACAAAATGACATAATTTCACAGTGGTTCCATCAGCATTATGCACACATCCACAAAAAATATTCAAACCATATTGTTGTGAAAGTAAAATGATTAGCTATATTCTCTTTACAACTTAATTGCATCTAAATTCAAATTAGTGTGTGTTATATTACATCAAAATCTGTAACAATAGCTACATAGACATTCAGATCACAAATTGATTGCATTTAAACCCATACCTGTGTTGAACAACATTTAAATGACCTTACGACAGGTACATTCAAATTGAAGAGTGATGTGAAGGATTTTTTTTCCCTCTCTAAAGTTGAACTACTACTTACATGGTTTTCTAAAAACTCATGTGTGAGACACTGCAAAATATGTGAATGCAATAGTCAAAGATTTTATTCTTAATCTTTCTTTACATATAAAAACAATGGAAAAGCGGTGCAGTTGACTGCAAAAACACATTCTGTGTGAATGACCCCTGAAGGATTTGATGTCTGGCTGTATAGATGTCAATTTAAGGAGGAGATCGGATTAGCAGAGAAACATTACCTTGTTAGAGAGCTCAGGGTATTCAGAGGACACGTGCAACCTGAACAGAAATGTATTTATTTGTTATGCAGTCAGATCCATTTGAGGTTGATGCATTGTCATACTCCACCACACATGGCATTGGAAATATGCATCTATCTGTGCATTTTGGAATAGGCAGATGTTTGTGGACTTCGGCTGCAATCTTTTTTTTAATAATTAACTGAAAACAGTTAGAAATAAGCAGTGTATCTCACCTTGTTACAATAATAATAATAAAAATAAGTTTTGATATGTCCTATAAAGATACCATGAGAAAATACAATTTTATATATGTTTTATTTGATTCAGCTTTGGCTATTGCACCCCCGCAGTACCTCTGTGGCCCACCGGGGACTGCAGCCCACAGTTTGGAAAGCTCTGCTTTAGAGTATGTGCTGGTTGATGCTTGCTTTGCCTTGTTTCATATGACTTGTTTTGAGTTTTGGAACTGCAATTCTGTTCCTAATCCAAACATGTGAACGTAAACAAAAAAATAAATAAATGGATTAGCTTCTAAAAGATACATGGGCAATTTGAACCATTTAATTAATTAATTTATTTGTTTATTTATTTATTTAAATATATTTATGTATTTTTTGCTAGAATCAGAAATTTGACCTTTTTACATAATATTTCAGTGCATTGCATTTCAGTGTGGTCTCATATTTGTGTTTCCATCTGATAACATTTACTTTTCAAGTTTAAGTAGAAGTTGTCCTATGTGGTTGACACGTACTCTAAACTGTTCGTCACCACAGGGCTCGTTCTTCCAAAAGCAATTTTGAAAAACACCTGTAGGGAGTAGCTGTAGATGTTAGTTAGGAGAACACTCAAGGTGGAAAAGTCATTTGATCAAAAATGTCTTTATTTTTTCACACTTCAACCATAATATCCAACCCACATTTGAAGTGTAGAATAAGTAGCAGCAGTGGGTCAGAGAGTTTTTTGGAATAGCCTGAAAAAAGAATTGGCGGTACATAATTATTTTCTTGTTCTTCATCAGAATCAGGACTTCTTATTGAACATGCAACTGGGTAATGGCGGTTTGTCCCAGGAGCCCTTGGGGGCCGGAGGGAGACTGACAGTCGGTGCTCCTATGCTGCCTGCTCCAGATCTCAGCGCTCCCCTCACTGCAGACACCGTGTGTAGCTGTGAGGCCTGTTATGAGCGAAGGTGAGTCCTGCATCAGTCTCAATAAGCTTTTTTTTTTAATATATGTTGTGGGATCAGCTTGCATGCGTCTTGTAATCAGGGGTGCACATAAGTGGTATGCATGCGCGACCAAAATGAAAAATGCGCTGTGTAAATAAGTTCTGACAGCGCATTTACGTACTGACATGGTTGACAGCTGTTAATGCACAATTACCATTTTAGATCGACAAACTGTACTGTATAAGATTTCTATCCAAACTGAAAGCATAATCTAGGCTACCCGCTGCCGTTTTCATAGCAAAACTGTGACATTTCATCCACTGACGCTCTTCCATCAGCAGCGCTAAACCCGGAAGCGCATATACTTACTTGCCGGCAACCCGCCAAAATAAAAGCTTGCTGATTTTACGTTTGAAAATTATGAAAATTAAAATAATAATAATAATAAAAATATTAGCATTTTAAGTTTACTATAAAACAATTTTATTTGTATGTAATACTCCTTTTATTTTAAAATAAAATAGTATTATCACACTTGATTTTTAGTTTATTATTTTTAGTTGGTTATTTTATTTTTTTTAAAAACAACTAAATAAAGTGCAATAATATTATTATCACTATTATTAATAAAAAAATTAATAGTTATATTTTATGGGTCACATACATGCCATGGCCCGCGTGAGGACCAAACAAAATCTCCAGGTTCTCATATGAGAACCAGGCTGAAAAACTTATGTGCACCCCTGCTTATAATCATGTCTGATGTTGGTCTTAAATGTTTATTTCTTCATCTACAATGCTTTGATTGGGGTGTCTTTGGTTAGGGAGATCACGGCTGAGTCAGAGCGGGAGTCACAACAACTGCAGAATCACTGGTCTGAGGTCAGATACCTGGTCCGGTGCATTTACCGACAGACTGGGACTCCGCTGGCTGATGATCAGGATCAGCCTCTCGACCGGGACAAAGAGAGCATGAAGGAACTCGTTGACAGGTGCTGATTGGTTCTGACCACATTTGACATAACTTCATTCAATTAAATACACTTCCGTTCAAAATCTTTTATTTTTTTTTGATTTTTTTTTTTTTTTATTGAAACAGTAAATTGATCAAAAGTGGCAGGAAATGCATTAATAATGTAATCTTGAAAAAATGTATCACGGTTTCCACAATAATAATAATAAGAACAACAACAATTGTTTTCAACACTAATAATGGAGACATGTTTATTAAATTAGAGTGATTTCTGAAGGATCACGTGACACTGTAGATTGGAGCATTGACTGCTGTAAATCCAGTTTTGCCTTCGCAGAAACAAATTATATTTTAAAACATAATAAACTAGAAAATATATATTTTAAATATAAGTAACATTTCACAATATTACAGTTTTTACTGTATGTTTGATCAAATAAAGGCAGCCTTGGTGAGAATGAGAGACTTGTTTCTAGAATATTTAAAAAATCTTACTGACTCCATACGTTTGAACAGAAGTAGAAGTAATTTATAACAAATATTATGTTTAAAGGGGTTTGCTAGAAATAGTATTATCCATCACTTTGACTGACTAGGTTGTACATTTTCCCAGTGTATATATATATATATTTTTTTTTTTTCTTAAGTTCAAGTGCTGTATTTGCAGGCTCTTATTGAAAATGACAATAAGCACTGTGTTCTTGTGGATCTGCTAAGCCTGTGTAATAAACTATCACATTAATAATTCCACTGGACAACGTTTGGAATCTCTAATTTCTCTCCTCAAAGGCTCACCTCACTTTCTTTTTATTCAGGCTTTGTGAGAAAGACCCCTACCAGTTGTACCAGCGTCTGGAACAGCAGGCAAGGGAGTATGTCTTAGAGATGAAAGTGCGGCTACTCAAGCACCTGTCCATAGGCTCAAAGGCACCCGGTGCAGCGTCTCAGGGACCTCCACAGGCCCACCAGTTCATCTCATTGCTGCTAGAGGAGTACAATGCGCTCTGCCAGGCGGCTCGCACCATCAGCAGCTTCCTGCTCACCCTGGTGTGTTTTTGCAGCCCAACCATATTACATGCATACAAACTTAAATTTAAAAATGTAACCATACCAGTCTTTCTGCAGTACCGTTAATACAGAGTGCTTGGTCGATCCTGCTTTGAAACACTTGCAAGCGCGATTATGAATAATGAAATGAATAATAAAATATGTGTTTAAGCACAACCATAATATGGACTACTACTAGCCCTGTTCTTCGTCTTCAGGAGAATGAACATTTGCAGAAGTTTCAAGTGACATGGGAGCTCCACAATAAGCACCTTTTTGAGAACTTGGTTTTCTCTGAACCCATCCTGCACAACAGTCTACCTGCCTTAGTGGCCCAGCTCAGGTATGGTCTTTGTTGAATCAGTTAAAACCTCTTATAGCACTCCTCTGCATGTATAGATGCCATTATTTTGTTTTGATAAATAGGCAGGGCACAACATCCCATGATTCATATAGTGAGGATATGTACCGTACACTGCTGGAGAGATACCACCAGCTGGATCAGGAGATGAGTGCAGTGGCTCTCGAATGGCTGGAGTGTGAGAAGAGGATTGATGACTATGTTGATGAGCAGGTATATTTTGTTGGCCGGTAATGTGAATGTAGCCTTACTGAACTCATTTCATTGGTGGCTTTCTTGCATGGTCTCGCGTCTGATACCAGTTTTGCCTGTTTCCAGTTGCTTTTCAAGGTTGAAGGTCAGAATCTCACAAATCAAAGGACAGAACCACATAAGTCTTTAATTAATAGAAATGTAAGTTGCAGCACAAATCATTCAATATTCATTATTAATCTTCATACATGATTTTGCCTTTTACAAAGCAGTTTATTGAGTGGAGCTAGATGAGTTTCTCCTCTTTTTTTAATAAGATGTCTTTAAGAACCAAGCAGCGGATGCTCAAAGAAGATGCAGAGATATTCAAACAGAAAAGATTTTTTGAAGAGCAGGTAATATTTTCTTTTAAGATTAAAACAAAGTTGTTGAGGCAAGTGTACCCAAATTAAAGCCTGCATGTACAGTGCTTTCTTTACAACTAATGGAATTAATATTAAATTGAATAAGGTATTTACTGTATTCCTGATTAAAATGAGTGTGTGTGTGTTTTCCTAAAAGCAGCTGTGTTTACAAACCACATTTATTGTTTTAATATTGTGATTGCAGTTCCTACCGAACAGTAAAAAGTCTCTGGGTGGTGACAGTAAGTTTACAGACACAGTGAAACATATGCTCTTCGTCCAGACTGAGTATCCCCGACTGTCCCAACTGCAACTACAGACGGAGGTGCTTATCAGTTTCATTCAGTAATAATTTGTGTATATGTAATAAGTTTAATTGGTGGGTTTTCCATTAAAGCGATGCATTTTGGGGGCCACTTTTAGAAAATACAAGTGGGAAAAAATTCCAACCTTTTGTTCTTTGAGTATCCTTAAACTACACCAGACTGCCTATATTGGTAGCCTGTTTACTCATTGAGTTAATGCATTTACCTCCAGATGCACCTGTGACGACTGCAGCCTGTCTCACATCCTGACCTGTGGCATCATGGATGCTCCTATGGCAGAGGATCTGCATCTGAAGCTGCCCATGCAGGCAGAGCCTCCCCGGGACTACCTGTCAGAGGTCCATCCCCCCAGCATGTCATCGGGCAGCTCAGGGTCCGGCTCGGCCCCAGGCTCCCCCATCACCATCCAACAGCACCCACGCCTCATCCTGTCACAGGATGGCACCACCACATTGTGAGTTAAAACTGTTTTGAGCTTTCTCTTTAATATGAAATAAATCTGATTACTTGAACGCTCATTTTTGATGAAGGTCCCATAAATGTCTTTCTTTTATGAAAATAACATTTATTACATAAATGATTCTGCAAATGTGTATCTTTAACTACACATAGCTATATTAACAATCAGTCAGTAATGATACTGAAAATTTTCACGATCCTTAAGTACATGTCACTGACGGTAATGCCAACTTGAAGTTTAATAAGTGAGTCAAATGTTGATTTAGTAAATCCGGTAACACTTTCATAGATGCAAACTCCTCTCCTTTAGGTGACAACTCACTTTTTTGAGAGCAAAATAGGTCACCTATGAGATTTGCTTCTTACAAGGTCTAACAAGATCTTACAAGGGTAAATAAAGAACTGGGGCCGGTTGCAGACTGGTCATAACTATTTATATTCAGTTATGAAAAGCTAGACTGGTCTTATTTGTATTGGAAAAGTAGGCCGAATCCCAATTCACTTTTATACCCCTTCCCCTACCCCTCTGCCTACCCCTTCCCCTTGTCCCTTGAAACGGAGTGTCAAGGGGTAGGGTTGAAAATATTCCCCTAAGAATTGGGACACCACTACTATACCGTCACACGTGATCATACGTCATCTAGCTCCTACAATTACACACATACTGGTGTGCATTACAGCCTTACCGTTCTATATTAATGCGCTGCTTTCTGACACAAACACACACACACACACACACACACACATATCGGAGATCGTGCAGCTCACACATCCAGGAGCAAAGGAACTTTTCAAGGCTGCCACATGACTTTTATTAATAACAGTTTAATAGTGAATCACTACATTATATTTTCCAGCAACGAGAGGATAAAATCGTTTTTTGAAGCAAGTTAAACTCGCTCATTGTAAAGAGAGACGCGCATACACGCAAATTTCATCTCTCATATCAAACGATATGGCGTTTAGCAAAATTTAGCGATTTTTTTTTCAAACATTTATTTGAATAGCATGACCGTAAATATGAACTCACGATTGAATGTAACATAAAACTAATGATTACTTTTCATTAAAATCTTTATTAATGCCAATAATGCTTACATTTATGTCTTTTTTTCCGCTCGGGCAGCCATGTTGCCGCTGTAGCCGGTTTACGCTGAGATGATTCATACCCCTTCGTTTGTAGTGTGGTCCTGAAAAATCTTCGTTTCTGGCCCTTCCCCTTACCCCTACCCCTCCAACCAAAAGAGAATCGAGATCCCCCTACCCCTTCACGTGAACGCGCAAAACGGAGGGGTAGGGGAAAGGGGAAGGGCTAAGGGGTAGAAATGGGATTGGGCCTAAGACTGATAACCACTTGGCAACTGCTAGCAAGTTTTGTATAGTATTTTCTTTACTCTTTACTAAACTGCCTAAATAGGGGAATATTTTATGTAATTGAGGTCTGAGATGTGGGAACGGTGAAGAGAGAGAGGGCAAACATTTTGCATTTTAGGTCTAATCAGCCAATATTGTCTTAAATAACCTGCATAGCACTTCATCTTTTATAACATGGGATTTTGACCAAATATATTCAATCTTGATTTTTGTAAAATGTTGCAAAAAGATGTTTTTGTTTTTTGTGTGTAAAATTACAGTTTTGGACATATAAGGTAATACAAAATGCCTGGAAGTAACTACAAATGAGCATGTGAAACAAATATCTTTAAAAAAAAAATCCATGTGGAGCATACCCCCCAGGGCTCTAGACTCATTCTTCCCACTGGTCGCTCATTTGCGGCTAACTTTCTCAGTTGGTCGCACGAGCACATCATTTTTTTTTTTTTTTTTTTTTTTTTTGCTACAACATTTGATTAATCAATGCATGCTGATGAACTTTTATCATAGTTTATAGTTATATGGTAAAGAAAGTGTTCAACATTCAACCCTTTTTCATCAGTATTATTTGTGATTAAAATTTTGTGAACAGGAATTCCTCTTTTCGTGCGCTTTCACTTTCAAATTTGCGATCTTGGTGTCAATTTTTACAAGAAAAGATAATTGTCTGTTTTGCTTACATCTATACACCTTTCACTTTTTAAGACTAAAACAAAAGATGATTCATTGTTAGTCTTAATTAAAAAGCACAACAATAAAACAGTAGGCTACAATGACAAACTAGCTTACATAACCTTTATTAACCAAAGCGAATAAGACGAGGCATGGCATAGGACACATTACATGCTGTATTATATGCAGACTAATAAATTACAGAATGCTTCGCAAACACTGAGGAATCAAATAAATAATAATAAAAAAAATTAAGGAAAGTCTCCATAGCGTAACGTGAGGTAAACGGCAAAGATAACAAGCTTTTCAAAACGAAAACAAAAAGAAAAGTAAAACTAAACTAGCTGTCGCTGACAGGACTTGTTTTTTTCTACAAGAATACCAACATGTTCACCTTCTCTGGTTTAAGAAGCGGTCTTTCATTTTAGTTTGAAAACCAAATCCTCCGTTGCGCTCCGTCCGCGGCGCGCACCTTCACGCTCGTGCTGACGCAGCTCTACACCTGAAGCGCTCGCACTGAAAACGCCTCTCTTCAAGTGATCAGTGAAATCTGACTCCTGCTACAATGTGCCACGGCTCTGCAGCACACACTGTATGAAGCAGACCATGCACTCACACAAGTGCGACTGTCAAATTTTTACTCACACATTCTCAAAAAATGGTCGCAAATGTGACCATTTTGGTCGCAGTCTAGAGCCTTGCCCCCGGTTCTCACCTTTTTTACCCCCTTACCTGTTTGCATCTCTGACTTTACAATAAGGTGTCATTTATTAACATTAGTTAATGTATTAACTAACATGAACAAACAATGAACAATGCATTTATTACACTATTTATTAATCTTTGTTAATGTTAGTTTATGAAAATATAGTTGTTCAATGTTTATTCATGTTAGTTCACAGTGCATTAACTAATGTTAACAAACAACTTGTGATTTAATAATGCATTAGTAAATGCTGAAATTAACATTAACTAAGATTAATAAATGCTGTAGAAGTATTGTTCATTCTTAGTTCATGTTTACTAATGTTAACTAATGAACCTTATTGTGAAGTGTTACCGTAACTCCTTTGACAGATTTGGTGAGCTCATTCAGTGAAGGACTGGTAACTCTTGATTTGAAGTCTTTTTGAATGATTCATTAAAGGAACCAGCTGATGAGTCACTTTTTTGGGAGTCAGACTACATTATTCACACTGTGTTTGTATTTGTGTGCAGTTCTGTGAGGAAATATTTTTTTCTCACCTCATACAAGGAAAAAAGGCTTTATATACACAAGTACACACACACACACAAAGTGTTATGGTGATCATTTATTATAGCCTAATGTTATGAAATCTGAGTTTTAATTAACGTTTATATTTTAATGGCCCAGTTTCATAGACAGGGTTTAGCCTAAGCCAGGATTAGGCCATAATTAATTTATTACATTTAAGTAATTTTTATAAACATGCCTTAGAAAAAAGCATTACTGGTGTACATCTTAAGGCACTGACATGTTTTAAGATCAGTTAGTGCAAGTTTATTTCAGTTGAAACAGCTCAGATATAAATTTAAGTCTAGGACTAGTCTTAAGTCTGTGAAACCGGGGGATAATATGTTAATTTTAATGTATGTGAAAAATATGTTACCAACCCTAAACCTTTGCACTGTAGTGTATATAAATGCAAAATGCAGTCATTTGCAGGTATGGTTTTAAAGTTTGTTGTTCCCTGTCTGCTTGCTTTATGGCTGCATTTTATAATCAGTTCTTGAGCTGTCAAGGGTTATTACGTGGATAGTGCTGAAATGTAGGCTTGGAATTTTTGTATTGTGTAGTACTGGTAATAGGTCTCCTGTGGACAGTATTGCAAAATCAGATAAGGGTCAGATCAGGCAAGTTCCAATTATTATAGTCATTACTGTATTCATGACTTCATAATGTACTTTCCTGCTAAGTTGACTCAGTTTCTGTTTTTCAATAATACAGTGTCATCAGTTTTTATTACATCACAACTCCAACGGCTGAGTCATTAGGTTTCTTTTACTTTCCTTTCTCTGCCCCAGCGATGATGAAGTGCCTCCATTGTCGGCCATCTACCCTCTGAGTGGGTACGAAGACCCCGCGGTGGTGGCCAGCATTAATGGCATTCACACTCAACTCAGTGGAGGAGAAGAGAGCTTGACCCTTAAAGATAAAGTAGGTGGCAGCTGATCATCTGACAGTGTTGTTGCCGCCTACAGTATACAATAAATATTTGTCAACTGGAAAAATTTGACATTTGAATTTAAAAAGAAAGAAAGGTAATAAGCTCTCCTCTCTCATTCTCCTAGTCTTCACGGGGGAGCAGCAGCAGTAGCAGTTCCTCTGAAGGTGATGAGGAGGAGAGGGAGAGTGGTGGGGAGCATCCAGGCCAGAGGGAGTCACTCTCTGGAGGAAAAAATGACTGTCCACCTCCGTCATACCCTCATACACAGGTAGAGCTGAAGAAAAGATGTTACTAGAACTTAAGAATATATATTAAACAACAGCTACAGTATAGATTATCTATCACAATAATAGCACAATTTAACAAAACAAATAGATGACTTAGGGGTTCAGGCTTTTACAATCTAAGACAAGTATAGAATGTATTTTTAAGGGTTGCAAAGTTAAGGTGTACTTTCAAAATATTATGTTCAGTGTAATCATTTTTCAGTTTTTACATTCTGCTTTCTAAAGGCTAGTATTAAGTGTTAATCTCTCTATCTGGTTAATAAAAAGTAAATATTTCCAGATAATATTTTAATATAAATTTATTTAAAAGTAGAGTCAAACAGTTAAACACATTCTACTCTATTTTAAATTGATTTTAAATGTATATTAAAATATTGCGTGTATAGATAAATAGATAGATACCCCCAGAGACTGTAATCATTTAGGCTTTTCAGAATCTATAACAGTTTTGTGGCATATTAAAAGTGATAATGAAATATATAATGTAATATTTTTGAGTTGTAGGATTTTTTCGGAATACACCTATATCATAATTATTCAACCTCTATTCAGCATTGCTGTTCTTATGTAGCTTATTTTTATGGTAGAGTACAAAATTGTGTCAAAATGCAATTAAGCCTTTTAAAACGATAACAACTCTTAATGCACTTGAGCTGTTACACATATATATGAAGTTAAAGTTGAGTAGCAAATATGGTCGAAATAAATATTTGTTTCCTTTTTAGGTGGATCAGGTACAACATCCGTGCGAGTGTCATATGTGCAATCAGGGCAACGGGGACGGTAGCACCTCTGGCCTGAACTCCACCTGTCTGCCTACCAGCAGGCTGCATGCAGGGGGTCACCAGTTCTTCTCAGAGAAGACGGCAGCCCACCCTGCCCTCCACCTCTACCCCCACATCCACGGCCATCTACCCTTGCACAACCTCTCCCACCTGCCCAGACCACTGCTGCCCACCCTCTACTCCACCCCTCCGCTCACACACAGCAAGGTTAGAAGCACTCACGTGCACAGGAAATTCTCAGCCTTCCCTTTGAAAGTTGCGTGGTTGAATTTGCTGTTATTTTTCCAGCCACAAGGGGGGTGACTTGTACCAAAAATCATAAAAATCATCTTAAAAAAGGCACAGGTGCAAAATTTCCCTTTCCCTTTCCACATCATTGACTGTTGCTTATCAAGCAATGTTGCAATGTCACCATAAGTTTCCCATTAGATTTTTAGTAACCTTATTGTAAATCATTTTAAAATAAAATTTCTAAATGAATTTTTCATATAATGATCCCTACTCTCTTCACATCATCTTCTCTAGACTCTCCCTCCCACCCCCACGTCCAGTCACACAGGCGGAAAGCAGCAAGTGTTCAACCCCACCCTACCGGAGCACGTCTATCAGAGCTGCTTCAGCACGGCAGGGGACTGGAACGGCTCTTTGCCATGTCCCTCGCTCAAACTAGAGAACCTCTGGGACACGCACATGATGAAGAACTGGAACCCCTCTGTGCTGCTCCAGGAGCCCCTTCCTGGTCAGTTGCTCAAGTTATCATAAAGATGTTTTGCACACTTCAAAGCGGATAAAACTGAACTTCTATTTCGACTAAAATGCATGTTGAAGTTTTAATGTGGAGAGTTGTAACCTCTAAGAGTTATGCAGGTGTTTTTTTTAATTGCCCTTTTAATCCTTAATCAAACTCATTAACTTCCCATCACCCTCCAAAAACATCTCTTCTTTAATGAGTAGCCAATAATCTTTCCCTTCTTCACATGTCACTCAAATGAGATCTCAGCAGTTAGCAAACAACAACAATATAATCCATTTCTGAGGACAAAATCATGTCTCATCCTACAAATTTTTCTCATTCAGGAAGCTATTTCATTTGGATGCATGTCACAATAGAGAATTTTCTTCTCTATTGTGTTGTACAGCCAACTGAAAAATTGTACATCCGACTGGAATTTTGGTTGCCAACTTTAAAAATTAGCATCTATGGAAGAACCTTTAACATCCATTGAACTCTTCTACTGCACAAAGCGTCTTTAAAATGAAAAAAAGGTTCTTCACATTTTTTAAAAGGTTCTTTACACTAAGGAAAAATGGTTCTTTTAAAGGCTATTAATTAAACGGTTCTTTGAGGAATAAAAAAAAGGTTCTTTTATGGCATTCTTGCAACAATTCACTGTTTGGAACATTTATTTTTAGGAGTGTTTTAGAAAACAGCATTTGACTAGATAACATTTGTAGCTCAAGCACTAGTGTGTCCCAGAAAACCACAAAGAACTACTCACCTGTTAGTCATAGTGTGCTACAATAAGGGCTTCGGACCTGGCCAGTTACGTGTGGCTTTAAAGGAAATTAAGTGTCAGATCAAATAATTTGGAAAAGCACAATGTGCATTCAGGATCAGGATTTGGGTTTAGATACTTCAGATACTTGACTAAAATAACTAAGAAATAAGCTTACAACATTATGTTTGTATTGTATGTAGTCACAAATTCAGAGTCCATCCTCTCAATTTATTCAAAATTCATATCAGGTTGGCCACGTACACACTGAAAAGTTTTGGGAGTGACAACAACTGACTTAAAATGCCTGAGTGAATCTCTCACATTTCAAATTATTTTTATTTTCTGAAGTCTTATCCCATAAATATATATGGGATACAGGATTCACTTACAAGAATTGACATAGTGATAACCATAGTAAAAGTTTGACTTGAAGCCATGAGTTAAAAACTACAAACAGTTTAGCTGTTCGGCTGAGCTGTTTTTGACCAAAGTAATATTAACATCCACAGACGTTTAGTCACCTGGCCATCATTAGCAAAATGCCATCCACAGAAGAGGCGTGTTATGTTTATACTCATTAAGCTGTTGCTCGTGCTCTCTCTGGACCATAATTGATGGGTTTCCCCGAGACCGCAGGGCTGGTGGTGAGAAACTGTTGGAAAGAGATCAAAATTTGTGAATGAGTCAAAACGCAATTTTCTAGCACCACACCTCAGACGAGCTGTCTCTGTCCAAAAGTAGATGACATCACTGCAGAAACAACTACTTGTTCAGTTCGGCTCTATACACATTATGAGTATTTTATACACTTTTAAATAGTCACTAAAGGACCAAAAAGAATGTGTCCTGTGGCTTTTATTGTTTTCAGTATCTCTCTGACCCTGAAACTCTTCTCCTTATCAAAGGTGACATGCTGGGCCCTCCCCTTCCCGACGTGCCCCTTCTCTCCTCCAGTTTGGACCCCAATGTCAATCCCCACCCTGCCCCGAATGGCAAAGAGAAGAAGAACGGCGCCAAGAAAAAGTGTCTCTTCAACTACCAAGATGCCTTCATGGAGGCGAGTGAAGTGGTGATGGCCACTTCCTCTGCCACCTCCTCTGTCTCCAGTACCGCCACCACTGTCCAGCCGAGTAATAATCACTTCCACATTTCTAAATGACACATTTTGAGTGTTTAGATTGAATTTTCTCTTTCCTGTGCTCATTTTCCTCTTTTTCCTTGGTTTATTAGATGAAGTTTTCCATAATTTAGGTAAAGAGGACCATAGACATCCCACTCCTGTTGCTCCTAGGAATAGTCCCACTAGTCTCACGTCTCTCCCCCCTCTCAACGGAATCTCACATCCTTCTTCCCCCAACACACACTTACCCAGTATAGGCACCCAGTCCTTCCCAAAGACTGTAACTCCAGGCTTCATGGATGCCCATCTGTGCTTGTCATCTGGTGAGCAGCAAGCCACCTCGGTTGATGGTTTAGTCAGTGGTCCAAATAGCGTGTGCAGGTCAGTCCCTCATCTATATCATTTATACATTTTCTTTGTCATATTCCTGCTGTGCCAGCATCTAAAACACATAGACAAGCTGCAGTTCAATACCATGTCAAGCTTAAAGTTTGTAATAAAATCACCAGAATATGTTCTGGAATCGAGTTCATATACTCAAAGTCAGGATGTTTTTGTCAGTGATCCAGACTGTGAGGGTCATCGCTGTGAAGGGAACTATGAGCACCAGCCATATGAAGGAGAGGAGAGCCAAGATGAGGACAGCAGCTCGGAGCATAGCTCCTCCACCTCCACCTCCACCAATCAGAAAGAAGGAAAGTACTGTGACTGCTGCTACTGTGAATTCTTCGGTCACGGAGGGGTATGGAAACACTCTCACTTGGCTTTCACCTAACTGCTCAATTAAATGTTTTACTGTTTTAAGATAGGGCAGTTTGACCAAAGATTTATATCTTGGTATAAATTAGTAAACATAATATATTATATGACTCACATTAAAGGAATTTAACACCGTAATGATAGATACAAAAAATGTTGTGTATATTAAATTATCAAGAGGTCATGGCTATTTTTTGGAAAATCACATACTTTAAATAAGTATAATAATTATATACTTGAAATTAAATAAAAGTTAAATCTCAGTGGATTATATTGTCTGGCATAAGTTATTACAATTTTGGTAGGTAGCTGATTTTAGAGTTTTTTTTTTTTTTAGTTTTTTTTATCATATGTCAAATGAAATGTACCTTTGCAATCATTTAACTCTCACTTCAAGTTATCATTTAATTTAAAACTGTACAATTTGGTTTTTAAGTTTTTATTTATTTGCTAGTATTTATTTACAGAAAATATTAAAGAATATTGACTTGTCATTTATTGGTTATCATCCATAACATTATTGACTGGCTTGATTGGTATTTGTGAGAATTGGTAATGATGGAAAATACATTTTCCTGTCACTTTACCATTAACGCAAAGCAGTCTTGCCCATAGATGTAATCATGTAAATGTTTATCTACTGGTATAGTAAAATCTCTACAAGCTGACACTTTTCTTCCCGCACTTTCAATTATAGTCAGGCACTTTAAGGTATCAAAGCTTCCAATCAGTGTGTGCTGTTCCCACAGTGTCATTAATGGATCAGTGCATGTGCATATTTCCTGCACCATATCAGTTTTGCATGCTCCACTGCTTATGTAAATCAAACCATTAAAGGAATATTTGTGGAAGCAGTTCATGTTAACCGTTTATTGTTGAAGGTGTCATGAATAAATAAGCTAATCAGGCTTATGTTGTTTGCGCTGCGTAGCCCCCTGCCGCACCCACCAGTAGGAACTATGCAGAGATGCGGGAGAAGTTGAGACTCAGGCTGACCAAGCGGAAGGAGGAACAGCCTAAAAAAGATGATTTGCTGCTGGAGCAGGATGAGGTGGAGGACCATCGCAAAGTAGAGGACCTGTTACAGTTCATCAACAGCGCAGACAACAAACCAGCCAGTAGCTCCAAAGCAGCCAAACGTGCCCGTCACAAACAGAAGAAGGTAAACTCATTTTGTTATCAGAATTATGCTCTTTTGTCTAAATCTAATCATCATAAAACTATATTATAATGCAATGCAGCTGTCTTTTTAATGTTTTTTTTTTTTTTTTTACTTCATTATAAGAGTCTTTGAAAAGGAAACCTTAAGTAGTTTTGCATAACCTTTTATTTTTATTTCTTAATTTTTTTTACAAAACTTCAACAGTGCTTATTAATATCTGGAAAAACTTTAGAAACAGTTTTTGACATGAAATGTCAAATAATAGGTCAAATAATTTGACCTTTATATGACAAAGCAAGATTAATTCAGTTTGTAAAATGTCATGCTGACCCAAAAATCTAAATGATACTTATGAATGAGTAATGCATGATATTTGTTATAAAAAAAAAAATAAGTCATGGAATCAAACTGTTATTTGGGGTGTCATGGAATTAACTGTCTCTGGTTTTGTTTGGGTGCAGCTGGAGGAGAAAGCCCGTCTAGAGGCAGAGGCTCGGGAACTGGAAGTACAACAGCAACTTCTAAAGGAACAGAGGAGGCGGCAGGAGGAGGAGGAGGCGGCACTGAAGCAGGAGCTGCTCCGTCTGCAGGAAATGCAGCAGTTGCGGGCATCTAAGAAGAAAAAGAAAGATAATAAAGTCAAGGAGTTAACCAAGTCTGAAAATCCTTCTCTCGTTCCAACAACCAACAACCCTCAGCCTCTTCAGCAGACAGCACAGAGCGTTTTAGAAAAGAACATGCAGAATGGCAAAACACAGCTACTGCACAATCTAATCCGTCTCAGTCCTAGGGAGCCTCGTCTAGAACCTGAATCCCCCAACGGTGGGAAGAACGGCCTATTGCAACAGCCAAGCCCAAAGACTTGCAAAGAGAGACCTTCAGAGTGTTCTGCCCTCCAGAATGGCACCTCCTCCCATACCAAGGTCAAACCCAAACAGCAAGCAAATTGCTCCAAACCCAACGGTGAGGCCACAAAGAGGCCAGCTGAGACCTCCAAAGCTCCAGAGCCTCCCAAAGCCGGGAACGCAGCCAGCCCTCAAACTGACGCCAAAGCCAAGCAGAAAGCTTCAGACGAGTCAGTGACCGAGATCAAGAGAGATGAGAGGACTAATGGGAAAAAGCCTCAGAATGGAGGGAAAGATGAGAGGAACTCTACTGTTATTGAATCATCAGCTTTAGACCCTCCTCAGCAGAACTGCAAAATCTCAAACAACGAGTCCCCTCAGCCCAAAAGCAAAGCCAAGAAGAATAAGAAGAAAAAAGTAGACAAGATGAATAACTCAATAGGTGAGTGTTGTGAATTGCCAAATTGTCTGAAGATAACGGATAAAAAGTCCACTTTTGAATGGAAAATCAAGTCAGAACTCTCTTGTTGTCCAACAGATGATGTGTTTCTGCCCAAAGACATTGATTTGGACAGCGTAGACATGGACGAGACCGAACGTGAGGTGGAATATTTCAAAAGGTACCGTTTGGTATTGGTAATGTTTTTCTCTGGCATTTATGACCTTTTGTTCCTCAACAAATTCATTTTTCACCCTTTTTGCAGGTTCTGCTTGGACTCGGCGCGACAGACAAGGCAGAGGTTGTCCATCAACTGGTCCAATTTTAGCTTGAAGAAGGCCACATTTGCTGCCCACTAATGGGTCTTCCTTTCAAAAGACAATGGCAGGAATCGATAAGCGTTCCTCCGGTTTCTTCTCTCTCTCCCATATTTCTACAGACTGACTGCTGACCCCAGTGCTGCTATGCTTCAACTGCTCCTCCGGTCTACATTATCCATGCCGCCTTGCCTTGTCCTTGTTGCTGTGGGTTCCTCAAAGAACCCAAAATGGGCTTGTATTCCTGCAGTACTTCTGGAGAGAAAAAAAAGTCGTCAAAGTCAAAAAAAACAACAACCACAAAATGCTACTCTATAAGTTTATCCCTATTATTTTGGTTTCCCTTTCTTCTTTTAAAAAGCGTGTGTGCTTTTTGTCAGTGAGTGGGCCGTTTCCTTTAGGTCTGTGCCATGTTCTGGGTTTTCTCTGGCTTTATGTACATTAGGATGAAGGCACTGCAAAAGACATGCTTCAAGAAAAAAAAAAGATGAATATGAAAAAAAGATCCTTTTATTCTGATCAACTGTGGCTTTGCTCACCTTTGCACCTAGCACTGCACTTCCTCACAACTCGTTGTCAAGAGAATCGGACCGGTCAGCTTCACGTCATTGCCCCGAATCTCTCCCTTTATTGGGAGAACGGCTAATACTTGACAATGTTCATGTCGGTTTTTCATTTAAAATTGTTCAGTGTAACAACTGTGTTCAAGTTACAATTTTCTTTTTTTTTTTTTTTTTTCAACTTGTACCAAGCTTGTATCAGAATACTTTCAGAATTGAATCGAAAAGAACAATACTCACACTATCAATCTGTTATAGAGTGTATATTGTATTAACACTGAAGCCGGACTGGCTACTTTTTAACATATTGTTAAGTAATATTAAAATCTTGTCTTTCTTTTTGAAAGATGGAATACAGTAGAGTGGCAGGATATTTCTGTGTCAGTTTTTTTTGTTTTTTTTTTCCGTTTGGCTCCATCTCATAACACTTATACAATTCCTAACCTTATCCAATCAAGGGGAAATGCAACACCGACTGCAGATCAACATGAAAGGAGCAACCTAACACCCCTAATTTGCATGACTTGGCACCTTGCAACGGGTCCGTCCCCATCATTCTGGTAAGAACGGATGCATGTGAAACACCTCAACCTTTTTCACTCAGTGTTTACAGTTTTACACTGACTGCATCTTAATACTTCAGCAATCATAACAGTGATAATAGTAATAATAGTTATGCAAACATTCTGGAAAAATTGCTCAAAATGTGAGGTGAAGTCAGGATTATTTTGCTTGGTTTTCTTTCCTGTGACTTTATTACCAGGGTGTGGCAGGTACAAGTCAGTGAAACCATTCTTTCCAATCCAAACAGTGAGCATCATTGGAAGCAGGTTATGCAGTATTATTGTTGCTGCTGAGAGGTGAGTGCATGTTAAAAGTAGAAACCTTAAAATAAAAGTATTTCAGATTTTATCATTTAACGCTACTTATTTCAAGCAAGCGTGCACAAATGAATGCATAATGAGATGATTAAAGTTGCATAAAGGTGATATTTAGGTTCATATTTTTTAAATTATTTCAGCTTGTCAAGTTGATAAGAAAATACCGGGCAAAAACTGGAAACAGGCAAAAACTACTTTTGATTTTTAAGTTACCATAAAAATCAAAATAGACTTTCTAAATGTTCCTTTTGTTTTTGTGCATATTTCTCCGGTTCACATTATTTTGAAGGAAAAAATAGTGCTTGTGATATTTCCTCAAGCTAATAATTCTCTTTTATATCCCTGTTTTCATTCTAGACTATTTTAGACTAAAAAAAAAAAAAATCAGAAAGGCTGCCTTCCAGAGTTTTTTTAGGCACGATATAGTTAATTTAAACCAAACTTTGTCTGATGCATTTTGCATAATCCTATTGCATAATATGCATAATCCTATTGAGAAATTAAAACAATTTTTATATCATTTTTAAAATAATAAAACAATATTTTTATTTTTGACATTTATAGAGATGGGTCAGATTTGTCTTTGTGTATAAGGTGATAGCGTTTAGAGGTATGTACGTGATTTTGGCTTTTTCACTTCCAAATTGCAACAAAAAGTGAGATTACCTCATTCTTCAAAAACTGTATTGAAATCCTGTTTTAAAATAGGAGGGAGGGAATATTTTTAATATTTGAAACCACTTGACAGACTATTTCTAAACTTACTCCCACTGAAAGGGAACTTTTGTCTCTATCCGTCATCATCAAACTTTGTTTTATGTAGGGCTTTTTTTTTCTTCACTTCCTGCCGAAAAACTTCGCTGTGGTGGAACGCCTACCTCCTTTTTAGCATGTAACAAAGAAACAGCTATAACAGGTTAGATGAACTGTTGCTCGTCTTGTTCCGGAAGAGAAGATCTCATTTCAATAACTTAAGCATATTTTTACATTGACGTGTAATGCTAAATGGCAAGCATAAAGTATCACAGTTTCCAGAAAAATATCAAGCTAAACAGTGATAATTAAACAGTGATGATGATCAAATATTTCTTGAGCAACAAATCAGCATATTAGAATGATTTCTGAAGCATCATGTGAGACTATTGATGCTGAAAATCTAGCTTTGCCATCACAGAAATAAATTACATTTTAGAATATATTCATATAGAAAACGGTTGTTTTAAACTGCAATGATATTTTACACTATTGCTGATTTATTGTACTTTTGATCAGATACATGATAATTTTCTTTAAAAACCAAAGCATTTTAAAACCAGTAGTGTAAGATAAACTGTACATTTTAGTGCAGTGATTTAAAAAAATTAAATAAAAATAAATCACTTAATTATATGTATTTATATAATTGAAAACTGACCACGTGTTTGCCTGGAAAATCGGAGAATGAACAATGGGAGATTTTGTGAATCTCCTGGTAGTGCTTTTGTAAGTCTGCCCAGTTTTAGTCAACCATGATGCAATGCTGGAGTTACCTCATTTGTGTAAAATCTTTTTTAGTAAGACATTTCTGGTTGAGGCCAGATTCACTTTGTACTTTCAACATGAAGTTTAAGTTGTTTTGACTGAATGAGAAGTGCAACTACACAAGATGATATATCAATACGTAAAAAACTAAATAATAATAATAATAATAAAATTAATAAAGAATCTTGTCTCCCATACTACAAATCAGCAAAAAAAAAAAAAAAGGTCTTCCATGACATTTGGATATTATCAGTAGAGTGCAAGATAAATTGACTTGGCATACACATCCAAATTTTCAACTGTGGAATACGTGTGGAGCCTAGTCGTCTACAGTCAGTCTTCCAAAGCAGGACTTGGACAATAACAGGGTCATAAAGAAAGTAAGAGCTGGGCTTATTAGAGAGAAATCAAAGATCGGAGATGAGATAGTGTAGTTTGTAATCACTGGTGAAGATCTTTTCATTGAGGATGGCCCAGAGCTGGGGAGAAACAGACAGCTCAAGAGGGAAAACCCCCATCGTTCCACATACTGGAATTGACAATAGTGTTCTGTCTAAGCGCTGATCGCTCTTATCAAAAAAATAACACAACAGGCCATGATAACTTGAACACAGTCAGTAACAACAACAATCTATGTTAAGCGTTGAAGTTAGCCAATGCTCGGGAATTCCCTGCTTTAAAAGATTAAAGGCCATATTTATCCGTTTTGGCATGGCGTTTTATAAAGTTTTCCCTCTCGGAGCAACACAGCGGGTAAAGTTAAGGATAATGATGGGTAAACAAGCTCCACCATGATAGGCTACTTTGGATTTTTTTTTTCTTGTGCTGGTGTTGAATTTTTTAATATCAGTTGTGGAGCTAAATGTGTAAGTGACATTTGGTCTTTCTGTGAATAGTTTTACTGTAAAAGTCATGTGATCATGTGATCTAATTATTTCCACTTTCTGAAGGTGGATTTTGGTGTGTGTGCTTTTCTGCAGTAGATGTGTGGGTCTCACATTATGGTAGGTGTGTATGAAGTATGTATGTGGGGAATCCCTTCCAGCCTACCTTTCACTTCTCCAAGGAAAAGTTTTCGTAAAAGAACAAAACTACAGCGGGCCCACACATCCATCACTTCAGCTTTTCACATCTCCAGTTACGTTCTTCACAGCAACACGATCTTCTCTACTTCACAACAAATGACTCCTGCAGGTAGAAAAATGACACTACGTCCACGAGCATCTGCTGAAGTGTGTGCTTGAGCTTGAGCGACGTCATTTCGAGAGTCGTGACTTGACTGAAGTAGAGAGCATGAAACTCCTGCTGGAGTTTTCCCTCCTACCCCCGTGGCAGCTAGATAGGGTCGTGCGTCTGAGCTCATCAAGGGTTTATTGACTCAGGGGACTGTGATGCTCTTTTACATGTCTGACGTGGTCTTGTGTATAATCTGAATATGGGCCTGTATTTATGACCAGTTTCCCAGATATATCACAAAGGTGGTGATTGAAAAAAATTACTAGGGAGATAATTAGGAGCCAAATTACGCTTTTGAGTTGTCAATTCAATTCACAGAATCACTCTTCAGAAGCCACTTTAGTGATCCTTGTCTTATAAATATAATATGTATAAATATATACACTATATTGCCAAAAGTATTGGGTCGCCCCCTTCTAATGAACAGGTTTGACTACTTCAGTAATTTCTATGAGTACAAACCTTAATGTTAAAGCATATAATGATATTCTAGGAAATTGTGTGCTTCTAATATTATAGCAACAGTTTGGACAGGACCCTTTTCTATTCTAACATGACAATGCCTCTGTGTATAAGGCAAGGTTCAAAAAGAAAATTATTGATTCAGTCAGTGTGGAAGAACTTGACTGGTCTGCATAAAACCAAGTCCTAATCCCAGTTTAATTGACCATAAATCCCAGTTTAACTGACTGTAAATTGACTAAATGCAGACCTTGAGCCAAAAACTCATCACCAAACACCAATGACTTGTACATATGGGTACAGTCATTTTAGACACTTCCAAAACTGTTGCAACAGATGTTATGTTCCCATCGTTGTTGCCACAGATTTGGAATGCATTTTTCTGTTCTAAAGAAGGGGGTTCCCAATACTTTTGTCTATATAGTGTATGTACAAGTCATTGGTGTTTGGTGATGAGTTTTTGGCTCAAGGTCTGCATTTACAGTCACACCAGAGGTGTTAAACTGGGATTAGGACTTGGTTTTATTCAGACTAGTCAAGTTCTTCCACACTGACTGAATCAATCATTTTCTTTTTGAACCTTGCCTTATACACAGAGGCATTGTCATGTTAGAATAGAAAAGGGTCCTGTCCAAACTGTTGCTATAATATTAGAAGCACACAATTTCCTAGAATATCATTATATGCTTTAACATTAAGATTTGTACTCATAGAAATTACTAAAGTAGTCAAACCTGTTCATTAGAAGGGGGCGACTCAATACTTTTGGCAATATAGTGTGTGTGTGTGCGCGCATATATATGTATGTGTGTGTGTATATATGTGTGTATATATATATATATATATATATATATATATATATATATATATATATATATATATATATATATATATATATATATATATATATATATATATATATATATATATATATATACATGAAAAATACATCCACCCTACAGTCCTCCATGAAATTAACAACATTCATGACCAGATATCAAAACCACATATGAATGCACAAAAGGTTTTTCCAGACCAATGGAAAATTGTCACGCATGTTTTCATAATGGGTTGGATAATGTGTTTTTGGCCTCTAAAAATTATAGCAGCAGTTTAGCTTGGTACAAAATGTGTAAATAATGTTTAACATTAGGAAATTAGATTCTGTGATATTAGTGTTTGTACAACACAGAAACACAATGCATCTAGTTTCAGTTACAGACACTAGCCTTGTTTGGTCCCATAGCCTCCCCCCCTTTAAATAGCCAGTCCCGCTATATCCCTCTACCCTACAGTCGCCTGCTTCTCTTCTTCTATTCACTTCCAGGCCTCGGGACAGCTGAGAATTTGCTGTAGTTATAGTCCTGTCCATTCAGTTGTGCTTGGGAAGGGGCTTTCCACCACTTGTGCACATACACACACACACTTGGGAGTTTAATGCTTTGACACACTGCCTCATGATCTTGCCAGCATTATCACAACTCTCTCAGTGTCTGGTTTCCCATATCTTACTAAAAATTACCTTTGCCTGTACAAGCACTCACAGACACAAACAAGATTACACAGTTTCAAAAAGGGTCCTTAAGCAAATATTTTATTATAAAAATAAATCCTCATATAGTCTTAGTTAGGCATCTCTGTGATATTTTCTTATTGTCAATTCATATTTTTTGCTGTTAGTGCCTTAAAACCCCATTAAAGTGTTCAAATGTGCAGCAATAGGAGGCCATTTTGTCATAGGCAGCATCTGAGACGTGAAAATTTCACGTCTCAATTTACCAGGATGTAGGGAACTTCCTCTCTTACTTAAAACTAGAATGTTTTCAACTGCAGAGGGGGATCGAATGGCAAGTACCTCATAGTCAAAAGGTGCCTCCAATTCTGAGAATGTAATAACATGTTATATGACAGAGCCTTTTAACATTTATAATCAGAAAGGAAAGTTTGAGATATATATATATATATATATATATATATATGAATCAGAAAGTCGATTATCAAAAGATTATTAATAGTGTGCACTGTGCTGCTCTGTATATTCTGTTACAAATAAACATTTCTGACTTAAAATGTAAGCCCAAGGCAAATAACAATTCACTTTACAAATTGATGAAAAATGAGATATAAAAATATAACAATAATCTTTACAAATAGCACCATATCAAAAACAGTATGAATTATATTCAAGTCTAATAATAAAGAAGCTTATGTATTAAATATTAAAGGTTATGTACTTTTATCATCTGTATTTGGCAATAATTAAAATAGCAAAAAGTGCAAACCAGCTGATAAAGAGAATACATATTGGTGAGGTATATGATACCAATTTTACGATCCATCTCATTTATACACAAATCTGCAATACAGTATTAAACAAAATTTGATTGAAACTCTTGAAACAAAATGTACCATGTTGAAAACCATAAAACCAAACAAGTGACAAAACCCAGTGACTTATAAACCACAAATGCTTGAGATTGAATAACTTTTCATAACCAAACCATCTGCATTCAATGACAGCCATGTGAGTAAGCCTTTGAACTGGGAATGACCAACCCAAAGTCAAATCTTGAGTCCTATGCCACAAGCGAACTTCTCAACATCAACCAAGCCCACAAACGAAAAGCCAAGCCTAAAATCCCCCTGAAAAAAGCTCTTCCTTCGACTCCATCCTGTTTAAACGTACCCCTGCCTTCATCAACACCCTGTCAAACATCTCATAGTCTGCAAGCTTGTAGTGATTCTGTCCTCAGTGTTTTCTGTGCCCTGTGAAAAGTCAGTGAGGTGAGAGACTCACAGCTTGGCACACTCGTCCCAGTGGTTTAGGTATTCGGTCGCGTGCTCGTCGTCATACGTGGTGAGACAGCGAGGGCACTGCAGTTCAGCGGCTCCTTGCGGTGCTGTGTTACTGATAGTCCTTTTTGAGCTTGTTTCTGGGGGACTGTTTCTTAGTGGTTCGGCAGTGTCCGTCTGTCGGTGGGGAACTTTTTTTAGACCCATGTGAAGTCGCCGTGAGGATGAGGCATCTTGGACGCTCTGAGCGATGAAGAAACAAAGCGTGTTATTTAAAGAGAATTGGATTTTAAAGTCTCATGCTGGTCAGGTTGCACTGAAAAAAAGTGGTGACCTAAAAATCGTAAATGCACTGGTTTCAAGTCAAAAATCTAATTTAATATAGCAGAATCTACCAAAATACATTAAATTATACCACCAAAACTACTTTTTATGGGTTAAATCATGTAAAAATGCAGGTTACCACTTCTTCCAGTGTGATTTAAAAAAGGAAAATCTATTTTGTAAGTATGTTTTTGTGTCACAAATCCATGTATTTTTCTTTATTTTTTTTACCCCATTATGTTGTAATCAAAATGTTGTTATGACAGAATTCTCTTTGGTGATATTTTCCAGACTTCTCGAATAATTTAGTCCACTTAAACCCTGCCCATCCATGTTCAACTGCACGCTCAAATTCATTTTTCAATGCAACGCCCACATCTCAAAATCCAATAAACAGCTGTATTGCTCTCAGATGTACATCAAGAAGCTGAAGAAAAGATCTGTTGCTACTTGAGTTTCATCGTGATGTAAAACAATCCATAATAATTAAAAAATAATTTTATATATATATAATTTATTATTTTGGTAACATTTTACAATAAGGTTCATTAGTTAAACATTAGTTAATGTATTAATTAACATGAACTAACCATGAGCAATACATTTGTTACTGTATTTACTAATCTTCGCTAACGTTAGTTAATAAAAATACAGATGTTCATGTTAGTTCACAGTGCATTAACTAATGTTAACAAGATTTTAATAATGTATCAGTAAATGTTAAAATTAACATTAACAAAGATTAATAAACGCTGTACCATTACTGTTACCATTATTTATTTATTTTTACTATTTATTATTATTTAATATTAATATATTTTTTGAGATACTTTTTCATGTATCATGCTGGTTGAGTTATTTTGTAGTTTGTAGGATTGTTTTTAATTAAATAATTTATATAATATAATTTTTTTTCAAGTATCTTGAATTTGTAAATATCATTAGGTTTTCGGGGAGTTACACCACGTGGCATTTTACAACCTAAACTAACCTTGCCTTGCCATTTAAAAAGGTATAATTATCTTTTCAAGAATTTCATTCTTTTAATGAGACTTGCCTGTGTGCGTATTTGCAGTTGAAGTCTCCCAACTTCATCTTGAAGGTCAAGGATTTTACCCTGAGCCCTTTCTCGGTCTGCCCTCTCTGATTTGAAGTCCTCAACATAGGCCAAAACCTACAGGAGAACAAGAAAGGCTTTTGGTTTATGGGAAGCACGCCAAACAAAACTACTTCTCACCCTTGTTGTGACAAAAATACAATAACTTCCTGTTTTAGAGGAATTCAAAATAATGATAAAGACCTGCTGCTCAAGCATCTGAATGCCCTCCTGGTCTCTTCTTTTACTGTCATCCCTCTCTCTGCTGAGTCTCTCGCACTCCATCATCTTGTCCTGCAGGAGGCCGTTGAGCCGCGCGATCTCCTGCTGGAACAAAGCCACGTTGCCCGGAGCCGGAGTTTGGGTCAGGGTCGGACCTGCGGATGCCAGACCGTTTGACTCTTTCAACTTCTGACACAAACCCCTCACATACTCCTCTCTACTGGAGTCGTACTTCTGCCACTTTGAGTTTAAACTTTCCACCTGAGAAGGAACAAAGGCATGTATTTATGATGTGAACAGACAAAAATGACATGACATTTTCCAAGAATGTTTTACATTGTTTTGTCTTTCCATAAAAGGTACTGAGTGACATTTTCTGCAAATGAAACGGGTAAAACAAATGTCAGTGGGTGATGATCAAATAACGGTTCCATCATGTGAGCCTTACATATGCAACTCTCTTTTTAAGCTGGTCGTTCTCCTCTTCTAACTTGCTGATGATGACATTTAGATGGGGAACTTCAGGGGAATCTTTTGTCTGATGAAGATACAAAAAGCAAGGTCAAATATAGTTGTTAAATAAAGTGTTTTAAAGGTAGTCCAGATGTTGTAGAATACCGATAGTTTCCCCAACACACCTCATTTGCTTGAGGTCTCTGATCCGTCATGGCTGTCTTGCTTTTCTCTTTCTCCAGCCGCCCCAAAAGCTCCTGGCACACCTGCACGGTGGCCCCCAGCTGTGCCCTCAACTGCTCGGCTTCTTCAGTGAGAGAGTTGCAAAGGACTGCCCTGGTGGCCTGTGTCCGATCACTTTCGGCCAAGGTGGAGCACAGTCGCTGGATCTCCCTTTCTTTCTCCTGGTCAGGCCTTTCCCTGATGGTCTCCAGCTCTTGATCCTTCTCCTTCAACTTTCCTTGCAACCTCTGGATCTCCTGGAACAAGCAAACAGTCAGCAGACTTTTTCATTCCCATTTCCTGACAGGTGAACGTGAACAAGACATTCACTTGTCTCTCCACAACTAATGCATATACTGTGAAGTGTTCATGTGTTACTGAACAAATGTATACTCATAAACTGAAAATGACCACTGTAAATTAGTTTGCTCTTCTTAGTTAATAAGCCTGGTCTGTTTTAGAAGGGTTTTGGGCACTTTTCAAATGGTGAGACTGGTAGACCATCAGGAAGCTCTTTTATTATTATTATTATTCTTATCTTATGTTTTCTTGATTAAGGAATTCAAGTAGCTATTTTACAAAGAAGGTTTACTTTACAGTGCTTTAGCTGGTAAGATGTACAGAGATAAACTATAAACTTACATCTTGTAGATGATTGCATAGGAGAAGCAGGAAGACAAATGAAAAATGTGTTTTAACTTACTGTTTTACTGGTTTCTAATCTCTGGGCGGCGTCCGCCTCTGACTCCTTCAGTGTTTGCTTTAATTTGTAAATTTCCTTACACAAACTCTCGATGAGCGATTTCGACGGCCCTACAATATAGGGCTCCTCTCCCTCTATGACCACTGTTTTCTCATACTTCCCCAGTCTTGCCTTCAAATCGGCAATAATTCCGTCCTTGGAGGTGACCAATTGATTTAAAATAGCAATTTCTTGTTGTGTTTCGTGGTATAATGTGTTGAGTGTAGAGCAGCTGCGCAACTTCGCCCTCAGCGCGTCGTTCTCCCTCTTCATCTCATCCATGCTGACGCGTTAAAACCAATACATAAAGTTCGATTTTCCCATAGATTGCAAAGGTTTGAGTGTCATAGGCTTACTACATGCGTCTGCTGTAGACCAAAGGCAGAAAGCTTCAGCCTGTGAGAGCCTCACTCAATTTCGAAATTATCTTATGAAGAGGGGATTTCCTTGCGGGGACTTCCCCATCTCAAATTGGGTATATTTTTTCTCGTACTTCACATTAAACGTCGACAAATAGTTCGGTAACAGCCCCTCTTTTGGCATCACAAGAGTTAATGGTCGATTCGTGTGTGGTTTAATTGAGATTTTACACGTTTTAGAGACAGTTGCCGCTCTCCTCGGTGTGATATCAGGTTTAGGAAGATCACAGTTCAGCTTGACGCCGCCTGGTGCGTGTGCACGAACATTGCGCGCGACCTGTACTTCGCAGCCTACGTGCGACGCAGTGAACTAAAGTAGACCGTTTCCTTAATTATAACATAGGGACGTTCTAGTTTGTCGCGTCGCTCATAATAAAAACGCAGTGTAATGGGACTTTAACACATAAAGTCCCTTTTTTTAGAGCGCGTTGAACTTGGCTCACTGGGACAGGTGGCTTTCAGAAAGACATCACTTTTGATAAAGTTAAGAGGCATGAATCTGAAGAAAGTAGGGCAAAGTAAAACATTATTTTATTTTTTTTACATTTTTTAAAGGGATAGTCCACCCAAACATGAAGAATAATTTTTTCACCCTCATGTCTTTCCAAACTTTGCCGCCTTCCTTCTGCAGAACACAAAAGAAGATATTTGGAAGAATGTTGGTAACCAAACAGTTTTGGTTCCCTTTGACTTCCATTGTATTTTTTGTCCATACAGTGAAAGTAAATGGAACTGAAACAGCTTGGTTACCAACATTCTTCCAAATATCTTCTTTAATGTTCCATTATTCCAAACTCATACAAGTTTGGAATCGGCGTAAAGGATGAATCTTCGTTTTTGTGTTGACGATCCTTTCAATTAACCTACAATTTACGAACATTTCTTTGCCTACAATCCAAACACACACACACACACACACACAGAGAGAGAGAGAGAGAGATTCGATTTTAGCCTAAATGTTGCTTTCTTACCCCAAAACAATTTGATGATGATGTGGTGCGAAATGAGTGCTGATATTCAGCATTCATATTGACAACATACAAAATGAGTATTGTTTAATTTTATTGTACCATATAATATATTGGCAACTGAACAGCTAACTCTGAGGAAAATAGCATCTGACAAGTTTATATTGTCTTTTTAAACTGGGGAATCTGGCAAATTCTTACACATAATATATTGCAGTCTCTAAAAACCCACTATTTAAAGTTTTTAGCCCTTCTTGTCGTGATGGATAATGCCTGTCATTATCTTGGATCACACTGTGTCAATTGTCTAGACAATGAAAGCCAATGGTGCTTAGTCTGTTATCTGAAGACTGAACCATAAAACAGTAATTTTAATTATACAGTAATTAACAAACTTACAATGTCTAAACCCCCATTCTTAGCGTAAGGAATCTTTATCCCTCTGCCAAAAGCAGCACACATGAAACGGCAGAAAGTCCCGCTCAGCATGTAATGTTTGTGTGAGTTCATGATGTTCTGCCTAGGGAAACCCCACCACTGTTCTTTAAAGTTTGCCACCATCTTGTGGTATCAAAACAGCAATGACATGCGTTTGACAGACATGATATATTACTTGTAAATAAGTCAATCACACACACACACATAATTGTTGCAATATTCCTTACTGCTTAAAGTGCTCTTTCATAGCTTGAAGTTACACAACAGCCATTTCAGCTCTCTAAACACATTTTTGTTTAGGCATGCTTGTGCAAAGGTATGAACTAAATCTGTAAAATTATAGGCAATGAAGTTGGTAATTACTCTTGGATTGCATTAGGGCAACCCTTTCATTTTAGGAATGTATGTGCTTGCATATGCAACTTTTTAGCATGAAGAATTCCTGGGAAATACAAGACTCGTGCAATGCTTGACTTTTTCTTTACTTTATTTATTTGAAAATGGTTAATACCAACAGTATAAATAAATGACTACAAAATCTATATAAAAAATACTGCACACAACTTCAGCTCCAGAGATATCCAATGATAAAAAGCAAATATTAAAAAAGAAAGTATAAAACAAAAATATCAAACTATGCCTACAATGTGTAATTTTAAATTAAAAACCAACTGAGGTACATTAAAAACAGTATTATTAACATTTATATAATGGTTTATATTAATATTATATAAATTTCTTTACATACCCTCCTTTAAATATTTTCCTTAATAGAACATTCCCATTTTAATATATTCCTGGGATTTCCACTTGCAGATATCAGAGCATTGAGTCATAAAATGATGTCCTAAACTGCTGCTAGGGCTCAGTGACATCAGGCATTAGGATGCCATTGAAAGGGTCGGTTGCACCATCATCACCGATATCCTGAGGAAAGTCTTCCTCGCTGTCACATTCTTGGCTGTTAGCCCCTGGCTGGCACTCAGTTGAGCGACTTTCGCTGTCCACTGCGCTGTTGGACTCGCTGCTTTCACTGCTACTGCTGCTGCTGCTGCTATTGCTGGTACTGTACTCAGTACCATCAACAATAAAACTGTTTTCAGTGCTTTCACTTGTGTCGGCACCATTATCCTCTTCCTTTGTGTTCAGAACAACCATTTCCTTGCTTTCACTTGATTCACTGCTTTCACTTTTTTTTGATGCATCACTAGTGGATTTGATGTCATTCCCTTCTGGCTGGCTGGTCGCTTGCACAATGGCATTGTTGTCCTTATGGACCCATTTGAGGGTGTAGATCCAGCCCTGTATGAATGCATTATGATGGTTGTTATTCCTGTGTAACCACACATGTTGAATGATGCATGATATTGGACATTCCTTACCCTACGAACGTTCTCTTTACTGCTTTGAGTGTTATCTGATGTCAGTGCAGTCTCGCTTTTTCCAATCTAGATAAGCACAGATGACAGAACGTGGGAGAGTATAAACAGGAAATCAATGTCTCTGCAATCAATACGCTTTAGAGCACGAGTTTAAGGCAAAGTAACTTACTAGACTTTCCACAGAATGGCTTTCACTAGAGATCTTGAAACAAAATATATATATATATATAAACAAACATGGTAAGACATTTGCAGTCATATTGATCTGTTTAGTGATTTTGCAAATTTGTGAAAAGATGTTAAAAGTAATTTTTAGTTATACCGGTTCATTTGAGTCCGATTCACTTGATTCTGAGCTCTATCAAGAAAACAGAGAAAGTGAAGTGAGCCTATTTTCTTTACAGAAATATATTTAAATATTTTCTCATTAGATTTGTTGACATAATAGTCTTTGCACTTACATTGCTGTCGGAGACAGTTTCCTTAGACTTCTGCAAATAAATAAATAAAAAAGGCATGTATGTTTTATTTGTACATTATTCTTTTTATTAAAGACTATTAAAAAATACTAAATACTGTACAAAAAAAATTTTTTATTTTTTCCTGGTAGAAATGTGGCATGGATTTGCATATATAGTTGGAATATTCTTGGGATAAGAACATTAAAAGTTCTCCTCACTGTAAAAAAATCCCAACTGTTTCAACTTAAAAAACCAAAAACACTTAAGTTCAGTTGCTGTCTTAAATTTTTAATTATAATCAAATTGGCTGTGCAATTCCTGTCAACCTGAAATGTGCAAATCCTTAATAACTTACTGATGACCTTTTTTTTTTGGATAAACATTGAAAACATACAGTTGTCCCTCCTTCTAGAAACGCATTTAAGTTTATTTTTGTATATACAATGTGGAATTTGACTGAAAGCACACCTCATCTGAAGTTTCTGAGGTATTACTCTGGTCGGAGGATTCAGACATTGAAGAGCTTTCCGACTGTGGAATATAAAAGATTATTACAGCATTACCTAAAACATTTTTAAAAAGTTACCACAAAGTTTCTTTAAAATCAACTGAGCGTCACTTACAGAGTTGGATGCATGTTGAATCATCTCCATAGCCATTTTATGCAAGATCTGTGTGATAATTCAAGAAAAAAGCATTGGCACTCTTTGAGATGTATGGAAAGACAGAAGAACATTAAAAGTTTATTCACTGCAGTACTCACTGGATTAGCATAGGCTGCTCCCAGCAGACAGAGAATCAATATGGCAGGTTTCATTCTGAAATATAAAATCTGAAGAATAAAAATCCATATATAATTTATTATGTTGTAACATTTCTTTAAATGTTTCTGCTTAAAAAATAATGCATTGGGTAGGTATGAAAACCTTACCTTTCTCTTCTCTTAGTCCGAATGCAAAGTCCAAGAAAGCAGAAGAGATCGAGTAAATGAACGAGAGTACTTTACAGAGAGTGTTTATAGCTAAAGCTAAAGACTGGATTTAATGGTATGTCTAGAGAAAGCGCTATTTAACAGGCTGACTCTTCATTAAGGTAACAGCATCACTTCCTGCTCGCCAACACTCAGATTACTGTGGGGGCACATTAACTGGAGCTGGAATATACAAGAAAATGAGAGTGCCACAGTAAGAATGTTTACATAATGCAATGACACACACTACAGTGTGCACTCACCCAAACTTCCTCTCCTGTACGTGTCTATTTTAAGATGCTAAACTATAGGGTGTGTGGCCTCTAAATACTGAGTAAGAGTACTGTCTAATCCCACACTGGGACAGGAAGTCCATAATGAGAGCATTCCAACACAGAGCATGTTTTTTTATTTTTCAAAGACAATCAGTATGTATATACCTTACTTAAATTCTATATGTTTATCATGGATATAAAATGTTGAAAACAACACATGGCTTACTTCCTTTATGATAGCTTGCTTATATAAATATTCCTATATAAACTTGTCCCTACACAGGTTTGTTTTGTTGTTTTGTCACCACTTCCTGGAGCTCCATATTTGGAGTGCTACTTTTTTTACTTTTGTGTCTGTGTGTGCGTGTTTTGGTGAAGAGTGGAATATTTCCATTTTACAAACATTCCTCACAATCATACTCATAATCATTGCAGTGTACCCGAAAATCCACATATAGCAGCGCACTGAGATGTGGCTTAGAGGAAATGTAAAACAATGCATAGTGGTTCACTAATGAATATTCAGCTCTCGCAATTTGAGTGGAATTTGCTTACCGTTATAATTAGATTTCCTGATAAAAGGCGGATATGGAAAAGGGTAGCTGTGAGAAAGATGAGAGAGAAAGGGTCTAATATTCAAGAGCTCAAAATAAAGAAACAGAGTATTAGTAGTAGTAGTAGTAGTAGTAATAATTACTATATTCTAATATTCTAGAGCTCTAATATTCAAGAGCTCAAAGTAAGGAAACAGAGAATTATTATTAGTAGGAGGAGTAGTAGTAGTAGTTAAGGTTGATATTGTTATATGCCAAGGTGTTTTCTAGGGTACAGTGTGGTTGAAAACAAGCACCTTATCTATGTTATATATATATATATATATATACACACAGGTGCATCTCAATAAATTAGAATGTCGTGGAAAAGTTCATTTATTTCAGTAATTCAACTCAAATTGTGAAACTTGTGTATTAAATAAATTCAATGCACACAGTCTGAAGTAGTTTAAGTATTTGGTTCTTTTAATTGTGATGATTTAGGCTCACATTTAACAAAAACCCACCAATTCACTATCTCAACAAATTTTTCAAAGAACTTGTTCATGTCTATTAGACATGAAAAAAGAAATTCCAGGTTCCCATTACTTCTCTTTCTTTGCACTGAGCAATTTACTGACACAAACCTGTTTACATTTTTGCACACAGGACAGCTCTTCTTCTGAAAATGAAAAATGTACATTTATTATTTATTATTACATTTGTTTTCCTATCTTTGCCCACATACTGTATTTTGATGAAGCTAAATTCTCAATAAAACTGTTTTCATTGATATATTTACTGTTTCTGTTGTTAGACAACAGAATGAATATGAAATAGTGACTCAAACGCGACCCATTAAGACTACATAACCAGCTCTCCCTTCCAAGATGTTAATCTGCACAAAAAATATTGATAATCGCACCGTCGTCTGATGAAATCAAATACACATAAGATAAAGACAATAGCTGTGCTGTGATTTCGGCTATACTTGCATGTAAAATTAGAGAAGCAACATAATATACTGTATGTGTTTAACTGAATTAAAGCGCTGCTCCTCTCTGCCGCGAGCTGAAGAGAAACTGAGCAGACGCAGAGAGAGAGAGAGAGAGAGAGAGAGAGAGAGAGAGAGAGAGAGGTGTGCGCGCGCGCTGGGAGAGCAAGACCTCACGCTCGCGCGCCAGTACCGGTGATTCTCAGAAACTAGGTTTGGGTGCTTTTTTTGAAAGGAAAAAGGTCGCTAAAGGGGTCTGCAATGTTGCTAAGGTGGCAACACTGTGCATCTCCATTTCTCCAACTACGGGTTGGGCCACGGGTCAAACAGAAAATACGCGCTGCGTTAATCGTGCGTTAAAAAAATTAGTGCCGTTAAAATGAATTTGCGTTATTAACGCGTTAACTTTGACAGCACTAATATATATATATATATATATATATACATACAAGTGCTGTCAATCGATTAAAAAAAAATACGAATTAATCGCACATTTTTCTAAAATTAATTGCTATTAATCCCACCTAACATTAAAGTTTTTAAATATACTTTTATATTGCAATAATTTCCCATTCAATCTTCAAATGTTCAATGTACAAACAACATAAAGACAGTATATTTTTAATATTTCTTTAATGGGATCTTTTTTATGATTGAAGGCCAGCATCACTGATATCAATACTACTGATGTCTCTATAAAATAGTTTTTCCCCCTTAATATTTAACCATTGACTGTAGCCGTTCAGCATTACAGTATAATTGAGAGATATCAATTTTAACATTTATTAGACTTAACTTCTAATTTAAGTGAATTTAAAACAATCTTCACACGAACCCATTATAATAAATGACATATTAAGCTACCTGTGCCCTTCAGCAGAAATATACAGAAAATGAATAGTTACCAAACACTAAACTCTAAATTAAATATAGATGAACCCCTTAAAGCTATAAAAGTTATTGATTTCCTCTTTTTTTGGATTAATAGACATCACAGCAGCTGGTTATTATTATTTGCCTGCTATTGCTTTAAAAGCTGCTGCTGCTTTCTGACCCACTTCAGGTCTTATAGTCTCTTCTAATGAGCGGACGAGTTGAATCGGGTGTTTTAGATGAGGGAGACAGTTCTGGGGTGCCTCAGGAAAGTTTTTAAAACCATTTCAGAGACATGTTCTTAAATATGACGCATATATAACATATTGCATGCATGCACACAGTTTTAAGGCAGCTTTAATCGCCTTTTTGGTAACTTCATGCCTTAACTGACGCCATAACTAGGACATTGCATGCACGTAGTTTCTTTCGCTGTTTGATATGAAATGATACAGGCTACAGCGCGTGCCGGCACCTTTGTGCGTGTATTTGAAGAGCGTGCGCTACGAGCACAGTATCTTTTCCACGCTCGTTTGACTCGCGCCTGGTGCGGAGGCGACGTTAGAGCGCGCGTCTGAAACGTCTCCCGTTTGATGTGGTCATAAAGACGTTCTGCATCTAAATAAACGCAATCCTTTTCAAGAAAAAAGAGACAGAGGCAGCAGTTGTGAATGGGGTGGCCAACCCTAGCCCCGCCCTTGCGTTAACGGCGTTAAATATTTTTAACGCGTTAATCTGAAAAAAATAATCTCCCGCGTTAACGCGCTAATTTTGACACCACTAATACATACACGTGTATATATACATACACATACACACATATATATATATATATATATATATATATATATATATATATATATATATATACATACATACATATATACAGTCAGGTCCATAAATATTGGGACATCGACACAATTCTAACATTTTTGGCTCTATACACCACCACAATGGATTTCAAATGAAACGAACAAGATGTGCTTTAACTGCAGACTGTCAGGTTTAATTTGAGGGTATTTACATCCAAATCAGGTGAACGGTGTAGGAATTACAACAGTTTGCATATGTGCCTCCCACTTGTTAAGGGACCAAAAGTAATGGGACAGAATAATAATCATAAATCAAACTTTCACTTTTTAATACTTGGTTGCAAATCCTTTGCAGTCAATTACAGCCTGAAGTCTGGAACGCATAGACATCACCAGACGCTGGGTTTCATCCCTGGTGATGCTCTGCCAGGCCTCTACTGCAACCGTCTTCAGTTCCTGTTTGTTCTTGGGGCATTTTCCCTTCAGTTTTGTCTTCAGCAAGTGAAATGCATGCTCAATCGGATTCAGGTCAGGTGATTGACTTGGCCATTGCATAACAGTCCACTTCTTTCCCAAGGTTCAAAAACTCTTTGGTTGCTTTTGCAGTATGCTTTGGGTCATTGTCCATCTGCACTGTGAAGCGCCGTCCAATGAGTTCTATCGAAGCATTTGGCTGAATATGAGCAGATAATATTGCCCGAAACACTTCAGAATTCATCCTGCTGCTTTTGAGCTCAGTAGTCACATCATCAATAAATACAAGAGAACCAGTTCCACTGGCAGCCATACATGCCCACGCTACCACCACCATGCTTCACTGATGAGGTGGTTTGCTTAGGATCATGAGCAGTCCCTTGCCTTCACAGTTCTGGAACAACATCCTATGGACAGATGAGACCAAGATCAACTTGTACCAGAGTGATGGGAAGAGAAGAGTATGGAGAAGGAAAGGAACTGCTCATGATCCTAAGCATACCACCTCATCAGTGAAGCATGGTGGTGGTAGCGTGGGCATGTATGGCTGCCAGTGGAACTGGTTCTCTTGTATTTATTGATGATGTGACTACTGACAAAAGCAGCAGGATGAATTCCGAAGTGTTTCGGGCAATATTATCTGCTCATATTCAGCCAAATGCTTCAGAACTCATTGGACGGCGCTTCACAGTGCAGATGGACAATGACCCAAAGCATACTGCAAAAGCAACCAAAGAGTTTTTGAAGGGAAAGAACTCCGTAGACTGTTATGCAATGGCCAAGTCAATCACCTGACCTGAATCCGATTGAGCATGCATTTCACTTGCTGAAGACAAAACTGAAGGGAAAATGCCCCAAGAACAAGCAGGAACTGAAGACGGTTGCAGTAGAGGCCTGGCAGAGCATCACCAGGGATGAAACCCAGCGTCTGGTGATGTCTATGCGTTCCAGACTTCAGGCTGTAATTGACTGCAAAGGATTTGCAACCAAGTATTAAAAAGTGAAAGTTTGATTTATGATTATTATTCTGTCCCATTACTTTTGGTCCCTTAACAAGTGGGAGGCACATATGCAAACTGTTGTAATTCCTACACCGTTCACCTGATTTGGATGTAAATACCCTCAAATTAAAGCTGACAGTCTGCAGTTAAAGCACATCTTGTTCGTTTCATTTGAAATCCATAGTGGTGGTGTATAGAGACAAAAATGTTAGAATTGTGTCGATGTCCCAATATTTATGGACCTGACTGTACATATATACATGCATACATATACTACATATATATATATATATACATACATACATACAGTATCGTGCAGTAGTGAGTACACCCCTCACATTTTTGTAAATATTTTATATCTTTTCATGTGACAACACTGAAGAAATTACACTTTGCTACAATGTAAAGTAGTGAGTGTACAGCTAGTATAACAGTGTCAATTTGCTGTCCCCTCAAAATAACTCAACACACAGTCATTAATGTCTAAACCGCTGGCCACAAAAGTGAGTACACCCCTAAGTGAAAATGTCCAAATTGGGCCCAAAGTGTCAATATTTTGTGTGGCCACCCTTAATTTCCAACACTGCCTTAACCCTCTTGGGCATGGAGTTCACCAGAGCTTCACAGGTTGCCACTGGAGTCCTCCATGACGACATCACGGAGCTGGTGGATGTTAGAGACCTTGCACTCCTCCACCTTCCGTTTGAGGATGCCCCGCAGATGCTCAATAGGGTTTAGGTCAGGAGACATGCTTGGCCAGTCCATCACCTTTACCCTCAGCTTCTTTAGCAAGGCAGTGGTCGTCTTGGAGGTGTGTTTGGGGTCGTTATCATGTTGGAATTCTGCCCTGCGGCCCAGTCTCTGCTTCAATATGTCACGGTACATGTTGGCATTCATGGTTCCCTCAATGAACTGTAGCTCCCCAGTGCCGGCAGCAATCATACAGCCCCAGACCATGACACTCCCACCACCATGCTTGACTGTAGGCAAGGCACACTTGTCTTTGTACTCCTCACCTGGTTGCCGCCACACACGCTTGACACCATCTGAACCAAATAAGTTTATCTTAGTCTCATCAGACCACAGGTTCCAGTAATCCATGTCCTTAGTCTGCTTGTCTTCAGCAAACTGTTTGCAGGCTTTCTTGTGCATCATCTTTAGAAGAGGCTTCCTTCTGGGACGACTATGCAGACCAATTTGATGCAGTGTGCGGCGTATGGTCTGAGCACTGACAGGCTGACCCCCCACCCCTTCAACCTATGCAGCAATGCTGGCAGCACTCATACGTCTATTTCCCAAACACAACCTCTGCATATGACGCTGAGCACGTGCACTCAACTTCTTTGGTCGACCATGGCAAGGCCTTTTCTGAGTAGAACCTGTCCTTTAAAACAGCTGTATGGTCTTGGCCAACCTGCTGCAGCTCAGTTTCAGGTTCTTGGCAATCTTTTTATAGCCTACGCCATCTTTATGTAGAGCAACAATTATTTTTTCAGATCCTCAGAGAGTTCTTTGCCATGAGGTGCCATGTTGAACTTCCAGTGACCAGTATGAGAGAGTGAGAGCGATAACACCAAATTTAACACACCTGCTCCCCATTCACACCTGAGACCTTGTAACACTAACGAGTCACATGACACCGGGGAGAGAAAATGGCTAATTGGGCCCAATTTGGACATTTTCTCTTAGGGGTGTACTCACTTTTGTGGCCAGCGGTTTAGACATTAATGGCTGTTGAGTTATTTTGAGGGGACAGCAAATTTACACTGTTATACAAGCTGTAAACTCACTACTTTACATTGTAGCAAAGTGTCATTTCTTCAGTGTTGTCATATGAAAAGATATAATAAAATATTTACAAAAATGTGAGGGGTGTACTCACTTCTGTGAGATACTGTATATATATATTATATATAAAATAAAATAAAAATCTATTCAAGATCAAGATCTGATAATCTACCAAGCACCAGGAGGTATCTTTGTTTTCCACATAGATGTAATAAATGTTTTTAGAAAACATAACTAGTTTGTTAAAATAAAATGTTTAATAATCCAAAAATGCTTATACACTGTAAACATTAAATCAGTTGTTAATGTTTGAGTGAGGTTAAATTGTAACAGTGTGTTTTGGAGTGACTCTCCATCGCTCTGTTCTTCTCCCCACCCCCCACCAAAGCTTCAGTTAGTTGTGTCTCTTTGAATGGCCGAGTGCAGATGAAGGGCATCTGATGTACAGTGCTGAGGGGGAGGCAGAAGGGAGTGAGAGGAACTTTGACTGACTGCCTCTCGGTGACTCTCTGTGGCTCGAAATTACTCTTCTTTTATCGGCTACATCACAGCTCAGGTAAGTTTCAAATTTCAATTTCTAGTTAAGTGAATTAATTAAATGATCACTTCTGGAATAATAGTTAAGGTTAACAGAAATAAAAGGTAATGCAAAGAATTATGATACATGTCATGTTGGTGTCATCAATAACAATGTATATTTTCATTTATTAGCAGTTTTTAATTGCTGGAGGTTCTTCTAATACAAGTTTAATCTTTTTATTCAAAGTTTGTTTTCTGAAAGTAGCTTTCATGATAAGTAATCAGGAATTAGAATATGCACGCAACATTTAAGTCATTGTTGTAAATTTACTGTGCATTTTTAAAACAAAAAGAAAACATAAGTATTAAAATAGTTTAATAATGAAAAGTTATATATCATCCTTTGGCATGCAGTATCTTCATGCCATTGCACCCCAGTCATTGTCCACATCAACATGGCCAATAATGGGCACATTGTCTCTGTGCAGGAAGCAAAAAGCTTGTGTACTTAGTCGACTCTTTTTCCAGTCTAGTAGCTTCTGATGTTTGCTTTGCCCCTCCGGACTTTGAATGTGACTTTTGAGCGGGGCTCATCTCCTGGGCCCTGTTACCACGACAACTGAGGTGGCTGATTTATGCTGGGGTGTCATGGCAGGAGTACGTCCAGCATACAGATGGAGAACTCTGAACCCTGTGTGAGAACGGCCCAGAGGGCAGAACAGCAGAATTCTTAGAAAGAATAGAGAATGGGGACATCATGTCACTTCAAGTTTTTCAGGAAGTTTTAAGGTAGGACACAGGACTCTGCTGACACTCATACAAATTATTGTTGATTTTGTTTTTTGTTTTTTCTAGAGATGAAGAAAGACCTGTTTCTCTTCTGCTTTTTGGTTTCAGCACTGGCTGCATATGTAAGTAAAATCTCCAAATATTCAGCAAATATATTTGTCTATAAGCCCACAATCATGTTCAAAGGTCAAAGAGCCAAATGGAATCAGACACCAACCCAAAAGATGTTTCCAAGAAGAATAAAGTTCAAAACGCAAGCAATGAGAAATATGCATGCTGGGAATTTAAGACTAAGAGTTTTTAGAGAGTCAATCAAATGTTATCAAGTGTGTAGATAAATCAGCGGGAACATTGTAAGCTGTAATGAAATCTGTTGTAATATATGACCCGGGCCAACAGAGAGGGTTTGACACAGCTAATCACAAACATGGCTATATATTATTCCATTGCCTTACTCTTGGGATTGGAATGGGAGTAGACTAACTCTTAAATGGAGTTCTGCTGGGCAGTAAATCAATCCCACAGTCCCATGGCTGGTGAATGGATAATTGTGTAGATTTAAAATGACAAAATGCCTTGCATAAATCATAAGACGAGGCATGTTTTTCAGTTCAGCTTCGAGAATGTAATGTAAATGGACTCTCAACATTAGTTACTTATCAGAAAATAGAAAGACAATACTTTACTGGCAAAATATCTGTATTCCTCCAGGAAATTACAACAGAGCGGTTAGCCATAGATTATTTCAAACAATTGAGTTGGAAGGATTACATAAACAGCAATGTGATTTCATGTTGGTATGAGTTTGTATGAGTCGTGCAGCTGAAACAAGATTGTTGTCTGGTTAAATACAGTTTGTTCTGTAAATAAAGCAGTGAAAATCATGTGCAATAATGTATGCATGTGTGCCACATCTGTTCAAACTCTATGCTGAAAAATTTACATTTTCATAAAGAAACTTCAGCATGGTATTATACTGTCCTACTTATTGATACCTGGTGAGATATTTGACAGCTTAACCTCAACCTTTATCTATCTGTCTGTCTGTCTGTCTGTCTGTCTGTCTATCTATCTATCTATCTATCTATCTATCTATCTATCTATCTATCTATCTATCTATCTATCTATCTATCTATCTATCTATCTATCTATCTATCTATCTATCTATTTCTATCTATCTGTCTATCTGTCTATCTATCTATTTTTAGGTACAAAGTAAGCCTCATGTAAAAAATCAGCATGTCAAACACTACCCAACTCCAAAAGAGCAGGTAATCCTTAAAAATATTAAATTTACTCGTAGACCTCTGAAAAAAAATATTTTACATATACTTCTGCATTAAATTGTGTTTCCTATAGTATTCGTCATTTTTTCAGCCATATACCAATATTTTAATATATTGATAAATTCTATACAATTATACATTTTACATGTTAAAAAATAAGTTTTTTTCATCCATGTGCCTATATTTTAATATATTTATAAATTATATACAATTATACATTTTACATGTTAAAAATATATATTATTATTATATTATATGGATGTATCATAAAAAAATTATTGTTCAAAAACTTTGATTAATTTAGAAACAATAACTGACGTCTGTATGAGAGTCATTGAATTATTCACTCAACTGTTTTGTTAAAGAACACTAATTCAATCAAAATATTTCAATTTTTGTTTTATAAATTAATCCAGGATATATAATTTGCTTGCTTCAAAATTGTAAGTCTGTTATATGTTGCTTAAATTTAGGCTTTTTAAGAACAAAATTAAAAATATTCATAAAATAATAATAATTATTATTTTACTTTTTCCAATTTTTTTTAAGCCAGAGTCGGTGAAGCGTCATGCCAGTAACGATGGAGTTCTGCCCACATTTCTGCCTTTTGAGTCCAGCACACAGGACCCAGAGGATGAGGACAAGAGTGAGGAGAATGAGAGCCGTGTGGAGATGAAGAAAGCAGGGGCAGAAGAGCTTGATGGTTCAGAGGAAGGTGAGAAGAATACACCTTTGCTCCTGAGTGAGGAGGCACTGTCTCAGCTCCTGCAGGTCCCTGAGGATGTAGATGAACCTGCTGAGGAGGATGAAGATGATGATGACAGTCCAAAAAAAGACAAAGAAATGAAGGAGATGGAGGAGGGGGGAAAGAAAGATGGAGAATCTACAATGAAGAATAAAGATGGAACTGAAAAAAGAGAAGGTGAGAACAAGGTAGAGGATGCAAATGAGACCGACAGCAGTACTGAGTCAGAGATACCAATTGATTTGGACTATGCAGCTGACCGTGATGCTTCACAGCCACTTCCCACCAAGCTGGAGGAGGTCAAAGCTTCAACCATCAACACTAAGACAAAAGAGACGGATGAAGCTGAAGATGTGATTCCCACAGTCGCAGTGGACTATGATTCTCAGCAATCCAACACTGACTCTGAGGACATTGCAGAAGAACAGGACGTGCCAGCAGAACAAACCCAAGATGAGCCTTTACAAGACTCTGAGAATGACAATGAACAAGAGAAGAGTGATCAACAGGATGAGAAGAACAGTACTGAATCTGAGGATAGTGTTCTGTCTAGTGGCAAGAAGACAAAGAAGGAGAAGAAAAAGCAGAAGAATGAAGGTAACAGCCATGGAAAGAGCAAATCCAAGAAGCAGCGAAACAACCAGCAGCTGGAGAAGATGCAGAGTGACCAAGCCAGTACAATGGAAGCAACCGAAGAACATGCTCATAGGAAAGACCCAGAAAAACTGGAGGAGCCCACTGAAAATACAGAGCCTAAAACCAGAAAGAAGAATGGGAAATGGGTACAAAATGCATCACACATACAGTGTTATCTTAAAGTAGATGATAATTTTCTAGATGAACACACAACCGGACTCTAAGCTTTTCACAATACATGCTAGTACAGTGTATAGCCTACACACGTGCTTTTAGTAGATTAATGTGTTAAATTAATTTTAAATAAATGAATAGTACTTAAAGAAGTAGAGGCTAAATTCACTAACCATCGCAAACAGTTTAACTACATGTTATTAACACCATATGTAGGCTATTTACACACAGTGCAAACAAAATTATTGATCTTTTTTATGCAAATTGCAGCTCAAACACAAAAGTCAGCAATTCTGAAGTAAAATGTTCACTGATTAGCGCTAAAAGCATGTCCATATTTCTCTGAAATTTTATTATGTTGGTTCTTCGTCTATAGAGACCTTTCTCAAGTTAAATATTAGTGTTACTGAAAGGTTAAAGCCATACTGAGTATGAAACAAAATCACATTTAAGTTTACATTTAGTAGTTAATGAATTGGAAGTCATACATAAGAAAAAAAAAATCTTATTTGAAAAATCATGGATAGTTTAAGCAGGGGCGCTAGTTTAAAGTATTTGAATTAGACCACATAGTTTTAGTATATTCCCTCCAAAGTCTTTGAAATGTTTAAATGTGTTGGCTGTACCTCTTTACAGTCTCGCTTGGTGGGGATGAATCCCGTACAGATCAGGGCCGCTATGGAGCTTTACCCTGACATTCGACCCACCCATCGGCCCAGCGGACAGGGGTTGCTAGATGGTGAGTGTTGTTTCAACATTGTCTCCATAGCCCCAAATTCTTATTAGGAATCTGCTGAGCAGAGTTTTTCTTTAACATAGACTGTTAAACCGCCCTGGCTTAAGAAGTCAATGAGAGCCTTAGCCCCTGGTTTTCGCTCTATGCAAACCAACAGAGGGAAAGGAATGCTGGCACTTTATACAGAGTTATATATAACCTTTATTAGATGTCTCTTTTTTTTAGAGCCTTTTAAAGCAGCAGTGGATGCTTGATTTGAGGATACAGTATTTGACAAGATATTTACACATTCTTTCATTGTTTTATCCAGACCCCTGTGAGAACTTTCGCTGTAAAAGAGGAAAGACATGCAAAATGAATGATGAGAACAAACCCGTCTGTGTGTGTCAGGAGCCGTCAGAATGTCCTCCCAGTGTAAATGATTTTGAGCATGTAAGTATACGTAATTAGTTTAATTTGCATTCAGCTGATTTCACTAAAACTGCTTTAATTAAAAAATCAGAAAAAAAGGTACAAAGCTGTCACTGGGGTGGTACCCTAAGGTACAAAAGCTAATTTACCCGTAAATGGTACGTATACCATAAAGGTGCATATTAGTTCTTTAAAAGTACATGTTAGTACCTAAAGTGTAAATTTTATACCTTTTGAAAGAGCACTGCCCCAGTGACCATTTTGTAATGTGAGAGTGCATAGTTACATATTCCATTACAGATCAAACTTTCACTTAACAGATACTGATTGAAGAAGAAAAACACAAGTTTAAAAATAATTTGCTAATTAAAAGCTGTTATCAATGGGACATTTTCATTGTAGGTATGCGGAACTGACAATAAGACATATGACACATCCTGTCAGCTTTTTGCCACCAAGTGTGGCCTTGAGGGGACCAAAATAGGCCACAGACTTCACCTGGATTACACTGGATCCTGCAAATGTAAGAAACACTAATATGATTATTTTAATTATTAGCACCTAAGAGGTAAAATGTAAGTGTAAAATTAGCATGTGAGAAGAGATGTAAAGATTTTAGTTTCTGAAGATTTCTCAACAATGTCTCAGAAACTGCTCTCAGATTTACCAAGATACCAAAGTCTGCAATTACACTTCAGACACTTCAATATAATCTCAATTATTTCTCACTGAATTCATCCATTTCATAGTTTGGTCACACTTTATTTTAAGGTACAATTCTTGCCATTACCAAACCATTAATTATGACTTTTGCCTCAATAAACGCCTAATTTGCTGCTTATTAATGGTTAGTAAGGATGTTGTTAAATTTAGGTATTGGGTAGGATTAGGGATGTAGATTATGGTCATGCAGAATATGTGCTTTATAAGCAATAATAAACAGCCAATATGTTGATAATAGGCATGCTAATAAGCAACTAGTTAAAATTGAGAACTGGTCCCTATACTAAAGTGTTACCATTCTTTTAATGCATATCTACAGATTTTTGTCTATTATGATTTCTCCTAACATTTATTTTGTGTGTTTTGTCTGGCAGTTATTCCTCCATGCCCAGAGTCGGAGCTGGTGCAGTTCCCTCTGCGTATGCGGGATTGGCTGAAGAACGTGCTTTTGCAGTTATATGAGCATGAATCCATGTCTCCTGGCTTTCTCACAGCTAAACAAAGTATCAGGGTATGTCTATCAAATATACTGGACAGAGAGTTTTTCATCTAGATATCACATGTCTCCCAAAGAGACAAATAGTAGGTTTAAAATAATAAACGGGAGACTAATTCTACTCAGCTCTCCAACTTTTGACAGTAAAATACACTGTGTTGATGTACTACTTTGAAAAATAGCCCTTGATTGTATCTAAACCACCAAATATGAATTCATCACAGATGACGAATCTGCTCAACAGGTTCAGAAGATCTATGAGAGTGAGAGACGTCTTCATGCAGGCGAGCACCCTGCTGAGATTCTAAAGCAGGACTTTGAGAAGAACTACAACATGTACATCTATCCAGTGCACTGGCAGTTTGCACAGATGGACCAGCATCCTTCAGACAGGTGGGGGCTGTGTGTTTGTACAGACCTCGCAATATTCTTTAGTTTATCAGAAAGGAGAAATCCCAAATATCTTTGTAAATGAAGTCAAATTTCCTTCTAACTTTTGTCTTGCAGCCAGAGTTTTGACTGAAAGACTGATAAAAATATCTTTGAACCCTGATTCCTGAAACTTGCTTAAAGCTGCCCAATTAGACGAGAACATGCGATTTTGGGAAATTCTCTGCAGTTTGGAGCTTTACAGTATGTGCATACATTGGTCACGAATGGGCAATTCGTGGGCAAGACGTCTGAGGCAGAAACTATTCTAACTGTGACTTACTCATACAGGAGGTTCAGTAATATTTTTAGCCGGTGTGAGGATGTGGTTGAGGGACATTTCCAGAAAAAGACAGACTTGGTGCCAATATCCTCCACAACGTCAGTGGTTAGACAGAGACTTTTAAGCTGCAGTGTGGGGGAAATCTGCCTACGAATGATTTACTTATAAATGTCTCTCTCTGCATTAAACTGAGATGCAAGAAAATTTCATATAGTAGCTTTAAGAATGTAGTGTTGGTCTTTCAAATGGAGTGGACATGAAATATGCTCATAAGATTTTCTTCTGTTAATTTTTATGCTCATGACAAATTGTGTTTTTTTTTTTCTTTTCACATTATGCTGTTGCAGGTTTCTTTCTCACTCTGAGCTGGCTCCACTGCGCGTTCCCCTAGTTCCAATGGAGCATTGCACCTCAGTCTTTTTCCAAAAGTGTGATGCTGACAAGGACAAATTGGTCTCCTTCAAGGAGTGGTGCAGCTGCTTTGGCGTTAAGGAAGGTAAGACTATTTTGAAGGCCTCATCTTAAACAGTTCAAAGTGATTTTAATTTATTATTCATTCACTTTAAATGCATTATTTCTGCACATTTTAAATAAATCAAAAAACTTTAAAAACAAACCAGGTTTTTCAACTTTTTTGTATTTTCATTCCTACAGAGGATATGGATGCCAATCTGCTGTTCTGAGCAAGAGCGAATGCCTAAACAAGCATCTCTGAGATAATAGAAGCAAAGGTTGTCTTTTTTATTAAATATGGCAGATATAACATTGGAGGTCTGTACAGTGAAATTGTACTGTTTTGTATGTGTAGATCTTGATGGAACAGAATGTCTTAAAAAACTTTTTTTGATGCATTATATGTGTTGCATATTGGATATAAAAAAAATCAAATGAACTATAGTTAATAATTTAGTTGAAAACAAAATAGTTTTAGTTGCATTGTATGCATTCCAGGGGAAAAGTTTACATAGTGAATATAAACTAAATAAAATAGATTTTATAAAGATGTTGGAAATGTTTTCAGATTATGAAAAAATCACTCTTATATTTGCTTGTCAAATAATTAGCCTACATATTTATTGCAAATTATATTAATGGCTTAAATGAATAAATCAGGAATTTATTATTATTATTTTTAAATCCACCAAGCATTTTATATGACCATGTTAAAGATGGCTTTCTTAAAAAAATGATAATGTAATTGTTTAAAACTGATAATGTCTGTAACACCTCTATTAAAGTTCCATTTCGATTCGCATCACAAGTTTTATGTCCCAAAAGCTTTGGAAGCGGTTACACACACTGACAACAGTTACTGTGTTTGGAAAAGAACTGTGTGGGGCATGACACTGTAATTAAAAAAACAAAACAAAAATGTGTCTGGAAAAAAACAACCTTAGGAAGTCATTAAATTACTGCTGTCAGAGCTGTGTGCCTAAGTGTGCAGTGTAATTCAATGACCATGTGACTTCTGTGAGCAGTTGAAGCATTGCACACAGTCATCTTCTCTGATTAGACTGACTGCCTCACATGTAATGAACACTTTATCATTTGAGGACAATGACCTCAAATAACCTTATATCATCAGTTACATGTGCCAGAAGTACTAAATTTGGAAATATGTATCTACTAAAGCTGAATGAGACTCCTGCAACCCCACATATGACAAGTGGTTCAAGAATGTATGGATGGACAAATGCTCTGTGATTTTCTTATTTTCTTTTATGTAGGATGAATTAATGACCAAAAAATATATGCAAGAAAGAGTTGATTTATGAAAAAAAAGATAACTTTTGAACAATTTGATTTTCTCTTTACCATATCCTGTGTATTGGTGTCAGTATCTCCCAAAAACAGCTTTTCGCTGGATGCTTTTTTTCCCCCAGACAGATTCAGAGTTGAATAATTTTAGTTTGATTACAGATTTTGCATGCACACTCTGGGTCTCTGTCAGGTTTGATAAGATAAGACCACCCGGTGCTAAGATTTCAGAAAAAGAGTAAACAAATAAATGAATAAATAAATAGTGCAAGTGCAAGAAGGAATCTGGAGGAAGTAAAAAAAAAAAATCAAGCAACCAACTTCACAAGCCAGTGATACTGTTGACTTGTATCTCCCCAGAACAAATACTCTAAATCAGAAACATCTGCTTGTGACTATCATGCAAGAGTGCAGTCAAAAGTTTTATTGTGCTGATCATAAATACTTTACACTGAGTGAAAAGCTTATCGAAAGGCATAGATCAAAGAGAACAATGCATTTGACTAATGAGTCAATAGATTGGAGACATAAAGTGGTCAATATATTTTATTTAGTCTTCAGATCGATTTTTCATCAATCTTTAAAGTAGCCTAGCTACTCTTCCAATTAGAATAAATAGCTTGTCTAATCCTAATGTAAGACATAGGCCTATACATAACCCACCATAATATTGGCATATGAGTTTTAGCATTTCACATTTATAGGCCTACTTCTAAGTTGCTGAGGAATCTTGTTTGTTTGTATGCAGGTTTGTTTTACTTTTGTCTCTTTGTACACGAAAAACAATTTAAAATTCTTTATAAATAATGGAAACAAATATTTAAACTCTTATTTCAATATTTTTAAATACTGACTGCACTGTTTTATCAATATGATTGATTTATTTCACGGTTTTCTTGTTTATGATTCTTCAGAATCAATTGGCTACTTTGTACATAACCCTTCTTAGGAGTAACATGTTAGAGTTTGCTTTAACACGTTACAAATAGTTACAATGTTAATTGTTAGCATCTGCGTCTGTTCAAAGTTCGCGCGCTTACGGCAACTGGGCGTTTGTTTATTATTATTATTATTTTTTTCGCGATGTATTGTTCGTTTGCAGTGGATAAACAGGGAACTAAACTATATCTCAATTAAAAACTCATCGCAGTTGGCTCAGAGACACTGTTGAATGAACTAAAGGTCTTCATTTGAGGTAAACACACTCTTCACACTACCATTTTTTATTAACGTTTAACAAGAAAGTGTTTTTCCATGTATTCAGTTTATTTCCTGTTTATACAGTATATAACCTATATAAACACTCATATCGTTACACACATTTAACACAACAGTAAACATGTGCATACACATCCACACAGTTAAGAGGCTAAATCGCGCGCTTTTGACAGTCCAAAACATTAATCTCTCAATAAATATGCAATGATAATGCAAATATTTATTGATTCATGGAGCACATGAAGTATTCAAGTTTTGGCATCAAATAGAATATCATTTGAGGAGAGCGTTATCAAGAGAGCTTTGAAGTTTGATGGCTTATTTATGATTTGGATGCGTTACTGTAAACTGTGCTGGCTTACAGCCCCACGAGAACAGATATAAATAAAGCACTGGAAATATTAAATTAAACACTACAATTAAATGGAAGCATCTGTCATAGGAATTATAATTAGATTTTTTTTCCCAGTAGAGGGCAGCATTACATCAGTACAAATTTGTTTTAGTGACTACCTCGAATCTTTTCGAGGATGAGACTTTATAACAGATATTCAAGCATTTAATGTTTGTTAAACAAATACTGTATATTTATTTATTCTGCAAGAAACTATTTCAAAGGGCTGCTTTTGGTGTGTGCTTTTATCAAGTAGCTTTTTCTGAATATGGATTTGAAAGTCTGTTTTGAGGCTCTCTGGGGTTTCATCAGATATTTCTCTGGTTCTTGTAAGCATGTTAGCATCTGAATACAAAAATGACTCTCTTAGGAGAGGATGTTCAAACATGATCCTCGCTGACTTATAAAAACCAATGTTAGCCCTGGCATAATTGTTTGGCCGTGGCCCCAGAGCATTGTATGAATTAGATGAAACAGCTAATGGTGTACAGGTGACACTTCAAGGGCTCTCTGACACTAATGGAATATGAAGAGGGTGCATGTGAGATGTGCTGTTAGGGAATGCAGTTAGAAATCATATGTGTGTGTATGTGACTGGAGGAGCATCTGACTTGAACGTCCCCCTTTGATCCCCCATCCGGCTCTTTGTGAGTTTCCTGGTATCACCCTGTCCATTTAGCGATCGCTGCTGTAAATTACAGAGGCAAGAGGTCATTGGAAAAGCATGCCATGCATTTGGAAAATTGTGTGTCATTATTGCATATTATCATAGTTATTTTGTGAAACATCATAAAGGTGCTTTTGATGTTTTTTTGTTTTTTTTTTGGTGTATGTGTTGGTCTGGTATATAATCTTGATACTTTTTCTTTCTTTATATCTTTTTTTTTACTTTGATTTATGAATTATTTATAGCCTAGATGAAAAGCCTCAGTATTAGAAGAAGTCCCGTCTCCTCAGGTCATACCTAGTTGTTTTGGCAGAGATTGTCAGTTTATTGATTTCACATTAAGCTCACAACCTTTCTGCCCTTTCTAGCTCTGAATATTTAGATGAATTTTACTCTGCAAAGAAGACTTCATCAAATATTCATGTAACTATATCTGCGCAATCAAAGAGAGTATTTACTTATCTGCTAAAATACCATTCTACAAAACCATCTTGGTTCTTACTACCCTTTTGAAGCATCATTTAATTTTACCAAGAAAGACGATAATGAGTTTGCCGTACATCTAAGCAAGGCTACTGCAGTTGGTCTATGTAACTGGCTTACACGCAGCTTGTAAATTGATTTTTTTTGCATCACACAAGGTTCAAGGTTGGGATGAAATGTCCTTCTAATGGAATTAAATTTCAATTCAATCAAATGCAGTTGTTCTAAAAGCGGTTCATCCAATTTACCTTCACCTCTCTAGCTTGTTTTAGACGCATCTTCGTCTCAAATTAGACAGTAGTTTTGTAGGTTAGCATGGCTGATAAGATAGGTGTTGTGTCTATAAGTAAATGCTGTGTAATAATGTGCAACTGTTACATATAAATATGCTAAAGTAGTATTGTGCATTTTTTTTAGGTATATTTATTTAATATCTTGGGCTATTTTGTGATTATTATTTTTTTCACAATGTCATCACATCCAGTGTTGTTTTTGTAACTAATCCTATTAAAAACTATATTTGTTAATTGAAATAAAGCTAAAATGCAATATAAATATTAGAAGATGAAAAACTTTAAATGAAAATTAGAAATGTTTCCTGGGCACAAACTGAAATAAAACTAAAACGGATAATTTAAATAAATGTAAACAAATAAATATATATAATTGAATGAATGAATGAATGAATGATAAAAAAATACTAAAATTAAAATGAAAACTAAAATTTAAATGCTAATTCAAAATTTGAATATAAATCATAATATAAATTGTTTATATGTAATTAATACTAAAACAAGACTGTTCATATGCAAGTTTGGTAAATTAGCATTTTTGTCATTTTATATAAATACATACATATATGTATACATTTAATTGTTAGTTGAACTTGAGAAAAAGCCAAATTGAGGTAATGTGGAAAAATGTGGAACTACAGGTGCATCTCAATAAATTAGAATGTCGTGGAAAAGTTCATTTATTTCAGTAATTAAACTCAAATTGTGAAACTCGTGTATTAAATAAATTCAATGCACACAGGCTGAAGTAGTTTAAGTCTTTGGTTCTTTTAATTGTGATGATTTAGGCTCACATTTAACAAAAACCCACCAATTCACTATCTCAACAAATTAGAATATGGTGACATGCCAATCAGCTAATCAACTCAAAACACCTGCAAAGGTTTCCTGAGCCTTCAAAATGGTCTCTCAGTTTGGTTCACTAGGCTACACAATCATGGGGAAGACTGCTGATCTGACAGTTGTCCAGAAGACAATCATTGACACCCTTCACAAGGAGGGTAAGCCACAAACATTCATTGCCAAAGAAGCTGGCTGTTCACAGAGTGCTGTATCCAAGCATGTTAACAGAAAGTTGAGTGGAAGGAAAAAGTGTGGAAGAAAAAGATGCACAACCAACCGAGAGAACCGCAGCCTTATGAGGATTGTCAAGCAAAATCGATTCAAGAATTTGGGTGAACTTCACAAGGAATGGACTGAGGCTGGGGTCAAGGCATAAAGAGCCACCACACAAAGACGTGTCAAGGAATTTGGCTACAGTTGTCGTATTCCTCTTGTTAAGCCATTCCTGAACCACAGACAACGTCAGAGGCGTCTTACCTGGGCTAAGGAGAAGAAGAACTGGACTGTTGCCCAGTGGTCCAAAGTCCTCTTTTCAGATGAGAGCAAGTTTTGTATTTCATTTGGAAACCAAGGTCCTAGAGTCTGGAGGAAGGGTGGAGAAGCTCATAGCCCAAGTTGCATGAAGTCCAGTGTTAAGTTTCCACAGTCTGTGATGATTTGGGGTGCAATGTCATCTGCTGGTGTTGGTCCATTGTGTTTTTTGAAAACCAACGTCACTGCACCCGTTTACCAAGAAATTTTGGAGCACTTCATGCTTCCTTCTGCTGACCAGCTTTTTAAAGATGCTGATTTCATTTTCCAGCAGGATTTGGCACCTGCCCACACTGCCGAAAGCACCAAAAGTTGGTTAAATGACCATGGTGTTGGTGTGCTTGACTGGCCAGCAAACTCACCAGACCTGAACTATGGAGTATTGTCAAGAGGAAGATGAGAGACACCAGACCCAACAATGCAGATGAGCTGAAGGCCACTGTCAAAGAAACCTGGGCTTCCATACCACCTCAGCAGTGCCACAAACTGATAACCTCCATGCCACGCCGAATTGAGGCAGTAATTAAAGCAAAAGGAGCCCTTACCAAGTATTGAGTACATATACAGTAAATGAACATACTTTCCAGAAGGCCAACAATTCACTAAAAATGTTTTTTTTTATTGGTCTTATGAAGTATTCTAATTTGTTGAGATAGTGAATTGGTGGGTTTTTGTTAAATGTGAGCCTAAATCATCACAATTAAAAGAACCACAGACTTAAACTACTTCAGTCTGTGTGCATTGAATTTCACAATTTGAGTTGAATTACTGAAATAAATGAACTTTTCCACGACATTCTAATTTATTGAGATGCACCTGTACACTGTAGCCAAGTCAAACCAAGGAGACCATTTGAAGATAATTTTACTTTTAATTTTAGTCTTTTATATTGTTGATGCAGTCACATCATGTTTATCTGATTTCAGAACTAATGCAGACATAGTGACATTATACATCCAACATTTCAGTTACTGTATGCAATAAATAAAAAAGTAAACATGGAAACCTCACTGCAGTATTTGATTTGGATAAAAACTGGATACAATCTAGAGAAAGTTTACTTGCCTGCTATCAGATTGTGGATCAGCCAAGGTTCAGGATAGTAAAAGATTACAAACGTCTCACCTGAGTCAGAATTTAGATTTTTCACAGATGTGGAAATAATACTGATAAGACACACTGGAAAGCCTGTTATCTAAAGAGTTTCGTAGAGAGTTTCTGGTTCATTGTTCACCCGAAAAATGTTTACATGGTTTCCCTAAAGAGACAAGAACATCTTTGAAAACCTCTATTGTTGTTTATTCTCTATTACAAAGGGTGTAATGAAAATGTTTGATAACATTTTGAAAGTTTATGGGGCTCATCTTTAGGCTATATATACTAGGATAGGTATCAGTGTAATGGAGTTATCATTGTTGTCTGTCTGACGCTCACACAGTCTGTTCTTCCCTGCTGCATATATTGCAATTAGAACTAATTGTTTGTCACAGTCTTCGCAGCTAAACTTATGGCTGTTGATTCAGCCTGATAAACAGATGTTAATTGGATTTCATTTAGCAGGAGGATAACGTATAGCCTGTTCAGAGGCCTAAATGATTTCTGTGGATCGTAGAAAGCTTGTTCATAATCTTAATGAGGCGATTTATAAAAACATTCAATTACTCTGTGATAGGTTAACACAGGACTGGGTATAGTTTTGCATCACAATTCATTGGCAGACTAACAAAGTACTTGTTTACCTTTGTGTTATTTCCCTGTGTTGTCAAAGTAATGAGCTTGGGTCCTGTGATGGAATGTACTTGTTAATTTAAAAAAGAATTAATACAAGTAGGAAATACAAAAAAATAATAATATTCTTTTGTAAATAACACTGATGTAATATAAAGCTATATTATATTATATTATATTATATTAGGCTATATTATGAGTTTTAAGGTCAATAACTTGAGGCTGGTCCACATAAAATCAGTGAAATCCTGTCTTATGACAATACAAGACCAATGTTCAGTTAGAATTTATGTAATGTTATTTAGTCATTAATTTTTTTAAATAAAATTGTTAAAAGTTTAGTATTAATGCATTTGAACAACAACAATCATATCTTCTACCAAGTAATACAGGTCATTATCCTGCCTGCAGGCTTTTTGTGGTTGCAGATCAACTTGGCACATTAATCATTTTAAAGTCATTTTATAATGCCTTTGGATCCAATCAGAATTAATCAGAGTCAGAGTGGGTACTACAGTTTTATAAATTCTGATATTAATAAAGAAAATTCAGTGAACTTCAAATGGAGCCCTAGTTCTCCTTCAGAGTGAACATCACACTGCTCTTCAATCATCTGCTCAGATGGTGTCACACAACTCTAATTGATAGCTGTTGCAAGGAGTCCAATGCAGAGCCACTGGGGTGGGCTTGGAAACCACTAGTTTGCTGTACATTTTCTAAAGAGAGTCACATCAGAGTTTCTATTAACACCCCATCCCTCTTGCCAGCTTGGTGAGATCGATGAATGATCCATGTCACAGTGGCAAAATCAATACTAAACGCATAGACATGACTTTAGAAGCACAGAGTGTTGTTAAGGTTGCGTCTTGGCGAGAATTATTTATTTTCCAACATGCTTTTATAGAGTGTTTTGGTGTTTAGTTTATTTAATGCATGGTTAACAGTGCTACAGCAAATGTGGAAAACAGTTTGTCTCTGACATTGTCACTAGATTGTAATGAGATTTGTAGCCAGTGTTGACCCTGTGGATAATGAGGAGACAATGCCTGAAAAACAAGTTGCTGAGGTACATCCTTTCTCTTTTGTTCAGTTGTTTTGTTCTGAATTCTGGTATGCAACCAGCCAACTGACTGTATCTCACTGACCAGCAGTTGTCTTGCTTAGATCTGATACAGATTTTTTTCCTTCAGCAAATGCAAAATGACATATTGCAAATGCTGATTGTTATCCATGGAGATTTGTATGGGGTTCGGTTCAGTCAACAGAGCAGTCTGTGCATATTGAATGTGATTTGTTTTTATTCCTGAAGCTGCACATGAACATACCTTTTACAGCAGGCCCTGGAGGGACAAAGACACAATCACACATCAAAGTTACTCCAACAACTGCATCCAAAATCAGTTTATTGCAATAGTTTGTTCATGTGGTTCTCCTTTTTTTTTTTTTTTTTTTTTTCAGCAGGCTTCACATTGATTTGCACATTGACATTTCTTGCTAATTTCGCCAAGCATGTCAGAGGCAGTCGTTTAATTGGTCACCCCTCTTCCATTCTTAATGAGTGAGTGTGACAGGCCTCTAACAGAAGAGTTGGTAGGTTTGACACTGGTTGTTGTGTGGTGGAGGAAACATGGGCGCCCATTAATAAACCCTCTTTTATTTAATTTTCAAAAACATAAAATGTGTTGTTAAAATATAAAATGTGACTAATTTATTAATAGAGTAAATTAAAAGGGAACCTGTAATGTTTAATGTTATTGTTCTCAGATTAAATTGTGTAGATTGTTTGATTCTGAATTTTAAAGGATAAGTTCACTTCCAGAATAAAAATGTCCTTATAATTTACTCACCCCCATGTCATCCATGATGTTCAAGTCTTTCTTTCTTCATTCGAAAAGACATTAAGGTTTTTGAGGAAAACGTTCCAGGATTTTTCTTCATAAAGCGGTCTTCAATGGTGGCCAATGGGTTGAAGGTCTAAATTGCCGTTTCAGTGCAGCTACAAAGGGCTCTACATGATCTCAGACGAGGAATAAGGGTTATCTAGCGAAATGATTGGTCATTTTCTAAAAAATAAAAATGTATATACAGTACTTTTTAACTACATTTTTAACCACAAATGCTCGTCTTGCACTAGCTTGACTTCACGCATTACGCAGTCACGTTGGAAAGGTCATGTGTGACACAGGCGGAAGTACTGACCCAGTGTTAACAAAGAGAACGTGCAAAGAAAGTCAAACATCCTTTACAAAAAAGGTAAAACAAGGATGTCAGACTGATGAGATGGAGTTTTTCGCCCTATCCTACCTTTTTGTAAATTTTCATTCTGGAAGTGAACTAATCCTTTAAGTTGCCAATATAGTAATTGTGTTGCATAAAAATGTGTGTAACCATTTTTATTTAATCAATACATCACAGTTGTCTGCTCTTTCCCCCACACACTTCTTTGTGTCTTTTCTCTTTTATACCACTGCCCCTTCCATATCTAGGACTGTGGATGTTATGCTAGTCATTAGATGTGGACGATGAATGTTGGGTTAAATTAGTGGTAATTTATGTGGTTATAAGGTGCGATGCTGCATAAAAGCTGTGCTTAAATATTCATCACTTCAGAGGTGTTTTTTTTACTGCTTTGGTTTTGTGTGGATCAAATGCAGTCTTAAACTTTGTCATTACAGAGTATTTATTTTATAATTATATAGGCCAATGTATACATGCTACTAAAGAATTTAGTTAAATCTGAACTTTTTTTGACAGCTGTCTCCATATAAATAATCATCCTTCAGCTAATTAGCCTGACACACTAATATATGATTAGAATGCAAATTCATGCACACAGGAAGTGTTTAAGAGGGCAGTTTTGACCGCTTTCATCAAGTATTTAAAAAGCAATCATGTCATAACGTGCTCTTCAGTGTCAGTTGGGGAAGCCTTTGGTACTATTATACTGCAAGATTTCATATACCTCACATTTTAGTCATATTCACCGTTTGTAGATAATTGATCGCTGACTCATTGCGTTTTCTTTAAGATCTTGCAAACATTTTTGTATTCAAGCTCTATACAAATAGTTAATTTTACTTATAATTCTTATGTTTTCCTCATGGCTCTGATGTGCAAGTCATGATATTTCAAACTCAGTAACCCACTGTACATTTAGCTCGTCCTCTCTTTCACGCTTTGCGGTTGCACATTATAAATGTGCCCAGCATTGAGTTTTATCTTGATATCCATAACGGTAATGGTGCATTAGATGAAACTAGCCAATGCTGAGAGGCGCTATAGCATTTCAGCAGACTTTCGGGTGCTTGTTAACTTTCACCCTTATCGCTGCTTGTCCTCAGCCTAGCCTCTCTGGACCAGTAGGATAAATCAATAACTTATTCCCCAAGCAAATCCTATTTCTAACCCCTGAAACACCCCAAGCAGAAAACCAGCAGCTTTCTGTAGCCTTTATTATGTGGAGACTGTGGTGCATGTAGGCGTGGAAACAAATAGCCACAATTTAGTGATGGTGCTTTGATGAGACACAGAGAAATCTGTCTGACATGCAGAATCTAATTGAGTCTCTAGAGTCTGATGTTCTCTCTCTATCTCTCTGATGCCACTGGATTTGGCTGCAAACCACAAGCTGAATTCATTGCACAACATGAAGCAGGACCATAGGTGTATGTGAAGGCAACATGTTTTTTTATTCGCAAGAAATTCGTTCCTATCAATCTTGCACAATAGCAGTGCTCACTAGGATCTCTACGGACGCTTGCCACATAGAAGAATGACTGATGTGTGAGGAAATGCAGAAGCTGTGGCCTAATTATAACTTGGGGAACATGTTCAGTAATGACTCTAGCTTTTTACATTGCATTGTTAGCCTTGATGAGTGTTGCATGCAGCCAACATGTTTCTGGTATCGCTGGAGCTTCACATGCAGGCAAAAAAAGATGCAGAAATCCTTGCTAGCTTGCCTCGAGTTTCTGTAGATGGAGCTATTGGCCTCGTCTCTGCAGCTGAAAATATATCCTCAGGAATCCAAAAGCCCACAGGGCCTGATTAATTTAAAATAGGAAGTGTAGCAAAACAGACTTTTAATCACTTCAAGACTGATATGGTGAACTGGGAGAACATATCTTAAAAACCCTCAGAAAGTGATATTTATCGGAGAAAAATAATAATTTAATATTCTGTCAGCAAGGGCACACTTATCACCATCACGTTATTCATGCTGTCACTATTGTGATTGAATGGCACTTCCTTCTGAGGGATTATGAAATATTATGTCGATTCTATTGTGTTGTTATGCTGTTATTTTATGCTGTGTTGTGATGCAACTCAATTTATAGACATAACAATAATACAGGTGCATCTCAAAAAATTATAATATCGTGAAAACGTTCATTTATTTTTGTAACTTATTTCAAAAAGTGAAACTTTCATATATTCTTGATTCATTGCAGGTAAAGTAAAACATTTCAAAAGTTTTTTTTGTTTTTTTAATTGATGATTAGAGCTCATTTCATGAAAGTCAAAAATCCAGTATCTCAAAATATTAGAATATTTACATTTGAGTTTAATTAAATGACCATCCCTACAGTATAAATTCCGGGTATCTCTTGTTCTTTGAAACCACAATAATGGGGAAGACTGCTGACTTGGCATGGTCCAGAAGACAATCATTGACACCCTCCACAAAGAGGGTAAGTCACAGAAGGTCATTACTGAAAGGGGTGGCTGTTTACAGAGTGCTGTATCAAAGCATATTAAATGCAAAGTTGACTGGAAGGAAGAAAATGGGTAGGAAAAGGTGCACAAGCAACATGGATGACCGCAAGCTTGGGAATACGGTCAAGCAAAGCTGATTCAAACACTTGGGAGAGCTTCACAAGGAGTGGACTGAAGCTGGAGTCAGTGCATCAAGAGTCACCACGCTCAGACATCTTCAGGAAAAGGGCTACCAAGCCACTTCTGAAACGGAAACAATGTCAGAAGCATCTTACCTGGGCTAAGGAGAAAAAGAACTGGACTGTTGCTCAGTGGTCCAAAGTCCTCTTTTCAGATAAAAGTAAATTTTGCATTTCATCTGGAAATCAAGGTCTGGAGGTCTGGAGGAAGACTGGAGAGGCACAGAATCCAAGCAGCTTGAAGTCCAGTGTGAAGTTTCTGAAGTCAGTGATGATTTGGGGTGCCGTGACGTCTGCTGGTGTTGATCCATTGTGTTTTATCAAGTCCAAAGTCAATGCAGCCGTCTACCAGGAGATTTTGGAGCACTTTATGCTTCCATCTGCTGACAAGCTTTATGGAGATGCTGATTTCCTTTTCCAGCAGGACTTTAGCACCTGCCCACAGAGCCAAAACCACTTCCAAGTGCTTTGCTGACCATGATATTACTGTGCTTGATTGGCCAGCCAACATGCCTGACCTGAACCCCATATGGAATTCTATGGGATATTTTCAAGAGAAAGATGAGAAACAGTCGATCCAACAATACAGACGAGCTGAAGGCTCAATAGTGCCTCAGCAGTGCCACAGGCTGATCGCTTCCATGCCACACCTCACTGATGCTGTCATTTTTGTGCTAAAGGAGCCTTGACCAGTATTGAGTGCATAAATTAACATAATTTAAAGAACTTGTACTTTTTTGGTTTGAAAATCTTTTTTTTTTTGATTGATCTTAGGAAATATTCTAATATTTTGAGATACTGGATTTTTGACTTTCATAAGCTGTAAGCTCTAATCAAGATTAAAACACAAAAAACTTTTGAAATATTTTACTTTACATGTAATGAATCTAGAATATATGAAAGTTTCACTTTTTGAACCAAGTTACAAAAAAAAAAAACATTTTCACGATATTCTAATTTTTGTAGATGCACCTGTATAATTAGTTTATTGTGTAAGTACATGATAATGTATTCCTCCCAAGCTACTGGCATGCTTTGTGTATATTAATTATTATATATATTTCCCCCTAACTTTAACATTCAGGTTCTTTGTAATGGTTTACATGCATAAATTTCGTTACATTAAGACTGATTAAGGGGCCATGAGATAACATTTTCTTTTCATTATTTAAAGTTATACCAGTAATAAAAATATTTCAGAATTTAATAAGATATGTCAGTTGATTTCTTTGTATTAATTATTTAAAACTAAATAAGGTAAGGTAAGATTATACTAAGGTTTGAGATGCAAATGTGCAATTTAATGAACTACAAATATTCTTCATTAAAGATTGATTTGTTTTGATATTTGATATACTGTATGCAGATTCTTATTCTTATTGTAAGCTACTGTAAACAGCATCACCACCTCTATGATGTTTTTTTTTTTTGTGCAAGTGTTTGGTTGAATATCTGGGTCAACTGAGAACATATACAGAGGCCAGTGACAATTTCATATGGGCACAAGCCAGAATCATATGATCAAATATTTGCAGTTAATAAATTCATTTCTTTGGTGAAAGTTAATAATCTAATACACCACTCCTGGAAAACAACATGACTCTGCAAACAAAGGCCACAATTGATCGCCCACTCGCTTTACTGTAACTGAGGCCTGCATGCCATTCTAGATTAGAGTAATTACAATACCTAATTAAATAAAAATTGACTCACCATGGCTCCCAACGTGACTTTGAGAATGAATACAGCAGACATAGCATGGCATGTAATCTGCAAGATTAAAGACCCCTTGAAATTGCTTAACGAGTGCAATTTTCTTACATGTTTACTACTGAAACGGCAAGTTTGGGCAGGATATTGAATTTAATTTTTTTTTTTTTTTTTTCATATTTTACATGTGTAAATAGCTTACATATCTTCATCTACAGTAGCTTACATATAGGGGTACACTCGTTTTTTTTTTGGTGTCAAAGATAATGCTTATCGACTAAACCACAGCTCTCTTAGTATTGATTGCATGTGGTCTTTAAGCAAAATGTTTTGCTACACAACAACATCAGCTCCATGTTGATGTAATATAACTTTGAAAGAGAGTTCTGGGGAAGAAATGTTTATTTCCTTCAGGGATAGAAGGGAGGGTAAAAAAACTTTTCTGAAGGGAGGATAGTCACTATAGCTTTTTATTTCTTTCCAATGAGCTGGAGCTCCTTATGGAGACAGATCTGCTGCAGGGTTTAACATAATGACGCATTGGCAGCCACCGCCCGTGGTTAATTCAAATGACCTTTTCTCATGTTTTCTGCCATGTAGAGCAGGTGTAGAGTTGTAAATGTTCATTGATGATCTTGTTAAATTATATTTTGCTGCTAATGCCTCTCGCCAACTGTCTTCTCAGAGGCTAATAATAATATATTTGTTAGGGGGCAAAAATAGGAGAATCTTGGCCATTAGATAACCAGTCCTTTTTTGTCTGGCTATGTTTTGGTTTGCTATCTAATATATTTATTAGAAAAGCAGCACATTATGTTCTGATGGTCTGTGCTCTTTAAACCACTCCTTTATAACAGATTCTCTGTTAATGTAATTACATTTTGCGTGAGCGTGTTTGCTCTGAGCTGATAAAAGTAACCTCTCCTCAGTGCGCTGTGTCCCCAGACCTGCAGTGTGGCTTTCATTTTCTGCTGTTCTAAATGGGCTGAAAGGAAATTTGGAAGAGAGAACCATAAGCTGAATTCAGCGAACGTGAGCCAGCCAACAGGAGCTAAATTTGGTCTTGTGATCTACCCACAGGACACCTACAGAAACTTTTCACTAAACAAATAGGTTATTCTCTTGTGCACTGTAATATATGCCTATTCTGTTGGGTGGTCGACTGTAACACTGAGAGCAGGATTCAAGCATGTACTGTTTAAAAATGTACAAATAACAATCAGAAAATACATTGATTTAACTAAAACAATGTAGTACTGTAAGTAACCTTTTTACGGGACACAAAAACATTAAAATTTACGGTAATATTTTGGGTTTTTATTTTGGATACTAATCAATTTACTGTTTCTTTACTTTTCTTTCTTCCCTGGTTCAAGTTTGACTTATGAACCAAGCACTAACTTATCAACACTACATTAATATGCATTATACGGAGGCAAGATGAAAAGAAAATAACATCTAAACTTTTCTGAAGACAGTCAGTTCCCCTCAGAGATACATTCATAAACTCCCACCCCAGTTCAATATTTTGAATTTTCTTCCAGTATTTCATGCACCATGAACAGTGAGCTTGCTCTGCCTGGTACTGTATTTTCTCCTCTTTGCATCCGTCTTCAGTGTCTCTGGCCTCTGTTAATGGCCGTTTTCAAATTTAATAATATTTCCACACAAATTACATTTTGGAAAATATTTGCAATGCAGTTTGTGTTCAAGGAATTCTGAGAAAAAAAAAAAAAAAGTTCAAAAGGGGCTTCATTTATGTTATTCATTCATATATATTTTTTAGCCCCACATGATAGCAGTTGTATGAAAAGAACAATCTGAGTCACATTTCACATACAGACACCATTCAAATCTGTTAGTAAATATGAGTAGCATTTACTAACTGATGTGAATATAGTCCAAGTTATACATTTAAAGTGAATCATTGGTGGTGTAACTGAATTCATCCAGCATCTAAAATACGGTGCAGCTCCATCTGCCCTAACAGATAATTCTACAATATGTAATAAAGCTCAGGAGAAGAAGAGGCAACCATTTGCATAATAGCCAGATAATGTCATATGTCCAGCTGAACCATGCCATTGTGTACATGGGTGGTTATCTTAAGGCTATTTGAAATGTTTGGACTGAGGAGGAGGATTTTTTTCCCTCTCACACATGAGAATACAAATATGAAGCAGCTGCATATATTTTGCATATGTTTTAAAGTAAGTCATGGGATAATGTGGGAAGTGAGGTGAATGGACCATAGTATAGGCTAAAGGTCATTGTTGCTGTTGGGCAACTGTAAAGGATGCGTCTCAATTCACATACTCTCGAGCTGCACGATTAATCGTTGAAGATCACGATCTTGATTCAAACACCCACATGAACTCATTTATAAATGACAATGATTTGCCAGTGTATTAAATCCTTGAAAAAGTCATACTGGAACATTTAAATCTGTGAGCAGTTACCATGTTTAGGTAGGAAACAGCTTTACAAACAGCCTTTTCAATCACAAAGTATTATTTCTGTCTTACCATTATTCATATTATCACAGAAATACTGGATGAAAGTTTATAGTTCGGATATAAACATTGATGTCTATGGTAGCGATCAGAATAGAGCAAATCACCTTTTGAAAGGAATTGGCGCTTCAAATAATGTTTGTGTTAATTACATTGTTTTCTACTAGGTGGCGACAAGTGACTGTTAAAAAAAATATTTGTCATTTGAATGATTCATTTAAGAGATGAAAAAATAATGCAAATTAATTAAACACTTTTAAATGGACTGTAGTAATTAATATTTTGTCACAGCCTCTAGTAAATTACACATTATTTAAGAGGGAACCATGGGAGCATCATGATCTCTATTTGAGACCAAAAAAAAAAAAGTTTTATCCAGAATCGTGCAGCTCTACTAAATAGCATTTGAAATTAGAATTATTGTGTCCCAAATCGTAGTATGTTGGAATGAGTATTCCAAAAAATACCTGGATGGTTTCATTTTTAAGTAGAATTGAGTGAAATTTGTTTCAATGATTAATAATCACTGGTGGAAATATATTTATTTAATGATATCTGCCTTATGTTTAATCTGCAACAACATTTTGAACTTTTATAAAAATACATTTGGTCATTAACTTTTAAATACATGCAAACATATAAAGAGAGTTCTTGGCATGAAAGACCCACAACTGGTAGATCAACGTGCTACTTTATTTCTCTCCAATATGGTATTGAAACGAAATGTGGAGGATGTTCACTGTGACAAGATGATTGACAGGGCAGTTTAAACTCTGACAGAATGCACATAGCTAAGCAACAGAGCGGTCTGTTAAAGATGCAATAATTACGAAGTAGTATATCCCAAAACATTTTTGCTATATGCTCAAAAGTAGTATTTTTTTTCTTCAAAAAGGTGTAGGCAAGTTGGGACATAAGGATTCATTGTCCTTTGATTAGTTGAATGGTTTGAGTCTTTTCATTTTTAAAGATCTTGCTACTGTTCAAAATGTTAGTTTAAGACGTTTTTATGTTTTTGAAATTGAAGCTACTGTTTGACAATGTAGTGTTTAATCAAACATACAGCCAAAATGGGAATATTTAGAATCCTGTCATTCTATCCACAAAAATATTACTAAGCACAACTGTTTTCTACAATGATAATTAGAAATGTTCCTTGAGCATCATATCAGCACATTAGAATGATATTTGAAGGTTCATGTGACACTGAAACCTGTAGTATTAATGGCTGCTAAAAATAAAGCTTTGCATCACAGGAATAAATTACATTTTAAAATGCATTACATTAGAGTTCTTTAAATTGTAATTATTTCACAATATTCCAGCCTATTTCTGTCTTAAGAAAAAACAAAACAAAAAAAAACAAACTGCATCAGAACAGATAGAGAAGTGCACAAGAAAAGGACAAGTAAATCTCTAGTTTAGCTTGAGGACCAAACTCCTCATTGGTGCTCAGCTTGCAGCTTCATTGACCAGAAACTACAGTATATATCAAAGCATGAGTGAAGAGAAGAAGAGAGAAAGATTCTGGAGAAGAGGCTGCAAGAGTGGCTGCAGAGTGAAGAGGCTGCAAGAGTTGCAGAGTTTCAAAGAAAAAGCCTGACACTGGCAAATAAAAAAAGGCTAGGATGGACAAGAGAACATACAGATTGGATTGAAAACGATTAGGCTGATGAAGAGTATTAAGAATGGATGAAGTTTGAGGTGTTGAACTGTTGTGGGAACAAATTAGTCGTAAGGGCTGTGAGAAGCGTCCTACAAGCCAGTCACACCAGTGGGAGGTGCATGGAATGAAATGTCTGAATATCTTCTGTCTGCTAGAATTAATTTCTTATCTTCTTGGTGATTCAAACTGTATTAGTTTTAAGCGTTACAGTTATAGTGAATGTACACTAAACTTTTTAATGTAGCTCCACACAGTCAGGTTTTATTATTATTATTATTATTATTATTATTACATTTTATTCATTAATTTAAACTAATATTCATGCAATGAATTCTGCACCACAGCAGCCCCTATTGTAAATAAACCCTACTGTTCTTGCCATATTTGATAACTCGTCTGCTCTGGATATTTTATTCCTCATCATTGTTTAAAAATTCTGTGGTAATTCTCCCAAAGTTTAGTAGCGGCAGGTGTGGCCCATGCTGAGACAGTTATTCATATACTGTCTGTAAGAAGTGTTACAAATCCCACGCTGAGCACTACAGGCTCTTACACAGCACATAAATAAACACCCCACACCAGGCACATCACCTGGCGGCCATTACTCTGCCTCCCTCATAAGGTGAAGTGGTGGTGCGTCTGTGGGACACAGAGCAATCTTTTTATTGATAACAGCAGGTAGACAAACACATAAGGCATTTATATCACTGCCACCAAACACAGAACATCGGTTCTTTGCACTCGGCAAGCTGTTGCAGTTTAATCAGACATGTATTATTCAAATAGAATGTTTGCCTAAAAAACAGAGAAAAAGGAAATTCAATTTGATGACTATAAAATCTAACACAGAAAGGATTAGAGTGGTATATGTATTCCTACTGTATTATGACACATTGTATTCTGTAATAAATATGTAGCATGTATAAAATACATTATTTAACATAATGCACAGTGTTGTAACAATGATATTTAGAGATATAGTTCATGGTTATTGTACAAGAAAACAACATTTTCCTATGTTCATAATTACTCAAATGCAACACCCACACAGGACACATTGACAGCCCTTTAAAATGGTAGCAGAACATGAATTGCATTCAAAAACCCTTCTCGATCTTTCCAGAACGCCCACATGTTATTGTTTAGTATTAATGCTTCACACTTGCTGCTTTTGGAGTCACATTTGAGGCTGATTGGTACACTAATGATTACAAAGGATGAAGCCTAGATATAGAAAAGAAGAGAAAAAAAACATGTATAGATGTGTTCGCAGTGCGGGCATAATTAAGGAAGGCAATTCTGTTAAATTTCTTGACCAATTACTGTCAAATGTGACTCAATTAATACTCTTCTGCAAAATAATAATTGTCTTTTTTAAATTAATAACTGCTGTTAATCAAGTGGCATCAGAGCAGCAAGTAGTTACATGGCTGATGAACCAGTGATGTACCTGTTAAAAATAAAATTTGCAACAAGGACACTTTATAGTTATAGAGTGAACATGAACAGTGAATGTGAGGCTGTCCATCATTTTAAAGGGATAGTTCACCCACAAATAAAAATTATGTCATTAATTACTCCCCCTCATGTTGTTCCAAACCTGTAAGACATTCGTTCATATTCAGAACAGAAATTAAGATATTTTTGATGCAATCCGTGAGCTTTCTGACCCTGTATAGAACTACCACATTCAAGACCTAGAAAGGTAGCAGGGACATTATTAAAATAGTCCATGTGACATCAGTGGTTCAACTGTAATTTTATGAAGCTACGAGAATACTTTTTGTGTGTAAAGAAAACAAAAAATAGAGACTGACTTCCGTGTCAGTCTTCACCTCGCATTCACGACAGTACCATGACACATGCGTGTGATGCTGCTGACGCAGGACGCTGCGCCTTGTTTGCAAGCAGAGGAAAGCACACACATGTGTCAGGGTACTGTCGTGAACATGTGTCGAAGACTGACATGGAAGAGAATAAATTGTTGAATAAAGTCATTATTTTTGTTTTCTTTGCACACAAAAATTATTCTTGTAGCTTCATAAAATTACGGTTGAACCACTGATGTCACATGGGCTATTTTAACGATGTTCTTACTCCCTTTCTGGGCCTTGAGGTAGTTGTGTTGCTGTCTATGCCGGGTCAGAAAGCTCTCGGATTTAATCAAAACTATCTTAATTTGTGTTCCCACGATGAACGAAGGTCTTGCAGGTTTGGAACGACATGAGGGTGAGTAATTAATGACAGAATTTTCATTTTAAGGGGGAACTAACCCTTTAAAAGGGTTATCGGATGCAAAATTAGTTTGAACATAAATGTGTGTTGGAAGTGTGTGTACACATCCATCATATAATGATAAAAATCCACCCAGTGTTTTTTTTTTTAAATCCCTATTTTAAAATCCTCTTTCTCAAATCAGGCTGTTCAGAGATTCCTGTCAGAATGACGTAGTTCTGTACAGGCCCCTCCCACAATAGTTGATTGACAAGGCCGTCTTACCCTAGACCCGCCCTGAGTGAGCTGAGAGCTGTCCGCCATTGTGTCAACTCCGGTGCAGGGAAAGACAAGAACGCCTCCGATTAAGAGATTGAGGTGTTTTGTTGTGGGATGTAATAATGAATATAGCAGTCGTCATTAACTCCCGACATTTGAGCCACTGAAGACGCGGAAGATTAATGTTACTTTCGTTTTGAAGGGAATGCGCTGATCCCGATCTGCCTAAATGAGTCTGTTCGTGCAAATCATTCGTGATCCAGCTTCATCTACAGAAGAAGTGAGTATAAGGGTTTTTTATGAATCTTTGCAAATCGCCTTTCCTAATAATGTACTAGTTAGCCAGTTTCGCGGCTAAAGTAAACAGTACTTCTGGTCACCTCATGGAAGAGAGGGGCGGGGTCAGCAGAGCTCATTAGCATTTAAAGCAACATGTACTAGAATGGCTTGCTAAAAACAGAGCTGATTTTGACAGGGTAAAAAAGGTGTTTTTTACACTACCATTGAGAAAATTTAACCAAAGTATGTTATAGACTTTTCATTAAGACCCTAAAGAATTATATCAACTTGTGGAAAATGGGCATCTGATGACCCCTTTAAATGAGAGATTATTGGCCTATATATACAGCTATTGGCCAATATATGTGTGTACTGTTTATTGAACTTTGTTTGCTTTTCTTGTCTAAAATGTTTTTAATTCTACTAATTGATTGCAGTGTACATTGGATTACCTGATGGAATATGTACTGAAGTATTTAACTGTAAATTGACATAGTTGACCTTCAATTTCAGGCAGTTAGGCACCAAGCAATATAACATAAATGCTTATCTTATTTAATTAACACCTAAACAAAATGTCTCAATAGATTCAGTTGTTAAACTGTAAATTACAACAGCAAATCATTGACTGTGAGAGATGCATTAATGAAGATTCAGGGTCAGGTAAGAGTTTCTTTATGACCAATCAAAATGCACATAAAATCACACAATCAAAGGGTTTTGTTAACAAGCCCCTTCACACAATATAATGTGATGTTTAAAAAGCATCATCAAGGCCATTTGTTTTCAGAGGCTTTGGGCATGCGATGCATACCGAAAGTCTTAACATTATTAAAGCACTGTAAATTCTAAAGGATCAATAAAACCCCTTTAGCCAGCAGGCCACCTGCCGACTTGCATATCTCTCTGGCAAGAAAAGTAAATTACTACCCTACCCAAGTGAGACCATCAAAGAACATTGTCGTCATCAAATGTTCCCACATTGTGTGGATAATTTCTTTTGTGTTGTAATGATATAGAATCTGTATAGAACAAGGGGTACGTTTGTTATGAGGGGAAAAAGAGGAAAATTATTAGCAATTTTGTGGTTCCATAAAGAGCATTTAATTTAGCTTCAGGTAGCCTAGTCTAGCAGTCACATATCCACGCTGGTCTGGGCATGTGGTGTGGAGGCTTCAACAAATTATTTCAGTGGTGCTTGAACTTAATATGGTTGGGAAATGGTGAAAAGAATAAGAAGGTAAAAACGTGGTCCTTAAGGGAAAAAAATTTAGATACAATATATAGAGCTTAAGTTGTACGTAACCATGAATAATCCTTTAAAGTGGTCTCTCGGTTTTTGTGCGTATCTGTGCTTTAGGGTTTGTGAAGATTATTCACATTCATAATATTGATTTTCTAGAGAACACTTATTTGTTTCGGTATACTGAGGAGATAACCACTGGCCAGTATATGTTCTCGTAAATAGGCCATTCTTCTCTGCATGAGTATGAGCACAAAACGCTCGATTAGATTGCTGTTGTTGTTGTTTTTTTTCTGGGAGGCATGTTTTGTGTGCCGCTGTAATCACATTATTCATCAGTGGCGCGTGTTACATGTCTCCCTTCCAGGTTCGATGTCTTTTGAGGATTTTTGTTAGCTTTCAGCAGAGCAGCGCTTTGCAAGCCTCAGCACTGTGTGTTGGTTATCATTGCTCCATCCTTAATTGAAGACAAAACCATGTTATATTTCTAATATCCAGAGGGAGGAATGAGATACAAAAGATGATGAAAAGATCTGATAAAAGCTTGGAACTTTATCCTCTGGCACTATTTTGTTTCAAATGTGAGGATATAAAGTATTGGAGACAAAGGGAACATATTAGTGGACTCTGTTTATAACACTTTACAGTATCTAGTGTGTGTAGTGTGTCAAGATACCAAAACTTAAAGGGGTGGTTGATTGTGATTTTACTTTTTTTATTTTGGTTAATGTGTGTAATGTTGTAATGCTGTTTGAAACAATATCTGCAAAGTTACGATGCTGAAAGTTCAATGCAAACGGAGATAATGTCTTTTAAAATTATGGCAGTTTAATGCCTACACTTACGGCTGGTAGGGACTACAACGAGCTTCTTCCCGGGTTGGTGATGTCACAAACCCTGAAATTTACATAAACCCCGCCCCTGGGAACATGCAAGAGTTGTTGCCATGCTGTCAAAACTAGAGGTGCACGGAAAAAATCTATCCATATATGAATCGCGATGCTGTCTAACGATTCTTATGGATTCACAAGTTTCAAAATCAATGTTCTAAAGCAACGGTCCTTAATCCTGTTTCTCACATCCCCCTGCATCTCTCTGTCTCACCTGATTCACATGCTACAACGCAATCATGTATTCTGCTGTATTAAATCTTTACTCAGGATAAAACCATATATTAAAAGCTAACTAAATAAGTAGTAGCATTTACAAATAACAGCGTATCTAAAAAAAAAAAAATTCTGAAATGTCCTGTAAGAGCTGTGCTTGCACAGGTTCTGCGCAGTCCTCTTCACTAATATTCTCTGGGTCTCAGTCGGGCTCAAATTGAATTGCAATATTGACGACGTCATTGTTTACAATACAACACCGGAGCACATGCTACTGAGGTGAGGGACGTGGCATTTCTGGACTGCACTAGGCGCTTTAGCGAATCACAACACACTGGGCCAGCTAACCTAACTGAGCCCATTGCGTATTTCTGTGGGAGGGGCTTCATAAAACCAGGAAATCATCAGAGTGTTCATAAGAGAAGGGACAGAGCAGTGTAGAATTAAGGTAAATTATGTGAAAAACTTTTTTTTTTTTTTTTTTTTTTTTTTAAACGAAGCATTAACACATGTTAGACTGCACCCCATAAACACAATCAAGCCTAGGAAAAAAAAAAAATGTTTACCACCCCTTTAAGTGGTTGTTAGCAGTACAATTTGACGGTTCTCTGTACCAGTTGGTACCATTACAAAAACTGTTGGAACTATTTAACTATTTTATGTAATTATTTGAAAATAAAAATATTAGTAAGGAATAATTTGACAAGGGGCCGTTAAACTATTTGAAAATAACGCACATCTGAGGTGGTGATGTGGCCACAGTGCGAGGTGGACACCTTGGGTGGGTGTGCATTATTTTCTAATAATTCAACAGACCGGAGTCAATTATTCCACTTATACTACGGTTAACATACTTTGAGACGTTGCCCAGATTTTGTATTTCAAGGCATTCGTCAGGTTTTTGACCTTAAAAGAGAGAGAAGAGAAAGAGAGAGAGATTTAGCGTGTGTGAATTACCTAAGTCTGTGTCTCTCAACAGTGTTTGACAGCAGTGTCTCTACTAATAGCGAAACTGTAAGTTAATCTGCTTCATGAACAGTGCCGTTATTACCTCACTAGTGAGGAATGTCATTTAGCTTTAATTTGCTAAACTATTTTACTGATAAAATCGTCAGAGCAGCGCTGACAACACGTTTCTGTGCTCGTGGATCCATCTGTGCCAGTGTGTGTCCATACTGTATGTATGTGCATTTGTAAGGGAGAGAGCGGGAAAAAGAGAGTATGGCTGTCTGTACATAATAAAACATAATTTTTGAAAATAATGTCTTTTTTATATTGTTTTTTCATATTGTTTACATTTATTTGCTTGGTCAAGCTTTTGGCTTGCTTTTCCTGTTGTAAGCTATAAGGACCATTGAAATAACGGAAATCATTTGGTGAAGTGATATGGACATGTAATGTGGTCAAGACCTGCCTGGAACTACTTTAGCAATGTGTTTCCCTGAAAATAATATTGCACACTTTTACAATATTTGTCAACCAATCAGATTCAAGCATTCAACAGCCGCTTAGTATAAATTGAGTTAATTATTAGTGCTAATGTTTTGATGTCTTCAAGTATTCATTAGCATGTATCTTTCAACTATCATGTTTAAGTAACCATTGCTTTAAAAAAGTTAAAAGTTTGTAATTACATTACACGAAGAACAAAGAAACACATTACATGCAGAAGAACGAGTGGTAGGTCTGTTAGTCTGCATTTATATTTAAAGACTAAGTGCACAGTGCACATATCTGTTTTGACAACAGATTTTTTTTTGTCTGTTGTGTCAGTCATCGCAATTGTGGACTCATTTGCACATTTGAATATGACATAACCCCCGAAACTTTGCAGTGTGTATTTAGTACCTTTAAAAATAAGACATTATTCAATCAAAGGTTATCTATAAAAAGAGTAAAGTATGCTTTATAATCACTAAAGCTGTCAGTCACTTCAGTTTAGTGCTCTCGAAAAATTCGAGAGTAAATATATCAAAACGTAATTTTGATTAGTAATATGCAATGCTAAGGACTTAATTTGGACAACTTATTGTATTTCAGCCAAATATGGTCCTATCCTAATAAACAATACATCAATAGAAAGCTTATTTATTCAGATTTCAGGTGATGTATAAATCTCAATTTCAAAAAAATTACCCTTATGACTGGTTTTGTGGTCCAGGGTCACAAATGTGTTTTAGAATTAGACAGCATAATTAGATATATACCTACTTTTTGTCTTAATATTATGTTAACTCCTTAAAGTGCTGCTAAGTTTTAGAACAAAGCATATGTATGTATAGGGTGCTATGAGGTGCAGCGGTGCCCCATACCTCACATGCTGCTGAGTTTGATTTTTGCATTAACCTCCAGTGCCCTGTAGGGAGAGGGACTCCAGATCTGATGCTGTTCAGCATGAGCAACATCCACCTCCTCTGGAGAGAGATTAAACATCTGCTGAAATTACAGGAGAGTATAGAGCCAGCCACTGTGATTATCATACACACACACCTAGCTCACATTATTCAATTTCTGAAACATTCCTGATGGTCACGGCGTGTCTGTAACTTGATTAATTCCAGGGCTTTTAAACTTTATTTCTTTTTATGACTCTATTCATTTAGGCAGGACTCATTTACCCAGGATCATCCTCATGAAATTAAAAACTCCAGATGTCTGTTCTGTTCTCTCTCTCTTCCCCTCACGGATTTCTGTATTACTTTCAAGTACCTTGTACAACTAAATCCTTTGGACCAAGCTGCCTTTCTGAAATCATCCATCAGTCCATTTTTCAAACCGATTGTAGGGTTGTGGGTCTCTGAAATCAATTACATTGTGCAGTTAATTAAAATTTTATGATATTATATTTTTTAATTATTGTTAAAATTTAGCTTTACCATCAGATGAATGAATTACATTTTAAAATATATTCAAATATAAATATTATTATATTGTATTATATTTATTATATTGTGGGATCCAAATGTTTGTATTAAACAAAAAGCAACTCATAATACATTTGTATCCAATATGATGAGAATTAAGAGTCAACCTTTTAGCTGGAAATCATTCTACTTCATAGAAAGCACGGTGTGGCTATGTGGCAATCTTAGTCAAGATGCATGTGTATAACAATTACATTCACCCTAAGTGGTCTTGACCAAATTGCAATTTGTTTTAATATTCTCTCAGAAATTCTAATTAGCCACTAAATGTGGACACGAGCTGCACAGCATTTTCAAATGCATTTAAACACACTGCTCGGCTTCTCTTCATTAGCAGTCTCTGTTTTGAAGATATTGCAGTTTCTCAAGAGCGCCTTGCTGTTCCAACTAGTTTGGCTTCAAGCTGTACAGCATCTGGGATCTGAATGCTAGTCAGCTCTCCTGTCATTATAGTGCACTTTACAGTGTTCTGCCCCTTGGTTCTAATTGCTGAAAGTGTTCTTTGGCCAAAAAGGATGCCTTATGAAACGCTCTGATTTTCATACATCAGATTCAACTTGTGAAACATGTTTAGCTTGTTAGCTAAAATGTTCAAAATATAAAGCTTATACTGTCAGAAAAAATAAGTGTTAGTGGAGGAACTCTTAATAACTTTGAAAGCATTTCTGCAATATTATTAACAGCAAAGCTGTGTGGAAAGCACTATAACATTACAAGCACTATAACACTTTAACATTAAAGTCCACACCAACACATGATAACGTTATAAGCGCATGCTGCAGATATATCACCTGTTACTATAAAATTCTCAAGCTCTTTATAGTCAAGTTGATTCTTGGCTGTCAATGGATCATCAGCTAGAAAAAAAAATCATTATGAAAGTGATTCCTATTATATTATTAATTGTTATATTTGTGGTGTGGTGTAATTCTCATAGATTTAGAACAGTGTTACAACTTTATAGTAATGGATACAGTCCTGAGTGTCAACAGCCCTTAACAAATTTCTAATCAGGCACTGAGTAGACTAGCCATAAAAAGTTGTCTCAGTCAGTGAAATCGCTTTGGGCTCCAAACATCTGAGCTATAAATGCCATGTAACTAATCACTCTGGAGCTGCAGGAAATTATGCGTCTTTGGCTTTCCTTATTGTGTGGTCCATGAATCTTTGCTTATAGTGTATAGGGTTGTAAACATTCTTAAGGTCAGTCGTTCTACTGTTTTGCTGACAGATGGATGATGTATTGGTGGTTCAAAATAAGCTACCTCACAGGCACTTGGCGAGGTAAGAATCTGTTTATTAACCTTACGCATTTACTTCACTCGACTGAGCTGGGTTGTATCAGCGCTTCAGGATATGACCTTACAGGCATCTAGATAGGTGCATTTGTCAGAGGGGTTGTGATCCTCACCTAGAATGACATCCCTGTTGGCGAGTTCGTTACAAAGATGAACAAGAAATAGGTCAGTAGATCTAGTCAAGGATCTTAAGAGTAGGTTTTCAGGCAAATAAAGGTCTTTTGTTGTTGATCACTTTTTTTTAACAGCAAAGGAATAGGTAGTAATTTTTCATGTGTTTGTAGAGAAAATATTTGTAATGTATCACATTTGTTATCGTATGTATACCGTTTCATTGTTATGCATGTGGGTAATATCTTGAACACTGGATTAGTTATGGCAAGAAATGCATGCACTCTTTGCTTTTGCTTTGTCTAACAGAGTTTGAGCAAAAGCCTTACTGAAAAACTTGAGATTGTTCATTTTGGACCAAAATGACAAGAATGTCACTTCTAATCGGTAATTACATTTTTAATCCATGTGCTAGAGGATAAACACTGGTGCTGAATCTTAATAAATAAAGCTGATGGAGAGACTCATCCATATGAGAGCTGCACAAACATGAAAATTAAAGACAATTTGTTACCCAAACAGATGCACAGACATAATCAGCAGAGCATCCTCTCTCCATCACTGCTTCTCTAGAGGTGTGCAAACATCTAACAAATAAGAAGAGATCTAAAGATCCAAAATTACACTGACCTCTTGTACATATACGCATATGGTGTTTATTTACAAAAAAAATGTGCAAGTTAAATATATGTGTGTATTATATACAGTGATGATGAAAATTAGAGAACAACCTATTTCCTAAATTTCGAGGTCACTGCTTAGTCCTATTTGAAGTTATCCTAGGAGTAAAAACGCAGTTTTTTAAGCATATGTTCATAAGTTAAATATATTCTGAAGCACAGTATAACAACTGAAATGAGATGAAAAAGAAAACACTTTCAGATACCTCCCAGTTATTGGTGTTAATCTGGCACCTCGTGCTAATTTCTTTAATTATGTGTCAAACCTTATTTAACTGGCAGCCCAACTTTCCAGTTTTCACTGACTTTGCAAGATGGTGAGCTATTCTAAAGTGACTGAAACCCTGCAACAGCAGGTTGTCCAGATGATGGCCAATAGCAGCCAGAGCAAGAGAAGTTGGTCGTTCCAAATCTGTTATTTCCAGAATATTGCATCTTTACAATGTCACTAACTTATTGAAGTCCCTCAAAAAGGCTGGTCGTCCACAATGGACAAATACACGAGAGGACAGGATAATGTGGAGAATCTCAATGGGCTGTCGGTTCAACACTGCAGCTGGAATTGCTCGCCAGTGCTGAACAGGGTAAGGATCTGTCTCGACATTTAAGAGAATTTGGACTAAAAGCCCACTCTGCAGTGACCAAACCTCTTATCAGCAGAAAGAATCAAAAGGCTAGACTTAAACTTTGCTGAAGAGCATGTTGTGTGGAAGAAGAGAATGGGTCTAAAGTTCACTTCAGTGATGAAAGCAAGTTTAGTTTATTTGGGTCAGATGGGAAACATTATGTTTGTTGTCAAACTGGGGATATTTTGAAGAAAGATCGGATATAAACAACACTGAACCTCACTGACCTTTCATGGAATGGACAATCTTCAAAACAATATTTTGTGTAACAGAAAAAAAAATGTGTGAGGGTGAGTAAATAATGACAGTATTTCCAATTTTCAGTAAACTTTTGGGTAATCTCTTTAAGTTGTATATTGAAAACAGTGTATACTATGTATGTACATAGATCTTTGAGCCTAGTGCATTAGCATTATCATAAGTGAAATTTGTTAGATTTTGCCCAAATGCATCTATGTAATGAGCATATTCAATAAAATTCAATCAGATATAAATAGGCCCAAAGAATGCATGAAAAAATAAAGCTGTTCCCCTATCTGTCAGTAATCACTACTGACAGGTAGAACTTGGCAGATGTTTTTGGCCATTGCCTACAGTCGTTTTAACAGTAAAGTGTAATTAGAATGGGCTTTATAAATTTGTCTGATGCCTTAAATCACAGTAAAGAAGAAGGGCAGCAGCCTGAAGAAAAATGAGCTTGTCTTTTGATGACCCTTACTTTCTAAAAGTCCTCAAGGACCCCAGCATAAGCTGAAAATTAATGTATATGCAATAGATTGTTGATATCTTATTTTCTCATAATCCAGTAAACCAATCACTATCACTGTCAGCTGCATTGTTAACCAACTTTACGGTGGATATGTTTCAACCGTGACAAATGTGACCTCACCCAGTACATTTTAATGCTGTAAATCTACACGTTCGCTGAGAAGAGTAACCATAAATACAAGAGCCATCGGTCTTCAAGTCCCAGACACTTTGGTTGAGGAGTGGGTCAAAGCTGCCTGTTGAGACAGCAGTAAATCTGTCAGACCTGCTCCTCGTGTCTCTGGGACATAAAAACACGAAATAGAACAATCAAGGTGGAACAATGTTCAACCTGTAATATAACCAATTGAACCCCAATTGCCTCAGATTGAAAGCCTACAGTTCTGTCGTACAGAAATATAATCTTTCAGTCTACACTCAACTGCTTTTCTTCGGTTTTGATAAAATATAGCTGAGAAATCATTTCATCCCAAATTGGGCGGCAGACACACATAACCACATGATTATTGGCATCTCTCTCCAAACCATGTAATCCATTCAGAATGATGATGATGGTGCTGAGAAAATTCGTCATTTTAGAGGGTTCAAATCAGCATCGTATTTATCCTAATATAAGCAGTGTGAATCCATGAATGTTTTTGATGAAAATATTAACATTCACCTTCTAAACTGCTTTCAGCTCCTGCCTTTTACCCGCAGGGACCAAAGCCTGTGTATCTGCTCTAATTCAGGTTCAGCCTGTTATATCTACAGGTGGCTTGCTTCCCCCCCCAGGACCCAGAGACTTTGTCTACTGCGATGCTGTGCTGTTTTAGCCTTTGGAACTCAATAGGTTTTCTAATGAGAGCACCATCTGTTCAAAACAGCCCTCATCTGTTCTCAAGCTAATGTATATCTTATTGGAAACCCGTGCTTCTAAAAATACCTGGCAAAATGGCTTAGTCCTTCTACCTAACCTGGCGCAGGCTCCCCCACATTGTAATTAGACCAGGCCTGCATATCCATCAAGCCGCTGATGAGAACATATTTGATATGACAGAGAACAGTAAGCCCATCTAAAGGCAATTTAACTGGAGGAGAAAAGAAATATTGGAAAAAATTTGAAGGGAACGAAAAAACATGATTTATCATCCTTCCAAGCTGAAAAGTGTATAATATCTGCATGATTGCACAACGGAGTCCCACTGATTGAGAAAGAGAAAGCAATTACAGTTTGATTTGATGACAAATTAACTGCAGTGTAAAATGCACACTTTTTCATGAGCTATATGTGTCATTTTCATGGCAGAGTTTGTGTAATTAACACAGATGTTGTATGTCATGCAAGAGTGAAGGTCAGTGATGTGAAGCTAATTTTTTCCCCATGTCAATGTATTTAACAGTACAGAAAAATGCAATTCATACATACAGTGACATTTTTTTAATTTTATTTTTATCACACATAACACAACACAGCATTCAAAATATAACAAAACAAAACAACAGACACATACTCAACATCTCAAAGTCCAGTCAAAAGGGAGGGAGAGAGGGAAGGACAATAAAAACACAAAAGTCACTCCTTTATATAATCACGTATATCAAACAAAAAACACTGCCAAGCGTCAATGGTCGAGGGCCTGGCCCCACCGACTTGCGCCGTTGCACATTCACAAGTCACTATTTGCAGGAGGCTACGGATCCAATATGTTTTTCCACACATGTGTGGTGTAAACCAGTTCTGGATTATTGTCTTCTGACATTTCTTTTATGGTGGGTGTGTTTTTAATTTTTTAATTAAAATTGTAATATTGCTTGAGTGCATAAAAAGTTATATTTTGAGTTCATTTAAAACAAAAATCAGGGTCATTAAAAGAAAAAAAAAAACTTAAGAAAGCAAACCCCTTTGAGTATTTTGGCATAAAATAAAAGTAATATTTCAAAGAACCTCATCATACTGTGTACTGTAAATAAAAAATCTATAATGTATCTAAAATATACAGGTGCATCTCAATAAATTAGAATGTCATGAAAAAGTTCATTTTTTCTTGTAACTTATTTCAAAAAGTGAAACTTTCATATATTTTAGATTCATTACATGTAAAGTAAAACATTTCAAAAGTTTTTTTTTGTTTTAATTTTGATGATTAGAGCTTACAGCTCATGAAAGTCAAAAATCAGTATCTCAAAATATTAGAATATTTACATTTGAGTTTCAATAAATGACCATCCATACAGTATAAATTCTGGGTATCTCTTGTTCTTTGAAACCACAATAATGGGGAAGACTGCTGACTTGGCAATGATCCAGAAGATGAACATTGACACCCTCCACAAAGAGGGTAAGTCACAGAAGGTCATTACTGAAAGGTGTGGCTGTTTACAGAGTGCTGTATCAAAGCATATTAAATGCAAAGTTGACTGGAAGGAAGAATTTGGGTAGGAAAAGGTGCACAAGCAGCAGGGATGACCGCAAGCTTGAGAATACAGTCAAGCAAAGCTGATTCAAACACTTGGGAGAGCTTCACAAGGAGTGAACTGCATCAAGAGTCACCACGCTCAGACGTCTTCAGGAAAAGGGCTACCAAGCCACTTCTGAACCAGAGACAACGTCAGAAGCATCTTACCTGGGCTGTGGAGAAAAAGAACTGGACTGTTGCTCAGTGGTCCAAAGTCCTCTTTTCAGATGAAAGTAAATGTTGCATTTCATTTGGAAATAAAGGTCCCAGAGTCTGGAGGAAGAGTGGAGAGGCACAGAATCCATGTTGCTTGAAGTCCAGTGTGAAGTTTCCACAGTCAGTGATGATTTGGGCTGCCATGTCATCTGCTGGTGTTGGTCCACTTTGTTTTCTGAAGTCCACAGTCAACGCAGCCATCTACCAGGAAATTTTAGAGCATTTCATGCTTCCTTCTGCTGACAAGCTTTATGGAGATGCTGATTTCATTTTCCAGCAGGACTTGGCACCTGCCCACATTGCCAAAGGTACCAAAAGCTGGTTCAATGACCATGGTGTTACTGTGCTTGATTGGCCAGCAAACTCGCCTGACCTGAACCCCATAGAGAATCTATGGGGTATTGTCAAGAGGAAGATGAGAGACACCAGACCCAACAATGCAGATGACCTGAAGGCCACTGTCAAAGAAACCTGGGCTTCCATACCACCTCAGCAGTGCCACAAACTGATCACCTCCATGCCACGCCGAATTGAGGCAGTAATTAAAGCAAAAGGAGCCCCTACCAAGTATTGAGTACATATACAGTAAATTAACATACTTTCCAGAAGGCCAACAATTCACTAAAAATGTTTTTTTTTATTGGTCTTATGAAGTATTCTGAATTTGTTGAGATAGTGAATTGGTGGGTTTTTGTTAAATGTGAGCCTAAATCATCACAATTAAAAGAACCAAAGACTTAAACTACTTCAGTCTGTGTGCATTGAATTTATTTAATACACGAGTTTCACAATTTGAGTTGAATTACTGAAATAAATGAACTTTTCCACGACATTCTAATTTATTGAGATGCATCTGTATTTTAAAAAATATATTTTTTTCAAGGTCCAAGGAAAATTACTTTTTACTTGATTATTCCACGATGTTGAAACCAACATGAATGCAGAAAGTGCAACTTAGCACATTTTTAAGCTAGATTTTTCTTTATGCTGGACACTCTAACATGCACTGACCTGTAAAATAAAGAGAGAGTCTCCACTCTTCATCACTGCCATGGTATAAAAATGCTAAAACAGGAAAAGCTGTGAAAATCCTGCCAATTTAATGGCTTAATTTACTGTTTCTTCCTTGTGCTTTCTTAATTTGAGCAACACAAATAATTGGTGAGTTTCAGACATGTTTTAATAAGTCAGCATTACTGGATTATTTATAGACTCAAAAGAACTAGAGATTGAGAAAATGAAATGTGTGTTATTTATTTATTTCTCTAATTTCCATTACCTCTATCTAGAGGATTTGCCCACTATTCTGTTGAGAAGGTGCCAATACCTGGGGTATTGTTTACCCCAAATAGTCAATGTAATTGGCTCTCTGAAGTCAGAAAATTGCTTTAATAATGCCCTGCAGCTCGCCAGCAAAGAAGATATTAAAAGTAAACATGCTCATCAAAGGAAAGAGGCCGCCACCTGAGGTGCCTCAATACATTAGACTCTGTTAAAGAGCTACGGTCTGCGGCGCTGCCACTGTTAGCTCTGCCCATACTGAGAGTTAATAACTGTTCCAGTGCTGTACACCTTGTAATAAATGTTCAGTCTGTGCCCTCAATTAACATGGTTATGAACCAGTCTTGGAAAGTGTTTACTGAATGCAGTTCTTTGTGTTTGGCTAGGATGACAATACTCGTCTCGCACCTTCCCAGCTGTGTCTTAACCACCATGGAGTGCTCTTGTATGCTTTATTTAAGTGTAGGTTAACTGAAATCAATGTGGCCAGGTGTTATTTAGCAGAGAGAGCACCCAAACTGCCGCTTGCCATAGAAACTCATTGTGATTGGATGGATGAACAATGAAACCTCCCTGAACGCTCCTTTGGTTTTCAGCTGTACTTCGAAATAGCATGGTGTTGTGATCCCCTATACCGGCTTATTACTGTCGACAGATTTCGGCGTGGAGGTTAGGCCAGGTCCTGCCAGAGAAAAGGTCACCTGTCCACAATATTCCCTTTTCTCTACCCAGTCTCCTGTCAGCACATAGATATCATTACCCGTTATGACTGGTTGGGTTTCTAAGCAGCCTCACTTGGTTCTCAGCATGCAGTATTAATCATGCCCATGGGGCTGTATGATCTTCAGCACAACCTTTAAAAGACCTCGATTTTCTGGCGGACTCCAGCCCCTGAGTATATGAGAGCATGGTTTAGAGTTTATCAGTGGCCACATGTTTCTGTTATACGGTATTTGGGTCCACAATTAGCCTTTGCTAATGAGATGGAAATGAATTCAGAGAGGCACTTTGGGTCAGGTGGAATGTATCATGATTATGATAATCTGACAAGTCCCTTAATTGAGGTTTGGGTCAGTTGGGCTATTTATTGAAAGTTAAACTATGTTTAGGGGTATAATACATTTGTGGAGTACTACATGCACTGACTTACCAGATTAAAGCATTGGAAACCTAGATACATACCCCTGTATTGGTGTATTATTCGGTTATATGTGCTACTGCTGTATCACTGATCATGCATGGCCTTCAGCTCCATGAAGTTGTTAACTCTGATGCATAAGTCATTAGAATGGTTTACATAACAGGTTTATAGAGGACATTTCAGACGGGCTTAATTAGATACTGTATGTACAATACTGTGAGCTAAATGCCAAGCCTCAAGCTAATTGCAAAATATGTTATGTTGGTGTTCAGCTGGAAAAACACACGGTTAGGTGAGGACAAGATGTTGACGCTCAAGGATAGATAAATGTTAAGAAGATATTGAGAGTGTTGTAACACTGGGTGAGCTGTAAAACCATAAGCCATTCAGTTAAACCCAACCCATGTATAGGTGTATTTTTTTCTGGATGTTAGTGCATGTTGATCACACCACATTTGTGGATAAAAGTTTCTCAAGTATTTATAAGCAGTAAAGTATTTTTATGAAAAATGTAGGGGAAAAAAACTACTATATTTTTTTTCTAGGACTTTTTCTTCATTATGATTTCAGTTCTATTATCCTGACTTTTTTAATTTATGCTCCCCAAAATATCTAAATTAATTAAATTAAATAAAAACATGCTTATTATAGAAGAGGTGTATTTGTATGTCACTGTAGGCATGGATTGAATTTTTAATGTATTTTTTAAATTAATTAAAAAATCGAGACCAAAAATAAGCAGTGAAACAGTTTCATTAAAATATTTAATAAGCAATGATAGATTATACTAAACTACTTAAAGTTCTCCTTCAATATTTTTTTTTTTAAATCTGGCTTTCGTTATATTCTATCACCTTGATTTTTTTTTTACTTACCAAAAAATACCAAAATTAATTTTAATTCAGAAAATTCAAAACATGCTCATCATAGAAGTGGTATGTATGTTTGTGTATGACTTGCATTTTTAAATAAATCCAGACAACAATTAGCATCACATTTCCCAATATAACATCCTGATCAAAAGACTACTTTTACTGTTTCTCTTAGTCATAACGTTATGATCAGTTACATATTTTAAAGTCAGCTGTCACTTCATTTCTTTTCCAGGATAGTCTCGACTCCATGACCATCCTGCCTTTGGCCCAATAAAATATGATTTTGAGAGATGGATGAATCAGAATGATGCCTGTCACTCAGTCAAGTCCAGCTTTAGATGTTGCCACTGTCAAAACAGTTTTGAACCGAGGGTCCACTGCAGGAGATGAAAGCTGCGGATAAACCCATACAGTACTTGCTGTTTGAATCGATGCTGCAGCCGTCTGCATGTGCATAGATAAGAGAGAGGACAGCACGCGGATCCCCCAGAGCCCGCTGGAAAATAACTCCCAGGTTCATCTCCAATCGAAAATACATCTCCTAACCGAGTTTTACAGCACACCCAATCAATGCTCTTAAACTTCAAAGTAGGCCTGCCGATGTCTCGCAGCACATAATCAGATATCGACAGGTTAGTTTTTCAGTGTGATGGGCCTAGATTTGGAACACTGAGTGCAAACCGCTTCATGCCTCTCACTTACGGTCCAGGTGCTGAAATAATGGTAAATCCATGAAATGATATATAAGACATGCTTCAAAAACCAATTTGAATCATTTTGCTTTTATTACCGTGAAGAAAAAATGGGCAAGTTAAAAGAGAGGAGGCTTAAACTGTGACAAGGTCAAAGAACAATGAGTCATTTATCTCGCTTCCGTGATATGCTGACATTTTATTATATGATAATGAACAGAGAATAAATATTCAGGTGACTGAAAAATGATGACATAAAGCCAGACCCACAGAAAGAGAGGATGCACATGTAGGTGGGTATAGAAGCTTATACATATTCAGAGTTAAATTCTGCTGCAGTGTTTTGCATTCTCATGCTTGATCTTGTCTAATCATTTCAAGGGTAAAGAGTATTAATTAGCAGATGCAGATTCTACTTTATTTACAGCCGTGGCGTTTTTGAATGTCCTTGAAACCTTATTCATCTTTGCAAGACAAAGTTTGTGTGTTGGTTTAACATTTTGCATTAGGTCATGTGAAGTGTGTTTGTTTAAGAGTGCAATGAATTTCAACTTCGCTGAAAGTGTTATGAATTAGGGACAAATTTACTGCAAACAATCTCATTCTCTCATCTCTATAAGCACTGGTATCCTGAAGGGGGGAAAAAACTCCCATGATGAGATTTATATATTAACCTGTTATCAATGTGTCAGACGTCGCTGATTTTACTTCCTCCCTCTGTTATGACAAGGGCTTAGATTCACAATGCTGCATTTGGGATAGTCTGCTTTGATGACAGACACATTAAATTGAGTAATGACAGTGTCAGCTGCCTTGATTATGAGGTACTAAAAGAAATGGGATGTAGACATTTCCAAGCTGGGTGTGGTGTTCGGGTGGAGGGAACTGCATTACTTAGAATAAATCAATAGTGAGCAATGCAGGCTCAATAAAGACTAGCAGTTTTTGGGTCATTAACATAAAAACACACTTGAGTTTTACATGGTAGCGCAGAAAGTGTTACTAAATTGTTTACAGTATTGTAATGGAGCTTATTGCTGCTTGGCAACAAAACTGTGTGAAATAAATGGTTATGGACAAGGTCTTTTGAAAGAACCTTTTTTTTTTTTTTTTTTATCCTGTTTTAAGCCAAAGCATTATTGTTAAATACAAATGATGTTAAATCTTAATGAAAGTATCGGTTGTAGTGAAGTTGGCATCTAATTTGTTTGCCAGGGGACCTTTTTGCCGACCGTCAAACAAATGCAGAGCTAATTTGCCATTTCACTTTCTGATATGTCATCCTCCAAGCGCCAGGCATTGGGATGGAAAAGTGGTCCATACAACTCATGCATTTATTAAATGCATTATTTAAAGGGATAGTTTACCCAGAAATGAAAATTCTGTCATCATTTACTCACCCTTGTGTTGTTCCAGAACTGTATGACTTACTTTCTTATTCTTAATATTTTGAGAAATGTCTGTTTATTTTTTTTTTTTTTGTCCATACAGTGAAAGTCAATGGTTACCAACATTCTTCAAAATATCTTTTGTGCTCTGCAGAAGAAAGAAAGTCTTCTAAAGTTGTGAGAAACAGACTGAAATGTAAGTATTGAATCTTAATTTCTATTAAACTTTGTGACTGGATCATTTTGTCTGAATTAGTTAACTGAATTCAGTCTGAATTTAGTTAAGCAGACCTCTGATTCTTTGAAAAAGTTCTGAAGCAGCTGAATAATTTGTTTACAAATCATACATAAGTACTTCTCTCATGAATCCAATGAATGCACCAAAGAGAGCTAAAATGGATTTCAACTTAAGTTTTCAGTTAACAGTTAAAATGTCAAGTTCAGACATCAGAAGACCTGAAAAAAAAAGTCTTCTAAATTTCTTCATGGTAATGTGAAGATCAAATTTGGAATGGCATTAAGGAGAGCAAATGACAATTTTCATTTTTGGGTGAACTATCCCTTTAACGTTTTTACTCATTAGTATGTGTGTCAGAAAGAGAGGTAATATGTGCAGCCATTATTGCTGTTAATCTGATCAAGGCTGTGTCATATGGGATTCTTGCCGAGATGTCGCTGCAGACGTTTCCTCCCCTGGTAAAGCGATGGTCCAGGTGAAGTGCTTGGCCTTGTTCATTACTCTTCATTAGTCTGGACTTCATCCCTCAGTGGGGCTCTGTGACGTGATCAGGGGAGCCGCTACATTTTATTCGTTCCTGCTCTCTGCGTGATAATGAGCTCATCACAGACTCTGTGTTCAGGGGTCACAGACGTCATTTCCCTCTGTAGAGAGACTGATTCTCTCTCGTACTTTGCTGCCTGATTCTCCATCTTCTCGCTTCACTAAACTCTCTCTCAGTAAAGCCAATAAGAACAGGAATTTAAAGAGCTGTGAATATAAGTAGTCTATATCTTTTTCCCTGAAGTCCTGTGAGTAGGTGTGAGCATGTGAAAGCCATTGTGTGTATTCTATTAGCAAGAGCCAAATGAAAAGAATCCAATTTATATCTGAAAAATCTCAAAACATATCTGCCAATAATTCTCCCACTTTCTGATAACTCTGATATTCACATCCAATATGGCTACTTTTTCAAAGATTCAGAATGATTAAAGACTTTCTAAAACAAGCTACTTTTATGGCTTTTTTGGGGCCTTTTTAGTTTGAAAGTTTGAGTTGTCAGTCTCTTTTGTTGTGTGGCAAAGATCAGTTCACACACAAGTGAAAATGCATCATCATTCCATCAATTCCATTCCAAACCTGTATGAATTTCTTTCTTCTCTGGAACATAAAAGATGTTTTGAGAAATGTTTTTTTTTTGTCTGTACAAAGGAAGTCAATGGTAACCATAACTTCTGCCAACATTCTTCAAAACATTCTCTTTTGTGTTTTGTAGAAGTTGATCATACAGGCCTGGAATGAAAAGAGGGTTAGTAAATGATGACAGAATTTTCATTTTTGGATGAACTATCCCTTGAACTGTCTTTATGCTTTTTTCCACTATATTGGCTCACTGACTGTCATTCAGAGTGTAATTATTTCTCAACTTAGCTTTCAGAATTACTTAGAACATTTTTATAACTGTACTTGACAGTCCTTGAGTTGCTTAAAAGGATTGGTCGCCCAAAAATTCTGCATGACTTACTTTCTTCTATTCATGACGCACAAAAATTCACACTGATTTACCTTTCAGTCACAACACAGCATGATCCAAAAGGACAAAACGCACAATAAAATTAGACCATACAACTTATGCATTATAAAGGAAGTCTTCTAAAAACCTGCAGTAGCTTTGTGAGCAAAAAAAAAAAAAGGAAGTTAAGCTGTTTTTGTAAGTTTTAATATACAGGAGCATAGAGATTTGGTAGATTTTCAGTCAGTAGTGACATTTTGAGCAAAGTGCATTATACTTTTTTCAGCATGTTTTGTCTTTCAAGGAAAAAAATAATTAATATTTGTAAATGTTGACAATGGGGTGGTGACTTTAGATGTATAAATGAAGATACAAACTATAAAAAAAAACTGAGCTGTGCACTTCAACAAACCAAAACCAACAGTCGAGTTATTTATTGTAGTCATATTCAATCCTATTCTACCCATAATTTTGTTATGCGAAGGTGACATCACCCCATTGTTCCTGCTTCGACATTCTTTCTCTCCATTTTGTCATCATCTTTCTCTCTCTCGCCCCCTCTCTCAGTGTCAGTGTAATAGAGCATTTGATTTGAGAGTCTTGGAAAGACTGTGCTGTTATTGATAAGATCGGCCACCTGCCGCAACCGCGGTGATGAACGGACCCAGACTTTCATTACTGAACATCAACACATTTATAAATCTTTCATATGACCAGCGTGGCCACACCAAGCTGTCTTCTCTGAATGTGCTCAGTGCACATCACTCTTTGATTAAGACCAGCGTGGATATGCCATAATATAATATTTATGCAAATTAGTCGTTTGATCAAAAAGCCAATGGACCATAAAGAGACACATTGTCACTGATACATGCTGTTGTCCTTCAAGTATAAATGTCAGCAGCAAGTGAACAGCTAAAGCAGAGCTGTGTTGAGGCCTCATTCAAAATCAGTCACCTGAAACATTTCTTTTTTCCTTACTGGTGAACATAATGGATTTGAAATGGCATGTTTTAAACTATAGGGCAAACATGATAATGTTTCTTAAATGCTCACTCAAAGCTATTGAGAAATTTTGAAATGCGCAAATTATGAAATTACTGTTAATGGTGGAGTAGTACAGTTATTTATGATTGCATCCAATAATTTCCATACCCCATGATTCCATCTTCCAGGCTATGCTTTTTTGCTCATGCTTTTCAGAACCTTTACAATGATAATTTCCCTACTTCTGCAGGAGATGCACTCTGTAATGACAACTTTCATAACCTCTCTCGGTTTCGCTTCGCATGCCGGTCTGTGATATTGTCTCAGAATAAGTGACAGTGTGATACAATCTGCTTTTTACTCAGCTCTGGATTTTGACAAGTGCAATTAAAGCTCCTTTAGCTGTCATCTGGTAGTACAATGCACATTCACCTTCTCTTGCCTTAATGTGCAACATCTCTGTTTCTCGCTTCTCTCCGCCATTCATTGTGTCTTATTTTCTCTCCTTCGCTGTCTCAGTCTCACTTTAGCTCAAATACATATTTCAGCTCAGAAAACTGATGTTCTGTTGTCAAGTGTGTCTCTGGCTTTTTGACCCTTTTTTCATTCAATGATGTGTGATGGTGTCTCTTGCCGTCGGTGAGGTCTGTTGACATTTCATTTTTAGCTTTATCAGATCTTAGTAATATTCTCTGTGATGACAGAAATTCTGATCCTGGCAAAAACATAGAAAAGCTTTTATTTATTTCTAGGGCTACAAAATGAAAAAGTATTAATTTATTGTTGTAATATTAATTTTTCATTTCAAAAACATGCATATTTTTTCATGCTATATGCACAAAATATTCAGAATTTAGAATTCGCCACACAAACACAGCTACAAATGATCAAATGCTTCTTGCTAACTTATTAAAGAAATAGTTCACCAAAATATTCAAATCTGCTGAACATTTACTCACCCTCAGGCCATCCAAAATGTAGATGAGTTTGTTTCTTCATAAAATCAGATTTGGAGAAATTTAGCACATCACTTGCTCACCAGTGGATCCTCTGCAATGAATGGGTGCCGTCAGAATGAGAGTTAAAACCATTGATAAAAACAAAACAATAATCCACATCACTGCAGTCCATCGATATCTTGTGAAGCAAAAATCTGAGTGTTTGTGAGAAACAAATTCATCAAGGCATTTTAAATTTAAACTGACACTTCTGGCCAAAATATGAGTCCATAATAACTCCTAAAGTCCTCTCGCATCAAAATCCACCAACATAATTGTTCAGAATTGTTCAGTTTTGGGTTGTGCTTGTGCTTGGATTTTGATCGATTTGTTTCTCACAAACATGCAGCTTTTCTTTGTACAATATGTTAACTGATGGACAGGAGTCGTGTGGATTACTTGTGGATTATTGTGATGTTTTTATTAGATATTTGGACTCTCATCCTGATGGCCCATTCACTGCAGACGATCCATTAGTGAGCAAGTGATGTAATGCAAATTTTCATTTTAGGGTGAACTATAAACTATGATAACTTAATATTTACTTTCTAAATTATATCAGACATTGCTTTAAGTGCTAATTAAATAAGAAGATATTTTCAAGAAAATGTTGAATATAATTGGGTGGCCAAATGCATTTTGGGGCTAAAGCAAAAGGTGGACCTATGCAGTGCCAAATACAAAAATAAATAAATAAAATAAAATAAAAATAGTTCAACTTTTAAGTCAAATTATTATTCTGAATGTAATTTGTAAGGAAAAATCTTGTATTAAATTTTAAAATAAAACAAAAGCATTTTCATTACTTTATCATGTCATCTAAGTTCAAGACAATTCAAGTGAATTGTAGTACATATACAACATGATTCTCATGACTCGAAAAGCATTTCATTTATGGTGCAATTTATAATTGTTTGATCATGACCATGTTACCCTTTAGAAAAATGCATTGCACCCTATTCTGTTTTGTGGTTAGTGTGTGAATTTATACAATTCTAGTGTTTGAACAAGAGACCAGTGTGAGAAATCATAGACAGTGGAGCTCGCCAATGTAACTTTTGCAGAACTTTATCAGCTTCAGTGTGATTTGTTGTGATGTATCACTCAGACATGAAGGTCAAGTATGCTTTTGTCATCGACCACCTCTTTCTCCACTTTCAAGCCAGTGTACTTTCTATGTTACTTGCATCTTGCCTGCATGTACAGTACAATGCAGACACATACAGATATACGGTAAGTGACAAACAAGCAAAGGGAAAAAGTGGGTACGTTTCAAACTTGCTAGAGAAAGAGTTTTTATTATGCAGGATTGAATTACTGCTATTGATCTAAAAAAAAAAACTTAATTTTTTTTTACTATATATTTACAAACCACCCAGGGCCAATCCTGAACAAAGAACTGTGCTTAACAACATCTTGAACATACTAATAATTACTCAGTGGATACCATAGTTTTTTTTTTTTTTTAGTTAGCAACTCACCAGGCCAAATCGATTTGTAGTTACACTCGCTCTGGCTTGCAATGGCTTGTCACGTTCTTTCTTTCCCAGCATTTCTTGGTCACACTGTACTGTAGCTTTCACACTTGCAGGTCTGAGAACACAGCACTTTGGGGAAGAGATGTTGTGTTACCAGTTCTGAAGAGAACCCCATTTATACATAATCACTCTCATCATTCAAATGATTTAGAAAAATTAACAATCTGAACCTGAATGATGATGAATTTTGTGTCCATTGAACTCTGAGGTTTTTTCACACTAAAGACAATGAGATGGTTTAATAATGAAGATATGCATTTGTATAAAATAAAATTCGATTTCAGATGGGAGTCTTTGTGGTGGTTTTGGAAGTTGTCCGTGAGGTTTCCTAATGTGAGGCTGTGTTCAGTGAATCTGTGCATGTCTGGAACTCTTCTGAGTCTCTGTATTCCAAAATGTTTATAATCTTTGAAAACAAAAATTAATATAAGTGGGTACAATTCAAATTTTATTCTGCATGCAGTATTTGAGAGTGGTTCCTCTGTACTTTGTGTGCCTATGAGTGTGCAGTCACGTTTATGTGCTCGTGCACATGTACATTTCTATGTGCCTGCATCCTTTTATGCTGCCATGATGCATCACCATGCAGTCGTGGTTGTGACAGCAAAGAAGAAAGACATGAAGAAAAAATAGGATGAGTTAGATAAAGAGATGTCAGAAAACATCCATTACATGCTGCAGTTGAAATATACAATTTCTGTGATATGTAACAAATGGTTATGAACACTAAATGAAAGCATGTGCATGTGTGGTGCAAAGTGACTAAATGGACCTTTTGATTTTAATATTCTCCCAAAACACTAAATGGCAGTAAACACCATTTTATTGATATGGGTTATGCTTTTTCCTGATGCTTTAGGTGCATTATTTAATAAAAGTAGAATAATACAGGAAACTCTTATAAGAGGTTATGCCAAAAGTGATTTTATTTATGAACTGTAATACAAAAGTTTGGAATATGTAAGTTTAAAAAAAAAAAGAAAGTATTTTATGCTCATCAAGGCTGTGTTTATTTAAAAAATGCAGATATTACAAATTAAAACTATTGTTTTCTATTTTAATATGCTTTAAAATGTTATAATAATAATAATAATTAAATGCCAGGTGGATGCTGCACACTGGTGGTGGTTGAGGAGATTCCCCCCTTCTATGTAAAGCGCTTTGAGTACCCAGAAAAGCGCTATATAAATGTAACAAATTATTATTAAAATGTTATAGTTATTCATGTGATGGCAAAGCTGAATTTTCAGCATCATAACTCCAGTCTTCAGTGTCACATGATCCTTAAGAAATCATTCTAACAAGCTGATTTGCTGCTCAAGAAACATTTCTTCTTATTATCAGTGTTGAAAACAGTTGTGCTGCTTAATATTTTCCAGGATTCTTTAATTAATAGAAAGTTACAAAGGTTGGAATTTGTTTGGATTTTTTTTTAAACAATATAAGTCTTTAACTGTCACTTTCTGATCAGTTTATTGCCATTTTTAATTGAAATAATAACTTTTGAATATGCAGTAATTATAAGCATGAAATGTTGGTAGGCATTACTCGACATGCAGTGTTTCATGTTACAGATGTATTTTTGGAAACTGCGTAATTGCTCCATCAGCTACGCTAACTATACTGCTATCGACTGAATTAACAAGGTTTCATGTTTTTAGAGAGTTGAGGACCTTTGTGTCAAAGAAAACTAAAGCTCTTGTTATGCAGAGCTGTTCAACGTGTGCTTTTCTAGCGAGAATATATGCCCTCAAATGGGGAAATGAAAAAGATCAATGTTGGAGAGTTTAATGAGGATATAAGATGTCTCTGGAGGCAGTTTTTCTCCCTATGAATTTTAAGACCGTTTCAGTCCCAGTCCAATGTCAGGCAGATTTGCATTTGATTTATAGTCACTGTCACTAAGATTTTGACAGATGAGTAAAATCAAAATATTCCCATCTTTTGCTCTATTCACCCGGGAACATAAACACAACCATAAATTTTTAGCTTGTCCTTGCTTTTATTAATAAGTTTCAGAGGATAAACCACAGGACAGTATTACATTTGAAAGAAGCATTATTGCACAGCAGATGATGAATCTTCCCTTATGGCGCACTTTGAGACAGGAATAAATTACATGCTTGAGGATTAAACAGGAAAGAAAAATAATATATAAAATCTGCCCAAATTGCTCTTTATGTTAAATGACCTGTACTACATGCTGAGAGACTGAACTTAGTTTTGAACCATGTGAACTTTTCTTTTTTCTTTATTTTTATGGTCATGTGGACATATAAATAAGAATGAAGAAATCACTCTCCACATCCAGTGCTCTCCTAGAACAGCTTGAGAAAGCAATAAACTTCAACATCAATACATCAGAGGGAAAGTCATACCTTCATCTCCTCTGAAATGAGCCCAGTGGTCCCCTCCCACACTTCAGGCTCTCATTTCACTGCAGTTCATTCGCCTGAAGGGCTAAATTGTCCCCACTGGAATATTGGCTCCAAATATACTATTACAAAGCAATTTTGTTGGTAAAATAAGCGTGATGTGACTGCTGTTTTTGAGGCAGCCATCTTTTTTCATTATTAAGAGAAACGTCAACCCCCCTGAGATGCGCAGTAGTATCGCATTTAACACAATTCACCAATATATACTATTCGTTATATGGATCTGCTCTGGTTGAGAGATGTGTATGCTGTGCTGCTTGAAAAACGGTTATTTGTGAAACAGACTTGTTTTGCTGTTATTATTGGGTACTTCTTCAAAATGCCTTCCTTAGAAAAATACAAACATAATACCACAAAACAATTTTAAGCCAAACATTTTTAATTTCCCTTGGACCATATTAAAAAAAGTTAACAACACCAATTTCTTTGAGCGATGCTTTTGTTGAATCTGTTCTTAAGTGTGTAGTTAACCCAAAGAAAACAATGCTCGGGGAATGCGTATCCACAGGGAGTCAATTAAACCTTCTGACTTTCTGTAGCAAAAGCATTTAATTGTGTCCATGTGTTTTATCTTCCTAAAAGTTCTGGGTGTTTGGTGACTAAATCCCTGCTAAGTCATCACATAACATTTTATTTTGCTCTGAAGGAGTTGTATTGGTGTTGTTTGCCTTAGACTGTATACAGATGAGGTTGTATCCTGAGACATCCTGCCTTATTTGCATTGTAAACATACAAAAAAAAAAAAACTTTAAATTATTTTCTAGAGTGAAATTAACTATAGGGTGGTTTCTGTTCTTTTTTTGTTAAATGAGAAGACATTTGACGTAACCAAGTGATCATTATGAATTCTAAATTATTTGGCTCACTGTCATGGGTAGGTTTGGATCATTGGATAATTCGGTGATTTATTTGTTTATTGATTGATTGATTGATTTGTTCTTTGATAAAGTCCTTGATTGATGAAACCAGTTAGCATTATTATAGCATCCTGCAGTAGTTATGACAACCAAAGACAATACTAGCACTTTCATTAATCCTGCAGCTGAATGAATGAATGAATGGGAGAAAAAATAAATAATATAAACCTTTATGTATAAAGCAATGTAAATAAATGTTTATATCACATTTATTTAGGGTTAAGATATATTTCATACTTTCTCCAAAAAAAGAAAAAGAAAAAACACTGTAGTTACAGCATCTACTGTACACAAATCAAATGTATGTACATATATTAATTTCCATATAATGAATATTGTGCGGTGCAGTGACAAGTTGTGGAAAAACAGTGTTTGCGTTGCCTTCCTTCTGATCCCAATGTTAGGAAAGAGTGAATTAACTTTATTTTTAGTGAAGATCCAGACCGTGTCAGTAAGAACTCTGTACTTTGTACACTTTACCATCCATTTTACCTTGGATTCGTTTACAAACAAGGCTTAATTCGATGCGGGATTTCCTAAAAGACTGAAACTAAAAGACGATGCTGTTCCAACTAAATTGGATCCAACAGTAATGTTGCAACACAAGTGTGAGTAATAGTTTTCATTACGTGGTCACCATTGCTTTGTCTCTTCTTATAGATTGAAATCACAGGTTACCACTTGTAATACACTTGAACCCATCTTTCATACACTAGTACACTCAAGTGTACTACAATTGGTAACTTGTGATTTAGGTTAAAATGCACAAATACTCAGCACATATCAAACGATCTATAAGAAGAGACAAAGCAATGGTGACAATGGTGTGCTCAAATCTGCTATTTTGAGACACCATGAATATGAACTAAAATGCGCTGTTAACATACTATCTCTATATTTAAAAAATGTATTTAGTCATCACTTGTACACTTGAACCCATCTTTCATACACTAGTACACTCAAGTGTACTACAAGTGATGACTAAATACATTTTTTAAATATAGAGATAGTATGTTAACAGCACATTTTAATTCATATTCATGGTGTCTCAAAATAGCAGAGTTGAGTACACTTAGGCTACGTTCACACTGTCAGTTTTTGGGATTGACAACCACATTTACTTACTGGTGTGGGTCTCGAAATGTCCCATTTACACAGCAGCTTACTGTAGCGTTTCGAAAACTGTCTGTATAACCATGCAACGGGAGTCAAGCCCGTATTCCTTACCAGTAACCATAGTAACAGTGACCAAAGTAATATCAAAGATGGTGATGTCCGTAAAACTTTAAGTCTTATCACTTTCTGACATGACAGAAGTCCAATCGAGCCACAAGCTCATCCGTCAAATCTTCATTAACCGACAGCAGCTTTTATATTTGGGTGGAGAGCGGAGCATTTGAGTCGCGCGCAAAACACAAAACTGATGTGAGCGGCTCTGGTGAAGAAAAAACTGACTGGATCTAAAACTTTCAGATGACACACCACTCATTTCTTCGTCACACTGTATGACGTGACAGACAACTAGTTGTCCTGTTCCGTTCACACAGCGTGTGTTTTCCGAGAATGCGGTTGTGAGTCTTGAAAATGTACAGGTGTGAGTTCGGTTACAGAATGCGGTCACGCTGTGTGTGAACGTAACCGTATTAAGGGCTCAAATACAGGACTGACAACCGTATTCTGCTGCTGTGTGGACGTGGCCGTAAATTTTCAGGACTCACAACTGCTTTCTCTGAAAACACGCGCTGTGTGAAAGGAACAGGACTGGACAACTAGTTGTCTGTAATGTCATACAGTGCGAGAGAAAACCTTTGCAAAACATGACTTAGTACTTGGTGGCAAAACCCTTGTTGGCAATCACAGAGGTTAGACGTTTCTTGTAGTTGGCCACCAGGTTTGCACACATCTCAGGAGGGATTTTATCCCACTTCTGGAGGCTGACGTTTGGCAACTCGAACCTTCAGCTCCCTCCACAGATTTTCTATGGGATTAAGGTCTGGAGAGACTGGCTAGGCCACTGATTCCTCACCGTTCTCATGATCTTTGAAACTCCACGAGGTGAGATCTTGCATGGAGCCCCAGACCGAGGGAGATTGACAGTTTTTTGTGTTTCTTCCATTTGCGAATAATCGCACCAACTGTTGTCACCTTCTCACCAAGCTGCTTGGCGATGGTCTTGTAGCCCATTCCAGTCTTGTGTAGGTCTACAATCTTGTCCCTGACATCCTTGGACAGCTCTTTATTCTTGGCCATGGTGGAGAGTTTGGAATCTGATTGATTGCTTCTGTGGACAGGTGTCTTTTATACAGGTAACTTACTTGACCCTTGTGCAACCTTTTGGACATTTTTGTCCTTTTCAGTGTTTTTTTTTTATTTATTTTTAATTTTGCCTGTGTTATTGGCAGCTGCATAAATTTTGGCACAGGTGTGTATTTTTATTGGAATTTTACTATTTCACCCCCATTTCCTTTAATAAATTGCACTAGGTACACAAAATTGTTCCTCTCAGGACCTTTTGGACAAAAATGTCCCCATTGAAACCCATTAAAGCTGCTATTTTTAATCACAGTGCCATTTAACTGTAAAATGATGCAATTTTTGTTAATAGTCTTTCATTCTGTTGGAAAGGCTTAAAATTTATTTTTTTACAATTTTTTTTACCAGATGGTGCCATTTTTTTCAGGTTTGGTCTATAAAGCAAATACTCGCTTTATTTCTGTTTTCTGCTCCTGCATATTATAGAGCCAACTGGATAAATAATGCAGCTATAATTGTGTGGGTGTGTTGGTATGGATGTCGGAGTGTGGTTTGTATGTGTGTCATAAAAAAAATTGTATGTGTGTGCGTGTGTGTTCTTGTAATATTTGAGAGAGAAAAACTCTACTGCAAATCAGAAATCCAACCACTGTGTGCACCAGCTGAGATTTGCTGGCATCTAATGGGGAAAATTTGGTACTGCGCCCAAACAAAATTTTACTGAAAGCTAATTCTTTGAGATATCAACCTCAAATTTGGAACACAACTTGTTTAGATTTATGGCTTTGATTTTCTAGCAGGTTTAGAGTTCAACATGTTTCATAAAATATATATTTTATATAAAATATTGTTCATAAATCATTTTCATAAACTTAAACCTGTATAACTTTTTTTGGTTTCACTTTTTAAACCTTTTTTACTTCAACAATAATCTGCCATGGGTCTTCTTTAAAATTAAATCAAACTTAAGTCTGTGCTCCCAAGCTTCAAACTTATATGACCGTTTTTTGACATGGACATTTTTGTCCACTATATGTGTAACAATTTTTTTATTGACACAGAAGGGTTAAATACTTATTTCACTCATTAAAATGCAAATCAATTTATAACTTTTTTGAAATGCGTTTTACTGGATTTTTTTGTTGTTGTTATTCTGTCTCTCACTGTTCAAATAAACCTACCATTAAAATTATAGACTGATCATTTCTTTGTCAGTGGGCAAACGTACAAAATCAGCAGGGGATCAAAAAAGGTTTTTTTTCCCACTGTACTGTTGCCATGCTGCTCTCACACTACACATCATGTTCTCACGTAGTGAAAAATACATTGTGTAAAACATCACAAAAAACATATTTAAACATACATTTCTTAAATATATTTGATTTTTCCATATATTTGATTTTAATAATGTTGCATATATAAATACAATATATATTGCTGACATATGTAGTTGCTACATATAATACCACATATACAAATTTTACTATGGGGATTTTATTAATGTTATAAACTTATATCTACCTAGAGAATGTATGCATGTAAAAATTATATGGCATATACTGTATGGGAATATTACTCTTGATACATTTCTGTATGGGTACTAGCAGGGGCTAACAACTTTATGCTAAACCTCCAAGCCTTAAGGTCTCTGCATACTGAGTCCAAAATTTTCGTGCAAAAATTTTTTTGCAGGTTAAAAAATAAATACGACCTCACGTTGTGTCAAATTTGCACACTGCCTCCGAAACTTTCGTCTGTGAAAATTTTTTCAATTTTCTGCGTTTTCGCATCCATAGCATGCATTTTGATAGGAAAGGATGGGGAATACGAAAAAAAGGGAAAAACGCATGCGAAACTTTTGGACTCAGTGTGCAATGACCTTTAACCTGGTTGGCAGCCAACAAAATTAAAGGGAATTAGTATATTTTGCTCTAGAGTGTTTGAATCACATTTACCTCATATACATGTATGTGGCATCTCTCTTCGGGCAATGTTAACAAATTAAAGTTGAGTGCATAGTAAAGCTCATTAATTTACAGCTAACATAAATATCCCATTAAATGGCCAAACTGAATTTAATTTCACACATTTCAGAAAAACTTTTGCTTTCACCTCCAAAATGACTTACCGTTGCCCTCTGTTTTGACAGAACAGTCAACAGTTCACATCCAGGCAGAATTTAGCACATGCATTTCTTAGACCTGAAAGTAATAAATTGTCATCCTATATATTACATTCTTGTCACTAGTAATGGTCTTTTATTTCACCTTCTTCACATCCACCATTGCTGGTCGCCTGATGGATTGTTATTGCACTCTGGAAGTCTGGATTCTATTCTAACTTATTTGCTAAGGGCATAACTCAACCTGATCCAATCTACTCAACACCAGACCTCACAGAAAATAAAAATGGGGAAACGCTAGTCAGCATCACTCCTCATCCACATCAGTCTGCTTGGGCTATTTTGCATTGCTTAAAAAGCAAACATCCATCCTGGATCCATATTAAGTATGCTAATCATTCCCTGACCGTAAATGTTTGCTATAATTAGCTGTTTTTGTCTTTTGTTGCATTGAAGAACATGTTTATTCCCTACAATGGTGAGAACAAGCCTCTGTGCATCTGAAGCTCAGTGTCTTCACCCCATGAGAGACAATTAGGCATGGCTTTTCATGGCTTCTGTAATGACTGTGTGTACATTGTTCCTCAGCACTCTGCAGATGAACTGTCCTATCATTCTTCAGCTGTCAAACTGTGCTCTGGGTCAACAATGCACTAAATGCATGCTAAATGCCATCACATTTAAATGTAAATGATTTATCCAACTCAATCAGCATTTTGACGGCAGAAACTCAATTAGCAGTAATTACTATATTCTCTGAATACTTTTCAGCATCAGACCTGAAATTACTATTATACTGTAAAGCAGTTTTATGTGAATTGTTGATTGGATCTTGATTATAACATGTTTTGATCTTAGATTGCCTCTGAGGAATAGATTCAAAATCTTGTGTTCGCATCTTGTAGTTAACATCCTACAGTGCTGATTCGAGGGTTCTAATTATGTTTACATGGCCACTATTCCAAAAAAATTTGCCAAAGTGCTTTTTAATGTTATGTTCAGTTGCACCTGCTTAAATTGCACTGAGATTTAATTTAGAGAAAATGATAAATTATCTTGCTTTCCAACCTTGAACTCAAGGGGGTTCTCAATTCAGTTTAGTCTGTGACGCGGACAGGCATTGGTACCCATTTAGATACACACAATTTTTTGTTTCATTTTCAATATTTTTGTTCAATATTTCTGTCATCCAGTGATGAATGGTGTAAAAATCATTTCAGAATATAAATACAAAGTATGGCGATTCATAGTATATCAGTACCCACATAGGTTATAGGTCAATATTTAGCTCAGGGAACACTTTGCTATTAACTAGTTACTTATTAGCATGTATATTACTAGCATATTGGCTGTTTATGCCATATCACCCTTTAGCCCAAGACTGGTTGCCCACTGAAGCTAAGCAGGGCTGAGCTTGGTCAGTACCTGGATGGGAGACCTCCTGAGAAAACTAGGTTGCCGCTGGAAGAGATGTTAGTGAGGCCAGCAGGGGGTGCTCACCCTGCAGTCTGTGTGGGTCCTAACACCCAGTATAGTGACGGGGACACTATACTGTAAAAAGCAGCGTCCTTCTGATGAGACGTTAAACCGAGGTCCTGACTCTGTGGTCATTAAAAATCCCAGGATGTCCTTCGAAAAAGAGTAGGAGTGTAACCCCGGAATCCTGGCCAAATTTGCCCATTGGCCTCTGACCATCATGGCCTCCTAATCATCCCCATACACTGATTGGCTTCATCACTCTGTCTCCTCTCCGCCAATAAGCTGGTGTGTGATGGGTGTTCTGGCACAATATGGCTGCCGTCGCATCATCCATGTGGATGCTGCACACTGGTGGTGGTTGAGGAGATTCCCCCCCCTTTCATGTAAAGCGCTTTGAGTACCCAGAAAAGCGCTATATAAATGTAAAAAAATATTATTATTATTATTATTATTTATATTAATGCATGACAATATTTTACATCTCTTAAGCCTACGCAATACCTAAACCTAACTACTACAACAACTACTTTACTTACTACAACCCGAATTCCGGAAATGTTGGGACGTGTTTTTACATTTGAATAAAATGAAAACTAAAAGACTTTCAAGTCACATGAGCCAATATTTTATTCACAATAGAACATAGATAACATAACAAATGTTTAAACTGAGAAATTTGTCAATTTTATGCACAAAATGAGCTCATTTCTAATTTGATGCCTGCTACAGGTTTTAAAAAAAAGTTGGGACGGGGGCATGTTTACCATGGTGTATCAGAATATCAGATGGTATGTGCACAGTGATACATTCCATGTAAAGAAAGTTGCTTTTTAAATTAGCATCATGTAAACCTAAATTACTCAACGTATTCCATTTATAATTTTACTTTTGAGTGTACTATAATGTGCATCAGCGGTCATCGGAAGGTTTCACATGTGAGTGGCCAAACATGAGAGCCAAAAGCCCCCTGTGTGTGAGATGCATTTGAGAGCCAAATATAGTGTCAAAGAGCCTCCCATGCTGTTTCTAGAAGCCAGAGCCAGAGTTTGTAAGCACTGACTGTATTAGAGATAATAATGCATCAGTCCTGCCTTCAAATGAAAAAAAGGAGATGAAAATATTACCTCAAGTCAAATTTCTGAGACTTGTGGAATATTTTATGTGAAACTTTAACTTATTTTAATTGAATGCAAGGTTGGATTTGTGATCAGTATCAATGAACCCTCATTATACATTCCTAGAAAACATATACTGTATTGATGTTCTTTAATAATGGCATCTGAAAGTGTCCATAGGTCCATACAGTTGCAATGCAGCAGCTGTAGAGGTGAATGACTGGCCGCAGAAGTGAAGAGAAGCCAATAAAGCGCCGCCCTTGAGTGTGCGCCAAGCGCCCTGTGACACACTCAACCCTCCACAGAACAAGGTCTGCCAATACAATTCATTAGGCAGCCAATTACTCACTGCCGAGGCTTTTTTTACAGTAACACTCTCTGACCCACAAAGAGCTCGCTACTGGAAGGGAGCTGTTATCTTCCCTGTGCTCTACCTGCTTGTCTTTCCAGACATGGAAATTACTTGACTTTGCCCCTCATTGAGGGTGGGATATTTTGAGAGAGGAGGCTTGCTCCTTCATCGTTTCTTTTCTTTATTGGTGTCCTTTCAGCCTGAAGCATGTCAGCCAAATCAATACTCTACTCTGAGGGAGATAGATGAAGCAGACAGTGGTTATAGGACCACTTTTTATGTTTGCTGCATTATTAACCAAGAGATTTGATTTTCGAATGCTCCTCTCTTCCTGAAAAGCCTGAGAGCTTAATTACAGAAGAACAGCCTTGACCGTCAGCTTTCAATACAGCCTTGCCTCAGACTGCAAAATTGGATGCAATTTTCAGCTCATCTTTGTCTTACATTAACTATATAATATAATTTTGATTGAAATTATTGTTCTCTACATAATAAGAGATGAAATTGATGCAAAGCTGATGTAAAAATCCTTCTTCATGAAATAAGGCTAATTATTTGAGCACTGAGCTTCTCAGAGGTTGCTGATGTGTTAAGATGAACATCAGAAGTATTTTAAATTTGTTTGGCATAATTTGTATATGCGTCATATTCAGAACTGCATGAAATCAGAACTGAGTTTTGTGGCATTTAGTTCATATTTGTAAGCTTTGAAGACATCAACCTTGAAAAAAAAGTGTAGAAACAATATTCACTCAGAAATTGCAAGTAAATTTCACAAATAATTACTAAGAAATGACAAGCAAAAGCAACACAATGAATTAAATGTAATTTTGTGATTTTTTTTTTTTTTTTTTTCAGAAAGACTGTAGTATTTTCTTGTGAACATATATAGTGTACATATACAGTGTGTATGCTAATGCAGAAGTTTTCAACAACAAAAAAAATCATTATGCCACAAGGGAGTTCAAGGGGTCTGTGAGATTTTAGAGGAAAAAAAGGTTTACAAAATGTTTTGCCAATGTTTGCAATGTTTGCAATGTTTGCAATTTTATAATGCATTTTTTCGTCAGAAATCATGTGATTAACACAGTCATTTTATTCTACAGATTGCCTTATTTTTTTTATAAGGCAATATAACATTTAGAACAAATGAATGTTCTATTTTGCTTATTTTGTCCCTACTGATACCTCAACTGACTAAAAAAGCAACAGATCATGGCTGTGACGTAACTAATGCATTTTGGCTATTTAAAAGGGCCCGGATGACACCATTCAAGTGCCACTTAGGCTTCCTTTTTCAAAATTGTAAATACAGAGAGGAGAGAAAATTGTGCTTGCCAAGCCATTTCATGGGGTCTTAAATAGACCCAATATTCTTTGTTTTTGCAAAAACAAAATATTCTACAGTTTTTGTGATTCAAAGAACAGCTGGGCCAACATGCAGGTTTGCATTAATACAATCTGATTATCTGTGCTGTGATCATGGAAATTATTTAATATTTAATATCCTGTAACAGTTGAGGTGGCTGCTCCCATCTCCCCACGCCGTTGCTATTCTCCATGTGACATTAATCATGTAATTACCGCTATTTTCTTGGTGACATCTAGTCAGCGTTTTGGTGGCTTTTACCTCAGCTTCATTATTCAACACTGAAAAGGTTACATTGATTTGGATTTTCTCTGAGGGGGGGCATTTTGCAGGCTTAGAAAGGAATATAATATATCATATCATTTTTGACAGTAGTGGCGAGGGGCTTCAGGAAATGTGGGTATTGGTTTTTTGGTGTCAGGGGATTGTGTTTGCATTGCAGAGCAGCCGTTGGTATTAAGAGTAATGACCAAGTGACACAGATAATGTCAGGGTGGAATTTTCTGCATGCACGGTGGCAGGTGAAATGACAAGCCTTTATTTATGACACGACAGTCTTTGCGCTTTCAATTTGCCCAAGTTGCTGCCTAATGACCTTTTTCAGAATGATATTTCTGTGCAACGTTGGACAGCATTTCATATACCCCCCTCCTCCCAGGGTCTTGATTAATCTTGTTCTCTATTTTCTATGTGTCGCCTTCAATGGTTTTTTTTTTTTTTTTTTTTGCTAAATTTTCATACGGCTCTGAAATGTTTGATAATGTTTATGCAGTCTTTTCCTGTCTCTGCATTCATTGTGTCCATTACGTGTTCAATATTGAATAGGCCTTTATTATTATGTTTCATATAACAGTTCATGCTTGCGTCGTCTCTAAAACAGAAGTGAAAGAAGTAATTCTTTCTGGTTTGATCGCTGTGGTCCTGAGCTACAAATGTTGAGACTTAAATGCAAGAGACATTACATCATCTTCTCTCTGATCTGGTGAACTGAAACATTGGATCAAAATGTTGCGTGGGGTGCGGAACAATGTTATAGCAGATAAAACAACCACTGACTCAGAAGAAAGGTGTATTTCAACATGATCTCATTAGTATTCTTTTCTGGTGTACACTAACACATGGACAATTTCCCATGTTTGCATAGGCACTGAAACATACATTTACTCATTGAAAGCATGTAAAATGTAAAAATTTTATGCATTATCAACATTATATATCTACAATGTTTACAAATCCTTTATAACTATGGCTAAATAATATGTAGGCTATATGTGTATATGTAAATACTGTATGTGTTTGTGCATATAAATGCTTTTATATTGTTGAGAGGGGTTACATTTATGCTAGGGGTGAAGTTATAATATAATATAATATAATAGCTATAATATAATATGATATCTGGGTTAATTTAGTTAATGAAAATTATGACACAAAAATATTCATTGACAAGCTTTTATGACTATGATGAGACAGAGAATATATGACACTGACATGATTAAACACTATATCAACATGCAATATACTTAATGAAAAAGACAAGACTAAAATGTAGTTTTAAAAATAATAAAAACTCTCTATATCCAAACTTTCTCTATATCCAGAAAAAGGAGAATAAAATATAGACATCCACACTTTTTAATGTTTGTACGTATGGAAATTCTGTGCCGCAATATAAGTCTTTTTTGTTATAATAGAATTGTGGATATAATTGGGAATTATTGGAATTAATATTAGAATTTCTCTTTTTAGCTTTTGAGTTTTACCACTTTTCATAATGTAGAGAGTGTGTTAATTTATATGATAGTGTAAAAAATCAGGAAACTATATTAGGTAAAATAAACCATGTGTATGAGTTGACATTATCTTAATTTGTGATTTTGTGCAATAATTGATTGATAATGATTATGCGATTAAGTGTAAGTTTCATTGACTAAAACTAGACTAAAATTCCCTGACTTTGTCAACTAAAATAAAAAAAGTACATAATATGCATAATTATAAAATTTTGAAAAATATATTTATGATATAAAGCATCCATATATTATTTTACGTTATGTAATTCTGCATTTTAGATACTGTCAGTATTGTACATTTCAGCATATATCTAAATATGTAAATGCCAGATATGAAAATGCCTACAAATTCTTAAGAATTCAGGCTGTGTATTGAGATAAAATTTACACATTCTGAGCTGTTCATTGTTTTGTTGTTAAATCATAACCTTAAATCAGAGCAGAGGGATTAATGCATTAAGAGTTCGTCTTCAGGTGCTTTAATTTATATTTAAAGTACAACTATGTGTATTTTTGAGCAGCATCACAAAAAAAAAAACGCTCATCCCCCCACACAATATCTCAGACCAGCTACAGTACGGTGAGATTATTAGGTAACCGCTGAATAATAGAATAGACTTTTTGAGTGGTATTCTCTATGACTGCCTTCTAGGTATCTCTTTTCTTATAAAAGGGGCATATAGCAATTTCGTGGCAATATAGTGCCTTTGTGAATATAGCAAATGGATCTATGAAATAACTTGGATATTTGTTTGTTATAAACTTTATGAAAGATATTTGGTGAAACTTTATAATAACATGGACTTAGATGGTCACATACAGTCTCATAGACAAATTCTAGGTTCTTATTTGGCATGTGAAATGATGTTTTCAGAGTGTCAGGATGTTCAATTTCATGCAGAAGCGGTTTCATCTTATGTGAAACTTTATAGAAAATAAAGACATACAATTGGCGGTTCGTGTGTGCGTGTGTGTTTAGGAGACTCAGGAAGGCTGTTAAATTTGGCCATGAAATGGGTTTACAGCCAGTCTCTCAACCATTTCATGAGGGCTGGAGCTGGTCGCCCAAGAACAGGCATTTGGGTCACATCAACCTCTCTGCTTTTCCATGGTACATTAATCTAACTATCCACCTCAAATCTGCTGTGAAATTATCCCAACTAAATACAGATGACTTAGGAGATGTTTGTGCAGAAAAGGACAAGAAATATCTAAGAAAGATGATTGCATGTAAGGGAGAAAAGCCTTTTGTGTGCTACCCCATTCAGGCATGGCATCGAAATCTGCATTCCGATTTGGTTCTAGTACATACCGGTTACATAGGTACCGGTGCCATATTGGTACCGGGTTTCGGTAACCAACCCTAGCCGTACTATGCCATTAATTATTTTGCCCAGAGAAAAACATTGGATTATGACATGCAGACATGTAACTCATTGTTTCCATGCAGTTAATTAATAAACCATCGGTATCTGCCCTTTTCATGCTATTTCCGATATGCCGATGGCTTTAAAATAATAAAAAAATGGCCAATAAATATAGGCGGCCGATACATCGGTGCATCCCTAGTTGTGCACAACCCATTGTGGCGGCACTGAATGTAAACATTTCCACTGAATCGAATGGAACTCATGTATGGGCTTGGTGAAAAACAACGTAGTTCACTGTGTCATGATCAGAAATAGAAGGAAGAATTGTCGGGTTGTCAGTCCACGACAAAGGAGCCAGCTGGTATGTATCTTTATTCTTTACCACCTATTAAAGGGCTCGACAATATCGACTGCCTGATTGCCTGTGGCAAGCATGAAAGACGCTTGGGACAGTTGATGAGTTGATGAGACGGACACAAAGTTAGCAGAAGGTGCAATATACCTGCCAGACCATGTCTGAGACTGTTCCACACATTGACATCATTTGGCGCACCAGATAGAAGGGTTATAATGCCGAGAAGGACATTTACGGGAGTAAATGGGGCAGTTAGGATTGTGTCGCGATTGAGGAAGATTGATTATTTCACCAGAGGATGCTGCTGTGATTTCCTCCAATGAGTAAATCTTGGTTCTTCTACTGGGTGAGTGATCACAGTCTAGGTGGAGGTTGTCCTTAAAAAAACTGCTTTTTTTTTGTATCTTTGTTCATAATTCAATTGTGCTAAGCTTGTAACAGTCTTGTGTTGTCCTGATGATCCGATGATAGCTGCTCGCATTCAGCTTGTCAAAAAGGAAATTTCTGCTGATGAAGGACCATCCCTTCAATGCACCTGGCAAGACAGAACTGGTTGCTAGGTTCATCAGGACCCATCGTTTCATCACAATTTCACCATCCAGTTAGGCCACTGCAGCTGTCACACCATAACTCCTTCATAAAATAGCCATTTTTGATTGATTGATCAGCTGTTACTTTCTCAGACCACATTGCTAAAACTGCCTGGTGACCTTTAGCAGAAAGAATTGCAAAGTAGACAAACCTTATTCAAGTAACATCAAGAAGATCAGGCCCTTTCTTTCGGAACATGCTTTGCTGTTTGCTGTATGACTCCTTGTTCAAGAAATTCTCTTGTTCTGTATAGCACACAGTAGATACTGCATTAGTAATGGATGATTCTGGTTTTCCAGCCAGTCTATCAAACCTGTTACAATTAATCCAAAATGCAGAGCAAGATTATTCATCACAAACTTGTAAGAGCATTTAAATAGAGGAGTCACACCTTGCTTTATCAGTATTTGCACTGGCTACCAATGCTGCCTTGCATTAATATTCAAGGCTTAATGTTTGCCTAAAAACCACCACTGGTCTGCACCCCTTTACGGACTAAATGCATTATCAGATTTATGTCACTTTAAAGCTTTTTCCTCAAGTGAACGTTGCTTTATTGTGCCATCCAAGCATCTCAACCGCATAAAAGATATACAAACCTCTTGTCTACAGGGGAAAAAAATTGAAATGAGAAATGGGTTCCCTCCTGGTGGAAGTGCTTGCCTAACTCAATCCCAGCAGCTGAGCGGCACAGCCATGCAAAATGAGGTCATGCTAGTGAAAATGTTAAGCAAGTATCATAAATGGTTTTATTTTCTGCTTTCCATGTTTTAAAGAAACAAGTCCAATGTAGAGCTTGTTCATTATCCGCCCAAGTGCAGGAAACAGCATCTGATAAAAGCTCAACATGCATTGTTTAATTGGTCGAAATGTAATGCACATGGAGCTGGAGGAGTAAACCAGTGCTTCATTAAGGTTTGACAGCACATTTGGCAAAATTGAGCTAAATCCAATCCTTTCAGTGCCTGTGTGTCTTTAACTACAGCCTACTGATAAAAATAACCCCACACCTCCACATGGAAAGTTAACACTGAGTAAAATTGATAGGCAATCTGAAGCAATGATTGGGCAGCCTTGCCTGATCTTTAACTGCTCGCTACAGGTTTTGATTTCTTCTAGAAATTGTCCTCATTTGTTAGTCTCTTTGGACTAAACCAGCGTCTGCTAAATGACTAAATGTAAATGTAAATTTACGACCATGTTGTTAATTTGTTCTTATTTACTGACTTCGTTCAGTGATGCAGTGTTCAACAATCAGGGGCCTTCTGAATTATTTAACTGTGATATATCAGTTAGGCCAGACTCGATTACTGTTGGTGTCGAAATGAGAATTTAAAAATGTAAGCGGTATCTGGCATATATTTTATTTTCTTGTGGGAGGGCCAGTGAAAATTTTGGCAGGGCAAGTAGTAGAAAAATCCTTAGCATTGAGCCTTGTATTGATTAGTTTGTCAAAATATCACACCCTTTCCTGCTTACTAAGTCCTTCTCTATATGATTTAGCAGCTTCCACACATTTGTTCTTTGGTTTAGACATCATAAATTAGTAGAAAAACATCATATGTACATTAACCGTGCAATCCATGATGTTGTTTACATCTGAGTATCGGCAATATGGCTGTGCATCTGGGTAACTGACCAAACTGTGACGTAGGTGCAAACGCTCTATTACACATACTGCGTCTTGGAAGTTTGTCCAAAATAAGAAGTTTCACCAGAAAATGTCATCTGAACAAAAACTCTTGCAAGTGCAGAACTACTGTCCTTCCGCCACATATTCAAATCTCAGTTCTGACCAACTGGGGAAAAAAATAGTTTTACTAGCTGAGCCCAATTGTGCCTCCGTTACTAATTGTGAAAACGCCACTTTACTAGTAATCTAAGGAACGATTGCAAAGTTAGCTCAGATCATGTCAAACCGAGCAATTATTATTGTTAGACTTTGTTCACAAATTGCTAATGTTAACACTATCAACATCGCGTGACTGTAGTGTGTATTTATGTACAGTCTAAACCACATGTGTCAAACTCAAGGCCCGCGGGCCTATTCCGGTCTGCCACATCATTTTATGTGGCCTGCGAGAGCAATCTTATGATTCAGTCTTAAAATAAAACATCTATGCTGCTTTAGATCGTAAATTGAATGTAAAGTACGTACTGTATCAATATGTGACACTAAGTTTCAGTTTCTATTAGGCGTTCTATTTAACGCAAAATTATAGTGACTTTGGTGTGTATGCCATGACACAAATACCGCAATGCAGTTAGTGATACAAATAGGGGTGTGGGGTTTTTCTGTTGATGAGGACTGCGTGGACGGCTCAAAGGAATAAAGCGGACCTCATCAAGTGCTCGAGCAGCACGACTGACGTAAAAACACGATATTCTTCATTCATTTAATGAATAAAAAAATTGATTGCAGCTTTCAGACATGACTTTCTTCTCGTTTTAATAGTTCGTTTGAGACTGTTTCTATGTAGATATTTTAATGACAAATGTCCAGAGCGCATTATAGCCTGTGCAAGATCGCATCAAATGCGCGAGCGCAAATCTCTCTGCTCGCAGGTGGATTCCCATTCACTCTCACAAAAAACGGATGCACTCTCTATAGGTCAGATATTACAGGTGCATCTCAATAAATTAGAATGTCGTGAAAAAGTTCAATTTTTCTTGTAACTTATTTCAAAAAGTGAAACTTTCATATATTTTATATTCATTACATGTAAAGTAAAGTATTTCAAAAGGTTTTTTTTGTTTTACATTTTGATTCAATTTTAAAAGCTTACAGCTCATGATAAGTCAAAAATCAGTATCTCAAAATATTAGAATTGTTTACATTTGAGTTTCAATAAACTTCCTGTGACCTAAAAAAAATCCATACAGTATTACACCTATGTCCTGGGTATCTGTGTTCCTTTGAATAGACCACAATAATGGGGAAGACTGCTGACTTAGGCAATGATCCAGAAGACTGAATCATTGACACCCTCCACAGACTTCTTCAGAAAGCTCCACAGAAGGTCATTACTGAAAGGTGTGGCTGTCATTACAGAGTGCGTGTATCAAAGCATTTATTAAATGCAAAGTTGACTGGAAGGAAGAATTTGGGTAGGAAAAGGTGCACAAACAACAGGGATGACCGCAAGCTTGAGAATACAGTCAAGCAAAGCTGATTCAAACACTTGGGAGAGCTTCACAAATTAGGAGTGGACTGAAGCTGGAGTCAGCTGCATTTAACAAGAGTTTCACCACGCTCAGACGTCTTCAGGAAAAGGGCATTTCCACTAGCCACTTTTCTGAACCAGTCAGAAGACAACATGCAGAAAATGCATCTTACCTGGGCTGTGGAGAAAAATAAGAACAGGACTGTTGCTCAGTACGGTCCAAAGTCCTGCTTATTCAGATGAAAGTAAATTTTGCATCCTTCATTTGGCAAGTCAAGGTCCCAGAGTCTGGTTAGGAACTGAGATGGAGAGGCACAGAATCCATGTTGCTTGAATTCCAGTGTGTAAGTTTCCACAGTCAGTGATGATTTGGGACTGCCATGTCATCTGCTGGATTTAAGTAGACAAATAGACTAAATATTAGTAAATTATACTTGGCATATTTGCTCAAGCAAGATGGCTTTTTCATCTACCAGGAAGTTTTAGAGCACTTCATGCTTCCTTCTGCTGACAAGCTTTATGTCTCGAGGTCTGCAATCTTGCCTGGTTTCTAGCAGGACTTGGCACCTCAGCACCACTGACTGCCAATAGGTACCAAAAGCTGGTTCAATGACCAGTAATAATTAGGTTTGAATCCTCTGTGCTTGATTGTGCCAGCAAATTCGCCTTTGAGGCCTGAACCCCATCAGAGAATCTAAGGGGTATTGTCAAGAGGAAGCACAGAGAGACACGTCAGACTCCAACAATGCAGATGTCCCTGAGAGGCCACTGGCTCAAATGAAACCTGGGCTTTACAGGAAATCAATACAAGCAGAGACCCTCAGCCGGCCACAAACTGTCCTCCAGGATCAGCCGAATTGAGGCAGTAATTAAAGCAAAAGGACAGCCCCTACCAAGCTTTTTTGACTGGTTACATATACAGTAAAGGAACATACTTTCCAGCTGGAAGAAGCCAGGACAATTCACTAGCAGAAAAATGTTGTTATTGGTCTTATAAAGTATTCTACATTTGTTGAGATAGTGAATTGGCTTACATTCTGCGGTAATTGACTTAAAATGTGAGCCTAAATCATCACAGTCGTTACAGAAGAACCAAAGACTTAAACTCAACCCAGGCTCATTGGGAAATACGTGTCTCTACATACATTTCTGCAACACCGTAATTATGTATTTAAGGAATGAGCACAAATGTTTCGCGTCAGTTTCAAAGTGAAATGCTTATTCCAGTAGAGTGGCGCTAAAACACACATTTAATACGTGACCGTGACACGTTTTTATTACGTTGGAGTCACAGGCACTTGAATTGCAGTGTTTTTAATTATGCTGCTTGCGGTACGTTTTGCCGCCATTCATAATTCAAATATCCGGTGAGTGTCGCTAAAGATTAAGCTCTTCAACAACTGAAGATTGGACACGTATCCCCTACACCATTACCCAAACCTACAACATCTACCCGAGAAGTGTTAGACAAATGACAAAAGTAATATGAAAAACGTTCTCGCTGATGCAGCCATGCTATTTGCTATCTGCTTATGCAGATTTGAGCTGTTTGCCTGTAACTGTAGTTTGACGGGATTCGTACAGAGCTTTTCTTCACCTAAGTGCAACGCTGTATCGTGTGAGCTACCGAGTAAACTTACTGAGTTAGTAAACTCATACATATGAAGCTGTATATGTGACGACAACGTTCAAAAGTATCAGTTTTCAAATCGTGCAGGATGTGCCTAAAATTGTATAGAAGTCATAACATACCATTCTGCAAGTAACTGTGAGAAAATAATCAACAACTGTTGCCATCCACCTTTTAAGTCATACTTCGTGTGAAAAAGGAATAAAAGTTGTCAGAGTTTTACTGCCTCTAGTGTTGATTTCAACTGGAAACTGCAGTGAAACGTACATATAGGTAAGTTTTTTCAGTTTTGCAGAAATGTATGTAGAGACACGTATTTCCAATGAGCCTATGTTGCTTAAACTACTTCAGTCTGTGTGCATTGAATTTATTTAATACACGAGTTTCACAATTTCACGAGTTGAATTACTGAAATAAATTAACTTTTCCACGACATTCTAATTTATTGAGATGCACCTGTACATGTGTGCGCTCAAAAATTATCTTCTCTCCTGAATTTAATGCACCGGCAGAAACATAAATTGGCGCATATGCCAACGAATGTAAATCAGTATTTACATAGCATAAAAGTATCTGTTTCGCACATGTCCCGCATTGTCCCACAAAATCACATCTACTGTCCTGCAGCAGGTCACCCTAGCGCAGAGTAATAAAATAATAATTACTCATTTAAATCAGTACTGTACTACTGTCAGTCCTCTGTCGTGTGTGTCTTGTGTTCCCGCCTCATGTTTCCTTATTTGGTTTGTTTCCTGTCCTTGTTTAATGTAATTATTAATTTAGTATGTTCAGCTGTGTGTGTGTGTTAATTATACCTTGTATATTAGTCCTGTCTGTTCATTGTTTGATTTCGTCTGGTCTAAAGCTCGTCTCAGTTGGCAAAAATAACTAAGGGGGCAGAGCTTTGTAAAGGATTTATTCTCCCTGCATGTGTGCACCATGACAAGTACATTTTAATGAAAACAATACATTATAAATCGCAATGAAAAGTAGTAGCAATAGATCCTTTTGTTCTGTATTGCGATCAGATCAACCGTTGTGGAGTAACTCCTGGAAAGTCTAAGGATCCATGTAACGTGAATTATGTAATTCAAACGTAAGTTCAAAACGGCGCTAATGCAGAGAAAACACGGCCGATGTCATCAGAGATGACGGAGATAATAGTACTCGCGTACAGATGTCAGTAAAAAAAAAAAAAAAAAAACCTTGTGTGTTTAAAAGCTTAAAAGCACGAGTGCTTTATACTGGATGATGCCTGAAAGTGTTTTAGATCACGCAGTCAGTGGTTTAGTAAATCTGGATCAGTCAGGTCAAGGTAGCTCGTTTAGTGGTTTATTGGCATCCCCCTGTGTTCCTGTTTGGTATCGCAGATTGACTTCTGCAATGTTTTTTTATTAAAAGTGCTGTAAACTACTAAATGTAATGTAGAAATGTTCATTTTCTGTGAAGCTGCTTCGCAACAGTGTATCATGAAAAGTGCTATAAAAAATAAATGTGAAGTGAATTGCAAACAATTATTAATGAATTTATTTATTTATTGTGGCACTATATACATTCATTGCGAATTATGAAAATTAAAAAGTACTTTTTTTAGTACTTCAGTTTGTATTTATTTATTTTTGGGTGGGGGAGTGGGGTTGAGTATGGCCACTTCTTCTTTTCTACTACAAGCATTGATTGTGTATCATATGCACGCCAAACACGTGCGTATCATATGCACTCCAAAGTCAATTTCAGCGTATAAATCGCATGTCAAATAGAAACAGAAAATCTTGCTATTGATACGCATTTTCATGAGACCGGGGTCTTTTTATTTTTTTATTTATTTTTTGTGCCAAATCTGTCACACATACTTATCAACTTACAATTATTTGTTGTACCATAAATGTAACAAAAAAAGCTTTTTAGCAAAGTTAATATAATGACTTGTGTTTTATGATACTTGTCTTTATTCTTTACTTTGATTTATGGAGTAATTTGGATTTCTTAACCTGATAAATTAAAAGGATTTATGTTAAAATAGTTGGGACACAGGGGGCAATAACATATATTTTTACATCTATGCAAATGCATATGCAATCTCCTTGTAACTTTTCAAATACAGTAATAATAAAATAAAGACATCTGGACATCGAGGTTATGAGTTAACAATATGTTAAGGAGTTTTGGTGTCATACGTTTGTACAGTCTTACAGTTACAACCGGCCCTTTGATGGCAGCCATAACGTTGAAGTGGCCCTCAGTGAAAATGAGTTTGACACCCCTGGTCTAAACTCTATATGTCATACCATTCAAATGTCATCGAAACCTCAAAAAAACTATTTAATGTTCCTTAGAATTTGTTTTAAAATGACAAGTTTAATTATTCCAGCTGCTATAAGAAGTGGCTACAAATGATCCGCCACCTGCAGGCAGGTCAATTCAGCACCCAGACTTTCTACTACGGATCCATGCTGTTGGTAAGGTAGCTGCAGGTAAGGTAAGGTAAGGTTTTGCAATAGGTCCTGCTGAAATACACGTCGATCTGGAGGGGAGCATTATGTACTTGCTCTAATAACCTTGATATACCTTTCAGGATCATTCATAGTGCCTTCCATCTAAGATGACATGCAAGCTGCCAACATAGACAAAAATTACAAATTTTAGCCTTAAGGTAATGCATAAGGATGCTGTAATACAACTAGCCAGCTATTGTAATATATATGCTATGAATAGATATTACACAAGTATTTTAGTGAATAATTCCATACATTGGTTTTATTACTATTATTATAATTAGTTTTATTAATGTTTCTTTTTCTGCTGGAGAGGACAGTGGAGAGGTGACAGGAAACAGTTAGCAGAAGGTGCAATATTTGGACTCGTCTGCCAGACCATAGAACACTGTTCCACACATTGAAACAGTCCATTTGGCGCACCAGATAGAAGGGTTATGAATGCCTTGAGCCCACAGGACATTTACGGGAGTAAATGGGGCAGTTAGGTTTGTGCATGATTGAGGAGCTTTAGATTGGCATTACTTCACCAGATGGCATGCTGCGGATTGTGATTTCCTCCAATGAGTAAATCTTGGTTCTTCTACTGGGTGAGTGATCACAGTCTAGGTGGAGGTTTACTGCTTTTTTTTTTCCAAACTAAGCAACAGTCTTGTGTTGTGACCCTGTATTCATCAAAAAGGAAACTGGATGTCCCCAAACACTGGTTGCTAGGCATCAGGACAGAATCTTCCAGAGGGCCACTGCAGCTGTCACACCATTTCATAAAACATTTTTGTGTTTCTGTTATTCCAGTTTGCCCTGGTGACATTTAGAGAAGAAAGAATGATTTTGCAAAGTAGACAAACCTTTTTTAACAATCAAATTCTGTGTATCCTATATTTACAAGTATTTATTTGACTCCGTGTTGTAAAATAATCATTAGATACATGCAGTTTTTGCTTTAAGCAGCTCTCTTCCTTGCCGGTTGTTTGTCTGCGTGAAAATAAGCGAAGGTGGCGACCTTCCACTGTTATACTAACTGAAAGAGAACTTTTCAGATATATCTGGGTTTGCTGTATGACTGGTGTTAGAAATTCTCTTTGTATAGCACACAGTAGATGCATTAGTAATGGATGATTCTGGTTTTCTCTCCTGTCTTGCAGAAATATTCATCACAAACTTGTAAGAGCATTTAAATAGAGGAGTCATTGCTTCAGTACACCTACTGCTGCCTCATTAATATTCACTGTTTAACAGGTACTTTACGGACTGCAATCAGATGTCACTTTAACTTTTCCTCAGAAACCATCCAAGCATCTCAACCGCATAAAAGATATACAAACCTCTTGTCTACAGGGGAAAAAAATTGAAATGAGAAATGGGTTCCGACAGAAGTGCTTGTGCTGAGCGGCACAGCCATGCAAAATGAGGTCATGCTAGTGAAAATGTTAAGCAAGTATCATAAATGGTTTTATTTTCTGCGTATGTTTTAAACCAACACGATGTCCAGTAGAGCTGTCCCGTCTAACTCATTATTTCTAATGCGATCCCGCTGGAGGAGTAAACCATCCTCAACATGCGTTCATATTGTAAATAACCACGTGTGCCGCGTGCTCAAGGAAACGCCCAACATAAACAAAGCCAGATCGTTCCTCGCGCTAACATTACTGTTCGTTTCTAGAAGAAGACACGCTGAATAAAAGCTGGATTTGCCTCAAAATAAGAGCAAGAGTTCATCCAGAAGAGAAGAGCGATCTGATGAGTAAGTAATGTTTCTTTTTTTGCATTAGTTAACATGTTATTGTGACTCAAACTTGAACGCGTTTATTTTTTTTCCCAAACGACAACATGATGAATGCTACAATGTTTAGAAAAATGTTTAATGTTCACAAATGATTTAATAGCGTGCTAAACGATAATAACTTAGTTTCTCAGATATAAAATATCCTTTTTTTATAGTACAAAGTACATCTTTTGTAGTACAAAAAGCCATACATACTAGGCTATATGACTATACAAAATCATAGTTCAATGTTTTTTCTAAACAATAATAATTAGTTTCTCTGCCAGATATAAAATCTCAGTATTTTTTTTATGTTTACGATAGTACAAAGCATGAACGTGAGTTGCTATAAAACATATATACGGAAAGTATTCAGCCAATTTTTCAGATCTCTTATATTGCAGCCATAAAATCATTTAAGTTTTATATTAATGTACATGACACTAAACACAGTAATCATTTTTGCAGAATTACAAAAGTGAAAAGACTGATAAATACATTATTCACATGGTAAGTAGATTCAGAACTTTGTGTGACACTGGTTGTGCATTTTACACCTTGAATGTCATTCCCTTGTTTGATTATACTGATTGCTTGAATTAAAAGCCTGATATTAAATAAGCCTTACAGAGTGCATTCAGAGCAAATCATTCTGATGACAGATTTTATTGTTTAAATTTCAAAAGATTGGCCAAACAAAAAAAATATTAGTAAATTATACTTGGTCCTCACAGATGGCCTCCATAATCCTAAATATGTTTGCTTCAGAACCCTTCCTAGTACTGAGCTAACATAGATTAGAATCCCAGATCACTAGCTCCAGTCAGGCAGACACCATGCCCCTCCACCAGTGGTTTATGGCAGAGTGGTTCCTCAGTGTAAACACAGATGGACTCTGGTGACAAATAAGATTATGTGGCTTTTTGGCCTTAATTCTGCGGTATGTGTTTGCTCACACCTGGCAATAGTCCCAACAGTGAATAATGAATCCTCTGTGCTGTTGTGAATTTTGAGTCAGCTGCAGACAACACGACTAATCTGAATGCACACACAAAATTACCTTCTCCAAATCAGACAAGGTTTGACAGACAATGAAATAAAATTGAAGGCTTACTTGACTGTTAATGTGCCCAGCCAGAGAATTGTTGTAAAAATGACTTGTTCTGCTATTCAGGAGAAAAAAAAATGGCAATTTTATGAATCTGGTTGAAAAACTTGTTATCTTTCCCAACAAGACTGGATGCTCATTTTCAAATATACTGTATTAAATCAAAAGGGTACACATCTACTTAATTGACAAAAGAGTCTGAATACGTAGGACCATTCTGATATTTTTTATTTGCTCTTTGTTGAAAATCTGTGTCATCACAATTCTTGTGTTTTCTCTGCTCAATATGGGGTGCAGAGCTTTGTGTGATTGCACATTAATGAAATCGGAAAAAAAAAGATGTTTGTGGAAATATTTTAGCAAATGGCTGCAATAATAACAAAACAGAAAAAAATTTAAGGGTTTACTGAATATCTTTGTACCCACTGTTTGATATAAAAAGATGCATAGTAACATGTACAAGCTTATGTTTTTATTTTTATTGAACACTTTTGTATTGTTTTATTGAAGATCCTGTGATTCCTGTTGGGAAAACTAGAAAACATCACAAACAAATTATAAAAACAAATCCTTTACCACTGATTAACGGAATGTTTTAATTACAAACAATCTCTCTCAAATAACAAAAGGGCATGTTTACTCACTTCTTCTTTTGACCTGCCTCAAAGTCAGTCAGTGTGGACACTATTCGATAACTGTTTATTTGCCTGATATATTATGTATATGTTTTCGATTAACCAAATTTGATAAAAAAAACAGCAGCCTCAAAGTTATGATGGGATTGGCCTTTACACGAGGGCCATTTCAAATTTGTGTGCTCAGGTGAGAATCACTTAATATTCAAGGACCATTGTCACTCCCTCGCATACAGGCTTTCAATCACAAAACATGTCTTAAAAAATTTTAATCAATATATTGTTTTGCTGTAAATGAGTAAGCAGAATGATTCTCACTTTTTTCGTTTAATTGTGAAGTAAATATTCTAGCCGACAAGACTGATTACACAAAAGTCTTATTCAGGACTATTTAGTGTGGGTTTTATGGCCTTATTTCAGCTACATTTTTTCCCCCAAAACTTACTAACCACGCATAATATTTTTTTTCTAAAAAAATACAAACATGTACATCCATCTTGGTCACATAATATTGTAGCAAAGTTTGTGCTGAATACAAAAACAAATACATGTTGGTCATTAGTATGTTATAAGTAGCTGAAATAAGCACAAATATCAGGACATGTCAAAACATCTCATGGGCCCCAAAATCACCTCAGACCCCAGAGGGTTAAAGTATTCCACAATCTTTTTACACTCTTTCACAGATTGGAGAGCCTCTGCCCATCTTTACTTCTGAGAGACTCTGCCTCTCTAATGCTGGGTACACACTAAAAGATTTTTAAAATCTTCAAAATGTGAGAGACCACAAACATGAGGAAAAAAATCCTATATTTAACCGTTTTGCTCCTATAGTGTGTGGTATCCTCGGGGTTCCCCCCCACACATCAGGATTTTTGATCGTAAATATTCAACATGTTGAATATTTACGATTCGCGATCGGGGTGCTTCCGACGTTTTTCCGAGCAGATTCAGTCACTCTTAACACACCTCACACCACAGGAAAATCTGATAACTTAATCTTTAGAACCACCAAGATAATCGGGACATTACCTGGGATTGTCGGAAGGGGAGAAATCGGCCCAAAATCAGCCCGATTATCTCATGGTGTGTACCCAGCATAAGACATCCCTTTTATAGCTAATCATGTTACAGACCTGATGTCAATTAATTTAGTTGCTAGATGCAATTAGTTGCTAGATGTTCTCCCAGCTGAATCTTTTCAAAATGTCTTGCTTTTTCAGCCCTTTGTTGCCACCGTGTCAACTTTTTTGAGACCTGTAGCAGGCATCAAATTTGAAATGAGCTCATTTAGTGGATAAAATGTAAAATTTCTCAGTTTAAACATTTATGTTATCTATGTTCTATTGTGAATCAAATATTGGCTCATGTGATTTGAAAGTCTATTAGTTTTCATTTTATTCAAATTTAAAAAACATCCTAACATTTCTGGAATTCAGGTTGTAGACGCCAGTGTTTCCTGTCATAGCTATGCAAGGTTTTGATTTCAAAAACAGTATCATAGCTATTAGACTATATCCTCTTATAATTTTAAATCTGAATTTAACCTCAGAACGATCTCAAAGTAAAAAGAGGTGCTAAAGTCTGATTTTGTGTGCTTTAAAATTAAATGATTATATCTTAATTCAAGGATTTTGAAGGATTTTGAAAGTCTGACAATAATCAGTGTTGAATAAGGTTAACCCTGCCTGCTTTAAATGTTTTGAAATGATTAACAGTTGAAAATATTTGTTAGAAATGTAGAAAAACAATCAAAATGTATTTAAATGCAATCAGTTACATTACTTTAATAAAGTAATTGAAATAGTTACACTACTTATTACATTTTAAATAGGGTAACTTGTAATCTGTAACCTATTACATTTCCAAAGTAACCTTTCCAACATTGATTGTGACATATTGGACTGTAAAGGATTATCAAAAAAAGTTTTACCAGAAGATAGAGTTATGGCATTTTAAAGTGAAAAATTAGAGGGTCAAAAATAGATAGAAATCAATAACATGCATTTAGAAAACCGAGAGTGTGAATTTTATTTTCATGCTGACTTTAAAGGGGTTATAAGAATTTCGTGTATTCATGGCTTAAAGAATTTTCATTTATCTTTTTTTTATTGAATATGTGTGAACAGCTTGCAACGAAACTTAAAAATAAATAAATAAAACGAGACCTTGCCTGACTTCCTAGGTTGTCTATGAAAGCGTGCAGATTTTTATGTGCAGGACTCTGGATGTTTTTGCCAGGAATATCAAAAGGATGTGACATTTACACATACTCCTGAAAGCCTCTCTTCCATTCTGACACATGAAGCGACTGCTTATACAATGTTCAGGTGTCGGTGTGTCATGCAAAGAAAAGTTATTCATTCAAACTGCAGTCTCACATACGTATATAGCCCATAGTTTCAAATATACTTTATAATTAACCTCTCATTACAGTCATTTGTTAACATCATGCCGGTGAATTGCAGAGCTCATGCAAACATCCACATCACTATGATCTTAACTGCAGTTTTGTTACCATGGTCATTTTTGTAGTGTGTTTATGTTGTTATTGAGAGGAAAGTGCACAGCACATCTTTACATCTTCATATAAAAGTCTTTCTCAGCGACATGGGTGGTGACTGCATGTTCTTTAACTGTATATTGCTGCAAAGATTTTTCCAACTTCTTTTCTCTTCCAAGCAAAGAAAGAAATTTGGCATGAGTATATCAAGGTATTGAATCACGTTCAGACTCATGTACATTACATGTGCATATGTGCGAGCACAAGCAAACAAATAAAGAAAGAAATATGCTATCAAATGCAAATAGCTAAAAAGAAAAAAATGAACAAGAAAGAAAAAGAAGATTAATAGTAGAATGTAAGGCTTCAACGATAAGCCCACACTGTCAGTTACACAAAATAGCTCTCATCATGCAGAGACTGTGTGCGATCAATAGCTCTTTTCTGCTTCTCTCTCAGTCATTCACATATAGAGATTTTTTTTCTCTCGGTGAAGATGGGTGGACACCGTCTGTCTGCTTGCATCCAGCATGGATCCATTTTTAATTTGATGTGCTAGGAGCTGCTGACAGTCCCCATATCTTCAGATAAAGTAGGAGGATTATTAATGTATGACTTCAATATAATGATTTTCTCATCTGCCAATCAAGCAGCCTCCTTTTGTGGCAGCCCAACACAAATGGCTGCACTGATGGCATTTACAGAATCCCATTATGTCAGTCTGGAAAATAACGAACATTAGAAAAGACTTTTGAATCAATGGCTGGTAATTATTTTTATCTCGCCAAATAACTCCATAGAAGTCACCTAGCTGAGGATAACACCGCCTATTAATCTGAGGGGTTTTTTTTGGGGGGGGGGGGGTTTTCATTGTAGAAAACATAAAAGAGGGAAAACTACAACTCTTATATTGCCTTGATCAGCTACAATGCAGGATGAGCTTTACAGTAACATATAAAATTAATTGGCCTAGCTATTTACTTTCATCTTCAACACAAGATGAGGTGCTAGATTATTTTTTTCGATGCAATATGGGACTTTGCTATTTGGAACAATATTTAATTATACTCTTTCCATCTCTTCTCTAATAATGTGGGAATAGCACTTCTAGAAGTGTGAGAATTTTTCATTTGTTTAATCCCCTGGTGACTGAAAATGAAATTTATAAAGATGCAATAAAAAAATTTCTTCACTAACTGAAAGGTTCTCATATTTCATTGATGAAAGTAATATCCTATTCAGCCTACAACTTTAGGTCCTGCATGCACGATCGCATCCCAGAGGATGCTTAGGATCTCAGCCTCACGTTCCGCTCTCACTGACAGTCTGATGCATATAGCACACAAATCTGGAAAGCACTTTCTCCATCTGGCTAACTCTAATCTGATTGGCTGGCTCAACACAACTTCATTGGGTAAGGCCCCATACAGTAGGTTATTTTATCGGTCTACATGGAAACCACCTTGTGTTTACATGGTACCAAGTTGATAAAATAAGCACTTTGCTAGATTTGTGAAGGTTTGTAAGGCTAGTGCTATCATTTAAGACTTTAATTTTTGAATTTTAAAATGATTTGTTGGTTTCCCCCCCTTTTTTAATATATATAAAATGTATTTTAGATAAATTTGCCCATAAACAGAACATAAAAATGAAACAAAAATTGAGGTCAGTTGCTTTATATTTCAGGGGTGGTCCTTGGACAAGATTATGGACCCCTAAAAATTTAGTGCATAAAGTATGGAAGCCTGTTTTGGCTCCGAAATTAAAAAAATACTACTCTTTTCTGTGTTTTTTTCCCTCATTATTGCTATTTCTCCCTTGATTTTCACATTATACTGCTCTCACAGTGTATATCTTGCAAAGTGACTTAATATCTTAAATCTTTTTCCATAATTGTAAGTTGCGACTCTATATTGTTTTTATATCATAATTGACTTTATTTCTCATAATTCCTATTTTCTCTCTCAATTTTCATTTGATACTGTATCTCACAGTGCATCTTTATATCTCACAAAAAATACTATTTTTGCAATTGCAAATAACAAAATATGGAATTGTTCTTTTATTTCTTGTTATTGCTTTATGTCTCACAATTGTGGCTTTATTTTGCATAATTGCTACTTTTTTCTCAATTTAATCTAACAGTGCATCTTTAGGCTATTCTCTCACTAGTGAGTAAAAAATTCCATAATTGCAACTATTTCTGGTAATTGCATTATATCTCACAATTTTACTTTATTTTTAACTTTATCTCACAATTACAGAAGCCTTTAGGAAATCTTTTGGAAGCACCTTGGACATGGTTATATTTATTGGGGTATTTCAATCCATTAAGTGAAATTATTTTCTGTGAAGCAAACAGTTTTTTTTCCCATTCCAATCAGTGATGTGCCTCACATTCTCATGTCAAGAAGACAAACATGTTATTCACAAAACACAACTCATCCTTTCAGTTAGACTTCATTCAGCTGACAAAATTACATTTTGAGATGAAGGCACACACCTTGTTCTAACAAGCCAGAATGGCTCAACATGGAGCTCAGCTTCAGATGCGTCAGATATGTAGCTTTATATACCAAAATGTCAAGACAGGACTTTGTTTTTTGTTGTTGTTGTTTTTTTTGTGGAAAACATCTACCGCATAGTAAACCTTGAAGAAATACGTTCTTTAAAAGCAACTACATTGCATAACTGAATTAGCGATGTGTGTTTTAGGTCAAGGTGTGTATTACAAGGTTCTGTAATTAGCTAAATTTGCAGCGTTAGCCTCCGGGCTGAGAACAGGTAGCCATATTAATGGTAAATAGAGGTACTCATTAACCCGGGCAGTGACACTGACGCTAACATCATCTAATTACAGCTGCTGCGCATCCCGTTGGGGCAACCATGTGCAGAGTGCTGAGGAAAAGGTCTAAGTCATTATTAGCTTTTTCATGCATCTCGCTCTGTGTTCTAGTTTAGTGACGACTGCAATGAATTGTTTATTGAAAAACCTGGTATCTTTTTATTTAAGCCAGTATACATTTAGGACTTTCGTTTCCAGTGCTAAATAACTGCTAATTGAAAGTATGTTTTTTGTTCATACTTAGCCATGCTTACAAAATGGGTCAGCTGTGGATGTTGAGAGACAATCGCATAGCACAAAGGATGACGTTAACATCAACAGTGCTATCACGGCAGAGCCCTTATAGATCAGTGGGAAGCAGACCTCTGTTCTACAATTGACTGTCTTCTGAGTCCATAGATTAAATCACCCTCTTGTCTTGCAATTGGGCCTTTCCATTAAAAAAGACAGAGGGAGGCGGCTTCTTTTACACTGACGTGCCAGACTTGTGCTGCACGCTAACATATCAATTTGTTTTGGCTCTGACTGCCATGGAATACTAATGCATCCGCAGTTATCTAAACTCTGGCTATATATAGCCATGCCAGAGAGTGTGAAGCTTTAAAAAAGGATTTAAAGCATGATTATTTGCTGATTATGCACTTATCTAACATTGAGTTATTATTATTGATTATAGCACAGTGTCAGTTAACTCATGGTAAATATGTAAAATAACACCAAGTAATAATTAGAATAACACCAAGTAATCTTTTTAATTCACTCATTCTGAAAAGAAAAAAAGATACATAATGCCTACATTTAGGAAGAATGAAAATTGTAACTGCATGATTATTGTTGAAATTTGATTATCATTGTTATTGTTAAAATAAAAAGTGTCATGAATCAGGCCTATGAACTTACGTTCACTCACCAGCAGAGGTCACTCGCTCACCACATTGACTCTTGCACTACACTAACTGTTGCATGTCACCTCCGGACTACAATTCCCATCATCCATTGCACTGACGACACACACACAGCTGATTTCACTAATCACATGCTCACACCTGAAAACTATCACACAATCACACACCCTACATAAACCATGGACTTCCTTGCACAGATCTCCGAGTATTGTTCTGCGTTTAGCACTCCCCAAGTGTTAGCTGCCTTACCAAGCCATTCTGTGTTTCTGTTTTGTTCCCGTATTGTTCTGCATTTATTACTCTCCCAGTTTTAGCTGCGATGTGGAACCGTCTTAGTTGTCTTAGCCTTGCCTTGTCTTGTCTGTTTTCTAGTGTTTTGTTTCTTTCCCGTGTTTCCTGGATTTACCCTTCGTCTCGCCGTTCGGACTCTGATTGTACCTCGTTTGGATTATTGCTCATGTTATTTGACTACCCCTCTTCTCAAGCCCTCTGGATATTGTTTGCCGATCAAAGACCCACGCTTGCCCTAGGATTACTCTTTGTCTTGCCTGTGCTATACCTGTTTGCTGATGTTTTGACCTTGCCTGTGTTTTTGACTACGTCTTGGAATAAAGCTTGCAAATGGATCTGCACGTCTCACGTCTCGTTCGCCCTGTTACAGAATACTCGGCCACACAAGGATCCAGCAGATTTTCTGATGAACATTGGCCAAGTATGAACATTGCAAGACTGTTATTAGCCCTCGAGCAGGGTACACGATCGCTCAAGGACTATATTCAAGAGTATTTGTCCATTGCCTATTACTCTGATTTACCAGACTGTTTACTGATAGAGTTTTTTTGCGAAGGCATTAATCAACCACTGATGTCTAAGCTTAGACGCGAGGGTCCGCGTTCATCATTCTGTCAGTTTATGGACTATGCTTTGTTGTGTGTTAGCTCTCCATTCACTGTGGGTGTTGTGGAGGAGGAACATGACACCGCGTCTGTGACTGAAATGGCGGACGCACCAGAGCACACTCTCAAAATGGCGGCCACAACAACACACCGTCATGTCTCAGCTGATCGTCATGAGTCAAGTCAAGTCACAGTTGATCTTCGTGAGTCCAGTCAAGTCACAGTTGATCTTCATGAGTCCAGTCAAGTCACAGCTGATCGTCATGGGTCCAGCCAAATCACAGTTGATCATCACGAATCAAGTTAAGTCACAGCTAAGCTTCACGAGTCAAGTCATGTCTCAACTGATCGTCATGAGGCAAGTCACATCTCCGCTGACCTTCCAGAGTCTATTCACCTCTCCGCTGACCTTCCAGAGTCTCTTCACGTCTCCGCTGATCTTCCAGAGTCTCTTCACATCTCCACTGACCTTCCAGAGTCTCATCACGTCTCAGCGGATCTTCCAGAGTCTCTTCATGTCACCGCTGACCATCCAGAATCACGTCACATCACAGCTGATCAGTCAGAGTCCTGTCACGTCCTGTCTGCCACACACAGATATTCAAGGTCAGTCCTTCAGTATCCTAGTCTGGTATACAGTGTGAGGGATGCACCACTGGTGTCTGCACGTGCAGCTGGTATCCCCGAACCAGCTCACTTTAACCCTCCTGGTCCTGCAATAATTCCCCTGTCCGAAGCGCTTCCCATGATGGGGATCGCTTTATGTTGCGTTTGGGCTGTGTACACCACTTCAGAACGGCCCCAGGTGATGGCACCCGCTGCAGCTTCTCCAGAGGTGGCGGCACATGCTGCAGAACCTCCCGAAGTGGTGGTGCTCGCTTCAACTCCTTGTATGGTGGTGGCGTCCAGCAATGTACTCTCAGCCTGTTGTGTCGCAGTCAAAGAGACTGTTACCACTGTAGAACCTCCAGAGGTGGCGGCAACCGCTGCAGAACCTTCGGAGGTGTCAGTGGTATCCACTCACCAACTCTTTGCCTATCCTGTCGCAGCCAAAAGGGCTGTCCCTGAACTCTCGCCCTGTCCTGTCACGGCTATGGAGGCCGTCTGCGAATCCTCGTCCTGTCCTGTCACGGCTAAGGAGGCTGTCTGCGAATCCTCGTCCTGTCCTGTCGCGGCTAAGGAGGCATTTATGAACTTTTGTCCAGTTCTGAACCGGCCGAGGAGGCCATCTCTGAACTCTCGTCCTGTGCTGAATCAGCCATGATGGCTGATTTTGAACTGCCTGTCCATCTCGTCTCTACTAATGTGTCTGAGTTCAAACTGTCTATCTTGCCTGTCACTGCCATGGAAACTTTAAATGAACTTTCTCTATGCCCTGTTAACTCTGTCATTGCCAAAGATACCCCTAGTGAACACTCTGTCTACCCTGTTTTAGTCAAGAAGTCTGTTGTTGAATCATTTGCCTGTCCAGTTCCCACTAATGAGTCTGAGGGTGAATTGTCAACTTGTTCAGTTCCTATCAATGGTCTTGATTTTGAACTATCTGATGGTCCACTTTCAAGTAATGTGTTTGAAGTTTCTGTCAGTCCCATTGCAATCAATGAACCTGTTATCTGGTCCCTCAGTCCAGTCATGATCACAGAAACCTTAACTGAGCTCTTAACTCTGTCTGTCATGAGCCCAGAGACTCTGGCTCTGTCATGAATCAGGCCTATGAATTTCCATTCACTCACCACCAGAGGTCACTCGCTCACCACATTGACTCTTGCACTACACTAACTGTTGCATGTCACCTCCGGACTACAATTTCCATCATCCATTGCACTGACGACACACACACAGCTGATTTCACTAATCACACGCTCACACCTGAAAACTATCACACAATCACACACCCTACATAAACCATGGACTTCCTTGCACAGATCGCCGAGTATTGTTCTGCGTTTAGCACTCCCCAAGTGTTAGCTGCCTTACCGAGCCATTCTGTGTTTCTGTTTTGTTCCCGTATTGTTCTGCATTTATTACTCTCCCAGTTTTAGCTGCGATACGGAACCCTCTTAGTTGTCTTAGTCTTGTCTTGTCTGTTTTCTTGTGTTTTGTTTCTTTCCCGTGTTTCCTGGATTTACCCTTCGTCTCGCCGTTCGGACTCTGATTGTACCTCGTTTGGATTATTGCTCATGTTATTTGACTACCCCTCTTCTCAAGCCCTCTGGATAGTGTTTGCCGATCAAAGACCCACACTTGCCCTAGGATTACTCTTTGTCTTGCCTGTGTTATACCTGTTTGCTGATGTTTTGACCTTGCCTGTGTTTTTGACCACGTCTTGGAATAAAGCTTGCAAATGGATCTGCACGTCTCACATCTTGTTCGCCCTGTTACAAAACGATTCATAATGACAAAATTTATGCTGGTCTCCATGCAAAACAACTTAAAAAAATAAAAAATAAAATATTTTTTTTTTGGATCTGGCTGTTTTATTCACTTATTCTGTTTATTAAAAATAAAAATATTCACAATGCTAGTTGCCATGTAAGATCATATTATTGTTGAAAATTGATTATTGTTATTATTGTTATTTATTCTAGCTCAAATAACGCAGGATAATATAATAGTATAATAGCGCAATAATAACTCCAAACTTGCAAAGAGATTGATTCTTCAGAGGTGGAAACTGGATGTGTGGCTTAATGAGCTGATTAACACTCCACTGATAGAGATATTATGATTTATTACAAACAATGACAAGGCAGATCTATTTCAGGAAATTTGGAAACCTCTTTTAGACCACCTGGGAATATGATTACTTCATATTGTATTTTTGTAATTTTCATTGTAATGTATTTATTTTTGTGCTATTTTTCTGTGTATCTTCAAGATATAATCATTGTGATCCTTTGACTTGACTGACTTTTTATTTTGCATGTATCAGAGATATTTATCTCTGACAGTTAATACTTTTTCTGTTTCTTTTTATTTGTGTACATTTGTCTGTACCGTACTGTTGTTGTTCTTTTTGGACCATACTTGCTGATCGAGTTTATGCCGTCTAAGAAAACTAAACTAAAAAGTGAAAAGAAAGAAAAAAAGAAAGAAAAAAAACATCCAAACTAACGTTAGTTTAATTCTCTCCATTGTTTGAAAAATTCACTCATTTTGTGAACCTAAAATAAAAAGATTCATAATGCCTAAATTTAAGCTGGTCTTCATTCAAAACAGCTGTAGAAAAAGTTTGTAAGTATGTCTATGAAAAACACAGTAGACGCAAGACTGCATTAAGTTTACTTCAAACACTGAAGTTTTATATTTCTCTGCATGAGATACATTTTACAAGCCTTCAGAAATGCCATGCAGAGAACCACATTAAAACATGTTTTGCAGAAAGGCTCCCATGAGAGAACGATTTCCCACTAGACTTTGAAATTTCACAAGCTGCTTACTTGTTGAATCTCACTTGCTTAACCTGTCTCCAAAAATATGTTTGTACAGTACATTGCCTAAAGCCTTTCTCCTCCTCCTTATTCGCTTATTTCAAAGTTAGGTATTCCTACATGGTTCTTTTCAGAGCTAGTTTCACACACTGTTTTATGACTTTGAGCTATGGTCCTTTCCTTTCTGGCGAGTGTGAAACTTCATTTGTGAGTGAATCTATCTAGTCCATTGCACTCTATGACAAAGAATATCCCGAGAGGTGTGTTTTGAATTTTCTGTTGATTTTGTTGTGCTTTTTTATTCTCCTTTTTCCAGCTCTCAGGAGGAGACAGCGATTCTCAGTGTACCATCCTACAGCATTTAATTTGTCTTAAGCTAATGAGAGCTGCACAACTGCATACACAGTATATTCAGTGGTCAATACAATTTAAGCTCAATCAGCAGTGCATGTACCACAAAAAATGATTATTATTTATCCCTTCTTTCCTTTAAAAAAAAAGTTAACACTTTATAATAACGTTCAGTTATAAGCCATTTATAAGTGATTAGTTAATGAATAACTAATCATTTACAAAACATTCATAAGTGATTAATAAGTGATATGCTAACAATTTGTGTATGTTTTGTTAATTCATTTACAAGTAATTAGATGATGATGAACTAATCATTTACAAAACATGACTATACATTCACAAATGATTAAGTAATATTAAGTAACATTTACAAGTGATGAGTAGTTTACACTTTAGATTAGGGGATGCAGAAAGCTTTGTAAATTATTTATAATGTTTATTGAGATAATAGCACAATGTTGACATTTCAATTATTTATAAGTGATTAATAATATATTAACTAGTAACCTAACTAAACTATTAACCATTAAGGATCTGTTTGATTATTTCATGATGCTATTTTTTAAAGATAACTTATGACAGATTTGTAAATCGTTACCATATTACTTAATCATTTGTGAATGTATAGTCATGTTTTGTAAATGATTATTTCATCATCATCTAATCACTTGTGAATGATTTATAACCTAATCTACAAAACATGGATAAAAATATTAACATATCACTTATTAATCATCTATGAACGCATAGTCATGTTTTGTAAATTATTAGTTCATCGTTAACTAATTACTTGTAAATTACTTGTAAATGAATTAACAAAACATACACAAATTATTAGCATATCACTTATTAATGGCTTATGAATGTTTTGTAAATGATTAGTTCATCATTAACTAATCACTTATAAATGACTTACAACTGAACGTTATTATAAAATGTTACCGAAAAATCACTTACTGACCGTTTCTGTAAGTTATATCCAATTATACAACTTTATATAATAAATGTATAATTATAAGTTACAACATTTTAATGCCTAATACGCCATAAAAAAATTACAACAACTTTTCAGCTAAAATAGTTTTAACAGAAGGATTAATGAGTTTTTTTATTATTATTATAAAATGGTCACATTTTGCTTTTACAAACCGAATTCCAGAAATGTTGGGACATTTTTTAAATTTGAATAAAATGAAAACTAAAATAATTTAAAATCGCAAGAGCCAATGTTTTATTCACAATAGAACATAGATAACATAACAAATGTTTAAACTGAGAAATTTAGCAATTTTATGCACAAAATGAGCTCATTTCAAATTTGATGCCTGCTACAGGTCTCAAAATAGTTGGGACGGGGGCATGTTTACCATGGTGTAGCATCTCCTCTTCTTTTCAAAACAGTTTGAAGACGTCTGGGCATCGAGATTATGAGTTTCTGGAGTTTTGGTGTTGGAATTTGGTCCCATTCTTGCCTGATAGGTGAACGATCTGGACTGGATGCAGGCCAATTCAGCACCCGGACTCTTCTACTATGAAGCCATGCTGTTGTAATAGCTGCATTATGTGGTTTTGCATTCTGTGTCTGCATTCTGTGCCTCTCCAGTCTTCCTCCAGACTCCAGACCTTGATTTCCAAATGAAATGCAAAATGTGCTTTTATCTGAAAAGAGGACTTTGGACCACTGAGCAACTGTCCAGTTCTTTTTCTCCTTAGCCCAGGTAAGATGCTTCTGACGTTGTCTCTGGTTCAGAAGTGGCTTGGTAGCCCTTTTCCTGAAGACGTCTGAGCGTGGTGACTCTTGATGCACTGACTCCAGCTTCAGTCCACTCCTTGTGAAGCTCTCCCAAGTGTTTGAATCGGCTTTGCTTGACAGTATTCTCAAGCTTGCGGTCATCCTTGTTGCTTGTGCACCTTTTCCTACCAAATTTCTTCCTTCCAGTCAACTTTGTATTTAATATGCTTTGATACAGCACTCTGTGAACAGCCACCCCTTTCAGTAATGACCTTCTGTGACTTACCCTCTTTGTGGAGGGTGTCAATGATTGTCTTCTGGATCATTGCCAAGTCAGCAGTCTTCCCCGTTATTGTGGTTTCAAAGAACAAGAGATACCCTGAATTTATACTGTAGGGATGGTCATTTAATGAAGCTCAAATGTAAATATTCGAAATTTTGAGATACTGGATTTTTGACTTTCATGAGCTGTAAACTCTAATCATCAAAATTAAAACAAAAAAACTTCTGAAATGTTTTATTTTACATGTAATGAATCTAGAATATATGAAAGTTTCACTTTTTGAAATGTTACAATAAAAAATAAAGATATATTTTTTTGGTACATTCTGCCATACAATAAATGCTGTTGGTTAGCCTTATCTTGTACATTGAAAAACAAATAGTGTGGAAACAGTTTTCACTCAAAAATTGCTAGTATATTTCACAAGTAATTAAAAAAAATATGCAAGTAACACTTTGAATTAGACGTGAATTTTTGAAGTAGAAAGACTGAAATAGTGTTGTTTTGTAAAACATTCTCCAATAATCTTTTTATTTACTTTTTATTTATTTACTAAATAATTTTTGGTCTATTGATCCCAGAATAAAAAACAGCTTTCAACATCTCCATTCTCTCACAGATCTCCATCTTACAGGTCTCTCTCTCCTTGATATATTGGCGTTAGGCCCAGGCAATAAGAAGAGACCCTCATAGACCTGCATGATTTATTGAAAAAGAAAAACACATCAACTCCAGCTTGAAGCGAAATGATGGCCGCTCACTCTACCTGCTAAATAGGGTCCCCAGTATGCTGTGGAAATAAGGGAATTCCTCACTTCTAAACAGCTTGCAGGTAATAACACATTGTGTTCTGTGACCACCGCAAGGTATGTGAGTTTGGCCGCTGTTATAATCCAGTGACAAGAGCAGATGAAGGGTGACTGTGTTTATGTGTGAGTGTAGAGGAAGACTGCAGTCTGGCCCTTCTGCTGGAATGCATGGAAGTTAAAGGAAAGTCACATATTCAGTGGACAAGGGCCGTCATCTGGACCAGCCTATTGTCTATTCTACCAGTGTTCTGTATTAACATTCAGGAGGTTGTTCATTTTTAAATGGGTACGTTTTTAGGAGACACAGAGTTTCATGGATTCCTGGCAAGCAGTGCTTGAACTGCGGTGCTGTCATTGAAGCCGAACATAGAAGCAGACAATAACACAACACTGTGGTTACATTTAGAAGAGCTGCTGACTGTTCTCTGTGCCTGCAAACCCTTCATCTGACTAAATTTGCAATGTAACACAAATCTCAAATTCCTTTTTGCTTTATAAAAATGGTTATTATTATATAAAAATATGGTAACACTTTATAGGGACCAATTCTCACTATTAACTAATTGCTTATTAGCATGCCTGTTATTAACATATTGGCTGTTTATTAGTATTTATAAAGCACATATTCTGCATGACTGTATTCTACATCCCTAATCATAACCAATACCTAAACTTAACAACTACCTTACTAACTATTAATAAGCAGCAAATTATGAGTTCATTGAGGCAAAAGTCATAGTTAATAGATTGTTAATAGTGAGAATTTGACCTTAAAATAAAGTGTGACCAAATTTATATATAATAAAATATATTTTAAGCTCTGTTCATCATATGAAGGAATCATGTTTCTTCAGAAGACTTATTTTATGTTCTCTTAATGAACGTTTCAAATCATCAATGCCCATTGATGTAGGGCAGATATTTGGGGCGATATTTCAGTGAATTGCCATTATAGCTCAAAACTTTCTGTTCCTGTATCTTTCTGGGAAAAAAATGTTGTTGCTGAAATGTCAGTATTTCATAAGAGAAGCATGGAAAGCTAAGTGAAGAGAGCATGACATATCCTTAATTTTTGAAATTTCAAAGCATCAATGTTTTGTGGAATGGACTTTCAATAGAGAGACAGAAATCTCTCAGGTTTCATTAAAATATCTCTGCGTTTCGAAGATTAACGAATGTCTTATTGATTTGGAACGACACGATGGTGAATTAATGATGACAGAATTTTCATTTTTGGGTTAACTATGCCTTTAAAGACACAAATTATCATCAGTACATTAAGTATTTAAGTCATTAAAGGGATAGTTCACCCGGAAAATGAAAATTTCTCATCATTTGCTCTCCTTCAGTACTTCTAAATGTGTATGACTTTCTCTTATTCTGTAGGAAACAAAGGAAACTACTGTATTTTGAGCTGTGTTTGTTCACACAATGAAAGTCATTTGGTTCTAAAACAACACTGGACCACACTGACTGTCATTGTATGGACCTACAAAAAAATCTTTTTTTTTTTCAAAATCTTCTTTTGTGTTCCACAGAAGAAAGTAAGTCACGCACGTTCTTCATAATCCATTATCAATTGGTAATTAAAATCTCTTAATTGAAATCTGCCTCAATTAATTAGCACTTACTAAATATAATAGTCTTTCTTTTTATTTGTTGGTTTGTGTCTTGCTGAGACGCTCTCACTCTTTGTTGAGGCTTCATTCTCTCTCATTCTCTCCCCACAGATGCTTGTTTAAAGAGACATGCTGAGTCTCCCACATCAGCATTTTACCTCCTGGAATCAGAGCCAATTTGTTGATTTAAGTCACACACTGAGTGGAGATTGATGCTCTGGAACTGCAGGACTCCTTATCGATTGATCACACAGCCTGTGGATATGTGCTCTACCGAATCGTTCGTCATTGTAAAGTGCATCCATAAACACCCAATGAAAGTGTTTTAGTCCGTGTAAGAATGCACCGAATGATCTGGTGAGAATTCAGTAGGATACACAAAATGAATGAATCGCTATGCTAATGGGCCATGCAGATATTTGGGGCGATATTTCAGTGAATTGCCATTATAGCTCAAAACTTTATTTTCCTGTATCTTTCTGGAAAAAAAATGTTGTTGCTGAAATGTCAGTATTTCATAAGAGAAGCATGGAAAGCTAAGTGAAGAGAGCATGACATATCCTTATTTTTTGAAAACAATCAGCATGTGTTGGTGGATCATTTTGCTGTAAATAGATCAGTTGTGTCCATGTGCTGTGTTTCCGTGTATTGGAGGGAGCTGGCATGTCACTGAGCCTCTGTGCTTTGCATATGTGTTGTGTGATTACAGTGGTGGAAGCAGCCAGTCATCCATGAAGACAGCAGTGGGCTCACAGATTTGCTGCACAGCTCTGGGGCAATGGCATTACACAACACGTTGGCAGGAAAAGCTTTGTGCACACGAGAGACTGTGGCCATGGAAGCTCTGGATGAGACCAGAAAAAACTGTCATACAGCTGGCTCTAGGTAGGAGGCCTGTGGGTGTTTTTTTTGTGAGTTTATCTTCAATTTTTGAATTGTGAACAAAAAAATCTCACTGTAAAACCGTGGCAAGCCTGAACAAGTGCCATAGCTACTGCTCACTTTTTCAGTTACCCAGGTGAATTTCCCATAAAGAGCTTTAAGTCTTGAACCAAAGCAAACAGCTCCAAGATGAATTACAGTAAAAGTAAAAAAATAAAAAAAAAAAAAAATGCGGTGTATATATAATTAAAAAATGTTAAAAAGAGATGCTTAAACCAACTGAAGAGGAGCTGCAACCAAAAATTAAAAATTCTGCTCAATTGGAGATGTCTGATGAAGTTCCTGACAATTGCCAAAATGTTCAAAAACATTTTTATTTTTACTTCTAGTGAGAGCTGCACCTTTTACTCTAGGCCTACATTATATATAGTGTACAGTAGACTATTGAGTATAGTATATAATATGTATTACAAAGTACTCAAATATATGCAAAGCAGTATTTTATTTTTCAAATACACAAATTGGACAGCTCCAAGATTCATAACATTACAATACTATCAAACAGTAATTTGAAAATCAAAGAAGCAAATGAATGATTTCGGATATGATCAGAAGTGATGATGCAAAATATGTAAAACTATTGGATTTAAGTATAAACAATCTATTTCTAAAATATATATATATATACAGTGCCCTCCACTAATATTGACACCCTTGATAAATATGAGCAAAGGCAGCTGTGAAAATAAATCTGCATTGTTTATCCTTTTGATCTTTCACTCAATAAATTCACAAAATTCTAACCTATCATTGAAGTAAAACAATTGAGAGTGGGGAGAAAATCTCATGATGAAATAAATGTTTTTCGCCAATGAATGTTGGCCACAATTATTGGCACCCCTAGAAATTCTTATGAGTAAAATATCTCTGAAGTATATTCCCATTCATATTTACATTTTTTAGTGTGACTGGAGCATGAAATTGTCCAGCCATGACTTTCTGTTCCATTATAAATATGGTCAAATTCCCTTAATCATCCATCATGAGAAAAAACAAAAAATATATTTCTGATGTGAAGAACAAGATTGTTGAGCATCACAAAATAGAAAGTGGCTGTAAGAAAAGAGTTAAAACATTGAAAATCCCCATTTCCACCATCAGAATAATTAAGAGGTTCCAGTTAAAGATGTTAAAAATCTGCCTGAAAGAGGACGTGTGTCTATATTGTCCTAATGGGTGAGGAGGAGTGTTTGAGTGGCTCTCCAAGGATCACAGCTGGAGAATTGCAGAGATTAGTTGAGTCTTGGGGTCAGAAACCTAAAAAAAAAAAAAATCAAACATCCCCTATATCACCACATGTTGTTCGGGAGGGTTTCAAGAAAAATTGTCCTCACTCATCCAAAAACAAACTCCAGCAAATTCAGTTGTCAGACACGACTTGAACTTCAAATGGCACTGGCTTATTGTCAGATGAAACTGAAAAAATAGCTTTTTGTGAGTTTAGTACAAACAGGGATAAAAAAGTACCCCATGTCCACGGTTAAATATACTGCTGGATCTTTAATGTTGTGGGCAGAGGTCCTGAACATCTTGTTCAGATGCATGGCATCATGGATTCTATCAAATACCAACAGATAAAAAATCTAAATCTGACTGCCTCTGTTAAAATCTTATAATGGGCCGTGTTTGGATCTTCCACCAGGACAACAATCCAAAACAAACATCAAAATAAACAAAAATGGGCCACTGAGCACAAAATGAATCTTTTACCATGGCTGTCTCTGTCCTCTGACCTGAACCCTACAGAAAATGAGTGAGGTGAACTGAAGAGAAGAAGCACCGTCATGGAGCTGTGAATCTGAAGGATCTGGAGAGATTCATGAAGAAAATGGTCATCTCTTATCAGGTGTTCTCCAAACTTTCAGACATTATAGGAGAAAACTCAGAGCTGTTACCCTGGGAAAAGGACGTTGCAATAATTGGGTGCCAATAATTGTGGCCAACATGAAATAGTGAAAGCATTTATTTCACAATGAGATTTTCTCCCCACTTTCAATTGTTTTACAATGATAGGTTGGAATGTGAATTTTTTGAATGAAAGATAAAAAGGATAAACAATGCAGATTTATTTTCACAGCCGCCTTTGGTCATATTTACCAAGGGTGCCAATATTAGTGGAGGGCACTGTATATACAAAGTATGAAGAAATGTTTTAATAAAATAAATATTTAACGTTTGAAAGTTCATTGGTTACTCTCATCATGTACTGTGGTATGAATGGTATTTTTTTTCACATGATCATTAAAAGCTTTTGCATATGGGCTAATGCCCCCCCCCCCTTAAATGTATTTTAAAAGTTGTATTTTATTGTTACATTTAACATTGTAAACATTAATTAAACTGTTTTAAATGTCTGTTTGTTAATTTGGAAAAAAACAAAACAAAAAAACAACACATTAATTTTAATTGATGGATTCAATTATATTTTTTCACAATGTTCTTTTGCAAATGGGGTGTTTAGAATAATTTAAGACCAAATCATTTGTGGTTATGACTAACATTTACTTCTTAGCATCTAATTTTTGCGTTTATATATGAATATGTGACTGTATGAATAAACACAGAACGCATTATCACAACGCATGAGCCAATGCTGTCGGTAATTGAAACGACTCTATCGGGTAGCGAGGAGAGTTTATTTTGGTTGCGCTCTAAACCCTCCCTTGTCATAAAAGTCACTTGAGAAATTGTGAGGAGCCATAAATATGCAATTACATGTGCCTTGCTGCATAAGAAGAGCCAGAGTTGCAGATGCTGCGTTTGTGACCATATTAATATGCACCTGTCTGGCTTTCTCAATAGCAAGCATTGTTTAAGCACAGCGGGGAGACGTCGAGAGAAAACAGCTCCTCATTCATATTCATATCTCTCTCTCTCCCTCAAACACATTTAGCAGCACTGACTTGCAGGCAGAGTTGTACTCGTATATTCTGGACAGCTGGCTGCATTTATTCTCTCTGTCCTCATAAGAAAACAAAACGTCACTCTTCATTTTGTTTTTCATGAAGCTCCTTTTTGTATATTAGTAATCATACAAAATACAAATTATTTGTTATTTTTTATTTTATACAAAAAATGAGCTTCATGAAAAACGAAATGAAGAGTGAAGCTTCTTAATTATGTTGAAAATAAATTACACTGACAGGGCCATGTAAAAAGCTTGACTTTGTTTTTTGTTGTGATATTTCCAAATGGAAATAAGGGAGATATTTTTATTCTAATTACCTTGTTTTCAAATTAAACCTTTTATGCATCTACTTGTATTCAACACAGTTATGAAAAATAGAAAGTTGCATCAGAAACTGAAAGAAGCTGCCGTCCAAACAAAATGCCATTATAACTGCCACAAGCTTCTTTTTTATCGTAACTATCTCAAGAATCACACACATCGAGAGAAATGTTCTTAATTAAGTCCTGCTTCATCAACTTGTTTGCATGACTGTTAGATTGTGTTTTGATGGAGCAGTCGGCAGTGAAAGCTCTTTGAGTGGAGGAGAAAAAAAAAACTGTTTTGAAAGCTGGGTGTATATTGTCTTTTCCCATCATGTTTCTGTAAATGTCAGAATGCTGAATTTCCATCAGCACTGAAGTAAGACATGCCAATTTGAGACAAATTATTTTGTGATTTTTGGCAGAGGAATTTTTGTGCCGTTCTCCGATGTGTTAAAACAAAGAAATTCTCTGGTTTGCTCAGACTAATGAGGCCGATTCTTAACCCCAAACTATTTATTTCTCATCATTTTGTCTTACTGATCTAACTTAACTTAACTAACTGATCTAGGCTGAAAATGTCACATAAAACTCTCTCAATTTTATCTCTCACAATTTTGCGGTTTGTCTTCCTTCTCATTGTGCTTCACTTTTTTGCCTGGGATTTTATGAAGAGCCTCAAAAAGTCCCTGACCTCATTTTTCAGTAGAATTTTCAGTAGAAAGTCCTGCCTTAAGGTAAAGGCAGATATATAGTAAAACTTTCAGTGACCATAGAAGCTAAACTGTGTGTCTGGCATTGAAGTTGGCAGAAAATGAAAGTTTACTGTTTATTTTCTAAATGCATATTATAGACCTTATTGTGAACAATTTGTCAATTCACTTGTTTCACATTTATCTGCCTCCATTTTTGAGTGCAGCGTCATGTAGTGGAACAACAAAAAGTAATGTATGTTTTTATTGCATCTTTGCAAACGCCCCTTTTGCACGGAATGTCTTCCCCAACTCAAACACCACAGTCACAGCTCTTACAGGTCTGTAAAAGTAAAGACAACAGGTAAAAGTCTCAACAGGTAAAAACAGAATACTTTCAATAAAAGGTCCAACATAGTAGGAAGAGTTTAGCTTCCCTGCCAAGAAATTTCGGATATGAAAATTTGTCTTTATGGATTGAAACCTAATGTTCTGTCAAATTCTTCCATCTTGTAAAAACATTGCTTAAAGTAATAGTTCACCCAAAAATTTAAATTCTGTAATTAATTACTCACCCTCATGTTGTTCAAAACCTGTAAGACCTTCGTTCATCTTTGGAACACAAATTAAGATATTTTTGATGAAATCTGAGAGCTTTCTGACCCTCCATAGACTGATACTGTATATAAAATAAGTACTGAATGCGTCACAATTTTTCTCAGAAAATATATTTATAAAGGTGCTGTTGACATGAAATGTTCACCAGATGTCTGTTACAACCCAAGTAATCCATACATACAAAGAAAACAAAACAAATAAGTTCAGAAATTAAGTTATGCATAATAAAACGGAATTACACAGGGAAAAAGTATTGAACACATGAAGAAAGGGAGGTGCAAAAAGGCATGGAAAGCCAAGACACCAGCAGAAATCTATCAGTAATTAGAAAGCAATCCTGCAATCGGTGGGAATTAATATTAGCTGGTTCAGTCCCAACACCAGGATGATGACGATGAAACAAGGGTGGACATTTCAGCAAAACAATGATCCCAAACAGAGAAAGAACACAAAGCTGCTAGAATAGCCCAGCCAATCACCTGACTTGAATCCAATAGAAAATAAGAACTAAAGATCAGAGTTTATAGAAGAGGCCCACAGAACCTTCAAGATTTGAAGACTGTTTGTGTGGAAGAATGGGCCAAAATCACACCTGAGCAATTCATGCGACTATCCATACAGGAGGTGTCTTGAAACAAAGACTTTTGTAAGAAGTATTAAATACATTTCAGTAGTGCAATACTTTTTATAATAAAAAACTTTTATATATAATAAATAGATAGATAGATAGATAGATAGATAGATAGATAGATAGATAAAACAACCAAAAATCTTTCCAATTAAGAACCGAAGCACAATAATCTATTATGCTTGTATGTATGTCACGTTATGGAAGAAATGATCAGTTTCGCGATGACTTTAAACCTGTTAACATGCACCAGGACGCCAGCGCACTGAACGCTCTTTGTTTGCACATGTCATTGTTTAGGAATAGATTAAATGAAACGGGACAAAATTAATCTTGACAAACTATATATCATTCTGAAGGTCTAAGCCTCAAGCATCGACGATAGATCACTGTTTTTCATTAGAAAGCTTATAAGGAGTGTGTTGGCAAAATTTGTGTTAAGGAGTACACATCAAAACATTTACAATAAAACGCAGTACATACCAGATTCATCCTGATAACGACTCACAAACGCGTCCACTGCTGTAAATCCCGTTTAGTTAGAGAGGTAAGGGTCCACGGAACAACATCCCATAGAGCACTTTTAGTCCAACGAAACAATAACGTTGTAATATGGATGGTTATTCCTTTGTTTACGTCTCATTTCTTCAGGGAAAGTTATTGTTTGTGTTCATTATGGAATAAATTACGCTCAAAAAACAGCGTCTTGGTGGTAAAAAAAAACAAAAAGGTTTTGTAGCACGCAGTGTCGCAAACAGAATGAGAGCATCCAAAAAAAAAAAAAAAGGTGAAAGATAAGCGGAAGATTGTTTATTTGAATTCTGGCGCTCCCTCGTGACGGCTCGTGACGCATGCTGTCATCTGATGGGGGCGTAACTTAGCTATGGCATTTTGGACAAATAATCCTTTTTTTTTTTTCACAACATTTTTTCATATATGTGTGTTTCTGTTTTGTGGGGAATGTGGCTGTATCTGCATGATTAACATCTGTATGAATGCACATCAGCGTGTGATTACAGACTGTATGTAAGCTATCAATGTGAATGCTGTCATATGATGGACCATTATTGACTATATGGCCCATCTGTATGATTATCATCTGTATGGAATAGTGTTGCTTTCGTCAACGAAAATTATGACGAAATATCGTCGTCAACGAACCTTTATCACGTGACGAAAACGAGACGAGACGGAACGTAAATGCTGGTCATGTGACGATGACGATAATTAAATGTATAATGCAATATCGTTGACGAATAAAAACGAGACTAAATGTGGTTTACAAAATAAAAACTATGCTAAAATGTCTCTTCATTTTCGTTGACCAAAACGAGACGAAACGAAATGTTATAACGTTATTTCGTCTCGTTTAGTCGCGTTATTATTTTGCAGTATTTCTGTTTCATGTGACTTAACGTTACTTCAGGGGCTGTCAGGGTTGCCAGGTTTTCGCAACAAAACCCGCCCAATTGCTACTCAAAACTAGCCCAATTGTATTTCGAGGGGGGTTCCCCGGTAAAGTTCCAGGGTCTAAATATTTGGGGACTTGGCAACACTTGCGCAGACGCAGGCGACGTCATTCCTCAAGCTCACTCGCGGCATTATTTAGAAGGCGACAACAAACAAAGTTAAGTCTGACACAGAGAAAGAGACCGATGGCCGGCTTCATCTGACTTCAGTTTACAAGCAATACAAGTAACAGACACACACGTTTTATTTGCACTTTTTAGTATGTTATTGTAGCTCGAGCATTCAAGCACCTTGTTTCTCTTTGTTAACCTGTTAACCTGCACCCCCCATATTGGGAATACAGCTGAAAATGACTAACTAACTTAAAATGATTCTGTCTAACAGCTCCTGACTTCAGTGTGCCACACACACAATTGTGGTGTCTTTGGAAAGAAGACCCTTGGCCTTTACTATCCATCATCCAAGTTGATGATGCTCAAAAATATAAAAAGTTATAGACACTGAAGTGCCTTGATAAAAATTGTACCACACTGAATTTTTTTTTTTTTCATATAAAAATACATAAATCAGACCTAGAAATCCAGAAAGTAATGGGTAAAGTCAATGTCTCTGAGTCAATACCATGAAAAATGAGATTCCTGCAGACATTTTTCTAGTCCCCCCCCCCCCCCCCCCCCGTTTGAGGAAAAATATTTACCAAATTATTGAAGGGTTCTACTCAAACTATTTAGTCATTATACATGCCACTGCAGTTTTTCAATTATAAAACAGTAGACAGAATCTTAGAAATCTATAAGTGATTTATTTGAGCACTAGAAAAATACAATAATAATAATTTTTGAGTGATGAAAAAAAAACAATAATAATAAAAAAAATAACTTATTACATACTAATTTTCCTGGATGTTCCTGCTCATACATTAGTAATCACATGCTGAAGATCATAACAGATGCTAATCATTGATGGCTGCCCAATATTGTCAATAATCACATTATAATGGCCTTTTATATAGACTGCATTCACACTGATATCTGTGAACAGTCAGTAATTACATGCTGATTATCAGCCATACAGATGTTAATCATACAGATACAGGCACATTCTCCACAAAACACGCAAACATATATGAAAACTGTTGAAGAAGAAAAAAAAGAAAGGTGTTAAAAAGATCTTTCGCCCCATCAGATGACAGGTGCGTCACAGCGTGCGTCACGCGCCGTCGCGACGCCAGAATTCAAATAAACAATCTGGATTTTGCTTTTTTTTTTTTTTTTTGGATTTCATTCTGTTTGGGACATTGTCTGCTACAAAATGTGCTGTTTTTTTTTACCACCAAGACGCTTTTTTGAACATGTTCCATAACGGACACAAACAATAACTTCCCTAAGAGATGAGACGTAAACAAATGAAAACGATCCAAATTACAACGTTGTTGTTTCTTTGGACTAAAAGTGCTCGATGGAATGTTGTTCAGTGGACCCTTATCTCTGAAACCGTACAGCAGTGGATACGTTTGAGAGTCGTTATCAGGATGAATATGGTATGTACTGCGGTTTTTTATACTTTTTGATGTGTACTGCTTACACAAATTTAGCAAATACATTCCTTTATAAGCTTTCTATCGAAAAACAGCGATCTGTCGTCGATGCTAGAGGCTTAGACCTTCAAAATGATATATAGTTTGTCAAGATATATTTTGTCCTGTTTTACTTTATCTGTTTGAAAACAATGACGTGTGCAAACAAAGAGCTTTCAGTGCGCCCGCGTCCTGGTGCATGTTAACAGGTTTTAAACTTGAATGTAACGTTATATATTTTTTTCTGGCATTGTCATGTGATGCTATTTTATTTTATTTATTGTTTTTATTTATTTAAATTTATGTGTGTGTACTTCTTTGTTTGGATGTATTCAAAGGTACACCTAACATTGTGTGTGGGTAACACTGAAGACTCATTACTAAAAAGAGACTAAAATAAAATTTTCATTGACTAAAACTAGTTATAATTTTAATTTACTAAAATAAGACTAAAATGTCAGACTTTTAGTTGACTAAAACTTGACTAGACTAAAAAGAGTATGAGCGTGACTAAAACTAATAAAAACTAAAATGACAGCTTCACACAAAGACTAGACTAAAACTAAAATTAAAACAGGCCGCCAAAAACAACACTAGTATGGACGCACATCAGCGTGTGATTACTGACTGTATGACCATGTGTGGCAATATCAGTGTATCCTATGTCTGGCAATCAGAGTATGAACTACATACAAAGTTATTTTCTCTCTTTCTCTCTTTTTATTACTCAAATTATTCTTATTGTATTTTTCTAGTGCTCAAATAAATCACTTATATGATGTCTAAGATTCTGTCTATTATTTTATAATTGAAAAAAACTATGCAGTGGTATGTATAATGACTAAAATAATTTGTAGAACTCTTCAATACATTTGGTAAATATTTTTCTGCTAGTTCAGCTTCCAGCTAAATGCTTTCATCTGCCTTTTCACGTGTGGTACTGCATTAGCTCTAGTGCCCCTGTTACACTTCAGGTGGACAAGTCTTGGTGGTCATCACTGTGGGTCAGTAAATTAATTTATTGTTATTTGATATGCAGAAGCTTTATGGATTGTAAGCATACATAGTAAATAATGAAAACACTTAGTGTCACTGGCATTATCAGGCAAATGTAGGTATGTGACAGGAAGATGAGTTAAACACATCAGTTTGTTCTCCTCAGCATCCTGTCTGGTGATTAAGCTTAAACAAAGAGCTGTTTCCCCGTCACCTCTGTCATGTGCCGGCCAATCAGAGGCCAGTAAAGAGCAGTGTTTTATTAGCCTGCATCTGCTGTGCAGCTGCTCTCTTCCCATCAGGAGATTCTCTTTTTGGCAGGTGTCAGCGGCCGCCAGATGCATCCGCCACCTCCCAGAGACCTGTCGCATCATTAAGCCATCAGCACATCACTGCGGACAGAGAGAAAACAGGCCATGGCAGGGACTAATCCAGCTGCAAACCCGTCCAGATGAATAATACATCGGCCCGCCAGACAAATGTTCAGTTAAGCAGGAGTGGACCACCGTGCCCTGCTTGAGAAGGTCCAGAGATTGTCTTCCTCCCATCAGGGTTAGTAAGCAGAAAACACTTCTTTTGTGCTGAGCTTCAGCATGTTTGTACAGAGAGGGAGATTCTCATGGGTGACTCCTCCTGTCTGTTTGAGCTGCACAGATTTTTATCCTCCTCACTCGCTTTGCCATTTTTCTCCTCTTTTGGTTAGCTGTAGTTTACGTCCTGCAACATCTGATAAGAAATAGCTTTTGGATTGTTGAGACCATAACAGGTTATTATGAAGAAAATTAGACAATTTAAACATCAGGCTTTGTGCAATTTTCTTCCCCTTTTCTCTCGCTGTCTACATGTCAAACCTGAGAAAAATCTAAGCAGGCAGCTGACAGTGCTGTGAGCACCAAAGACGGCTCCTCTTTTCTCATTACTGAGAGCTACCGCCGGATTGCTGTCTCAACCATTTGTCCACCACCAGGGTGAAGTGATCATTTTTACAAACACAAATTCACCAGCAGTACAGGAAAAGAAGATCTGCATTTGAGTAAGTATTTGACTCTGTCAGGCTGAGGTCATGCTAAACAAGACATTAGACACACAGTGAGATGATATTAGCCACTGTGGAGGTAGAGTTGGATTATATCTTCTTGTTTTTCCCCTTGTCAGAGTATTTGTTTTAAATTCAAAAATTAAATTTTAATGTTTTTAAAATCATAAATATTTTTTCATACAATGTGGCATTGTCTGGACACCAAAAAAGCCTTTTTTCTCCTTTGATGGCCTTTCAAAAGTTGCTAGAGAGTGATTAATTACATGACATTTACAGCTTAATTAATTGGCATGAAAGAACCTGGATATGGAACTTGCTGCCGATGAGCACAGATTGCAGATTTCAAATCGTTTATCTCTATAAAAGCGGTAATAATGTCACATTTTGCCTAAATACAGCATCTGTAATTAAGTCAGTCAGTACATAATCAACCAAATAAATGCTAAATATGCCATTGGTGACAAGCTAACTTGGCAACTTGAAGCTTGAGATGCTATTATAAGTGAAGTGATTTTCAGTGGGTGTCAGCAGTGTTTGGGAATTGTGTGGGCACTAGATGGTTTAGCCTGTATGTCTGTTATAGGCCTACATCTGTTTTTTCTTTATTTTATGGAATCGTCAAACAGGCTTTGTTATGCAAACCTGAAACCTTTTGGCACAGCCGTTTTCAAAAAAAAAACATTGAATAAATAACAGCTTGCAGGTTTGAAACGACAGAAGGGTAAGTAAATTATTACAGAATTTCAAGGTTTGGCTGGTTAGCATGATTCAGTTAGCACCTGATGGTAGAAGCCATGAATACATCAATATGATGGCAAAAATTCAGATTCCAGTCAACCTCTTAAACTCCAAATAATTTCCTTGGTTTCACAGTGCCTTGCGAAAGTATTCATGCCCCTTCATATTTTTTTAATATATTTTTTTGCATTGTTAGGAAGCCCAGATCCAGGCGCTGTACGTAACATTAAGGGCGGCACTCTATATTGAGTGCCACCCGGAGTCCCGTCTCCCGCTCCCACAAACACAACTGAAGAAACTCGTATTCCAAAGAATGTATATTTATTTATCATATAGGGGGTTTGCTCTTAACTTGGAGATCACAAGCTCGGGCTGAGTGGGGCGTTCTGGCCAAAATAATAAACAGAAAAGGAGCTAACTAATTTTAATAGCAGCTTACCTGCGACAAAGAAACAAAACAAAGGAGTACAATTCTTACCTCCCTGCTAGCCGAACACAGGAGAAAACGAATAAAAAGAAAATAGGCCACCCCACTAGTAACACAGCCAGCCCGGTGCTAATACGGGGAAGTCTCAACTAGTACATTTACCGTCCTAATACCGCTAACAACTTTCTAACTTCCCCACGGGGAGTTTAAACTGGTCACAAAGCACACAGCAAACCAGTACGCCAACAACCGTTCTAAGCATACACACACACACACACACACACACGTGTCAAGGCATGTAACACTCCTCCCCTCCCAAAAGATTATACATTCTACCTTCACTCTTGCTCACTAGAATTTGTTATACCTTTTCAGCACTATGAAGGTAGAATGTATAATCTTTTGGGAGGGGAGGAGTGTTACGTGCCTTGACATAGGTCTTGTTCAGGTGTTGTTTTTGTGTAAGAGTTTGACTGTGTGGGCACATGTCTTCCCCAAGCAGGTGCAGCTGCTTAGGGGGGGCGGAGCGGCTGAATGAGCTCGGCTTTGCAGACGGCATAAAGACTGAGGGAGATGTCTGCTCATGGAGTTCCCTCTCCTGTTTCTACAAGTTGCTAAGTGTGTGTGTGTGTGCGCGTGTGCAGAACGGTTGTTGGCGTACTGGTTTGCTTTGTGACCAGTTTAAACTCCCCGTGGGGAAGTTAGAAAGTTGTTAGCGGTATTAGGTAAATGTACTAGTTGAGACTTTTACATTTACATTTATGCATTTAGCAGACGCTTTTATCTAAAGCGACTTACATTGCATTCAAGTTACAGTTTTACATTTTATCAGCTCTTGCTTTCCCTGGGAATCGAACCCATGATCTTGGCGTTGCTAGCGCCATGCTCTACCATTTGAGCTACAGGAGACTTCCCCGTATTAGCACCGGGCTGGCTGTGTTACTAGTGGGGTGGCCTATTTTCTTTTTATTCGTTTTCTCCTGTGTTCGACTAGCAGGGAGGTAAGAATTGTACTCTTTTGTTTTGTTTCTTTGTCGCAGGTAAGCTGCTATTAAAATTAGTTAGCTCCTTTTCTGTTTATTATTTTGGCCAGAACGCCCCACTCAGCCCGAGCTTGTGATCTCCAAGTTAAGAGCAAACCCCCTATATGATAAATAAATATACATACGAGTTTCTTCAGTTGTGTTTGTGGGAGCGGGAGACGGGACTCCGGGTGGCACTCAATATAGAGTGCCGCCCTTAATGTTACGTACAGCGCCAGGATCTGGGCTTCGTAACAGCATTTTGTTATGTTGCTGCCTTATGTTAAACTGCTTTAAATTACTTTTTTCCACATCGATCTATGCTCCATACACCATAATGGCAAAGCAAAAAACAGGGTTTTAACATCTTTGTAAATGTATTACAAATAAAAAAACTTAAATGTTTAAATTTCACTGGGACAGTTGAAATTTAGCCCAGGAGCATTCATATTGCTTGTAGATGTTACTACTGTTACGACCCTCCCTTGATGGTTAAGTTCAATAGGGATTAGGAAAGGCACCACACGTCTTAATAAAAGAGTAACTAATAAATCAAGCTGATTATTATGCATATCAGAGCAACCTCAAAAAGAACCCAGGAGCCTAACTTTTAATCTAATGCTAAACTAAGAAAATAAAATGTAAAAAGAAAACAATCGTAACTCAACTACACTACCTAACCAAACAAAAACATACAGGAAGTGGCACAAGTCCCTAACCTAGGGTGTCTAGACAACGAAATAAACCTAAATGTGCACCATGTAAGTCACGTGACATAACTTACCTACTCCCTTCACCTCCAGTCCAGATTTGAACTTTGAAAAGCTTTCAAGCCAAGTATCAAATGACATCAGGACAGCAAATCGGCCGAAGCACATTATAAACTAAATCATACAAACTAAACCAAACAAAAGAACACAACATTCAGGACGGGCCTCTCTAAACAATTCTGCTTCAGCGAGCGCGATTGAAGGTCCCGAATGATTGACAAGCGAGAAGCATAAAGTCTCTAAAAACAGTTCACCCACTTAATGGGCAAACACTACACTTTGAAGTTTGAAACAACACAGGTCTAATAGCTGATAATGCATATCAGAGCAAAAACCAAGCCCTGAGGTCAAAATAACTGCCTGTAGAGCTCAGAAACAGGTTTGTGTCAAGCCACACATCTCGGGAAGAGTTCAGGAAAAAATTCTGCTTCATTGAAGGTTCACAGAAGCATATCTCTGTTACCCTTAATGGAAGAAGTTTGAAACAACCAGGATTCTTCCTAGAGCTGGCCTCCTGGACAAACTGAGCAATTGATGGAGAAGGCCTTTGGTTAGTGTGGTGACGAAGAACCTGATGGTCACTCTAGTTGAGCTCCATGATCATATATGCAGATGGGCGAAACCTACAGAAGGACAAACATCAATGGGACACTCCACCGATCTGGGCTTTATGGAGGTGTGGCCAAACTCAATCCTCTCCTCAGTGAAGACACATGAAAACACACTTGGAATTTGCAAAAAAGCACCTAAAGGACCATCAGACTCAGAGAAACAATATTCTCTGGTCTGATTACTTTAATTCTAATCATTATGTTTGAAGGAAACCAGATCTGCTCATCACCTGCAGAGTACCATCCCAAAAGTAAAGTGTGCTGATAGCAGCCTCATGCTGTGGGGCTGTTTTTTCAGCGATAGGGACTGAGGGACTCCTCAGAATAGAAGAAAAGCTCAATGCCCCAAAATATTGAGATAGCCTTAATGAAAACCCAGTCCAGAGCATTCAGAACCTCAGACTGGGCATAAAGTTCACCTTCCAACAGGACAATGACCCTATAAGCACACAGCAAGAGTGGCTTATAGACAACTCTGTGAATGTCCTTGAGTGGCCCAGCTACAGCCTGACTCCCTGAGCTTGAACCCAAATATTTCTGGAGAAACCTGAAAATGTGCATCTGCCCCCATCCAACCTGACAGAGCTTGAGAGGTGAAGAGGTGAGGAGAAGAATGGCAGGTAATTGCCAAATGCTTGTCGCATCAAACAAAAAAAAACTTGACTGTAAAGGTGCTTCAGCTAAATATTTAGTTAAGGGTATGAATACTTATGCAATGTACTTTTTTTTTTTTTTATTAAATTTATGAAGTTGTGACAATTCTGTCTTTACTTTGTCAATATGGTGTATGGATCATATAGGTATTATTAACATATACATATATAAATTGTATTATGGGAATCTTATATATATTACAAACTTTTACCTTCATCTACCCAGAGAATATACATAAATGTGAAAATTATAAATCTCCTCATAGCTAACATACTATGACAATATTACTCTTGATAAAGGACAATATTTGCCATACATTATTCTGTATAGGTTTCCACAAACAAGTGGGAAAAAGCTCAAAATAAAATAAACTAGGTAATTTGTTGTCTTCCCATTTAGAATTTGGTAATCTTATATCTTATATCTTATTGGTTATGTACTGTATTTGTTTTCCATTTTTAGTCCGGCATATTATTGTCTTCTGCATGAGCAAACCACCTCACTCTGTCAGTTTCCTCATTAGTAATCAGCTGCATGCCGGTGATGTTTAATTGCTGGAATATGTCAGGATGTAATTATTGCAATCATCTCCATTAAAAACGGCTGCCTTTCTGAGTGAAAACGGGCCCAGTGACACAGTGATGATTCCACAGCTGTCAAAGCAGGTTTTAGTTGCCAGATCTCCGATTCCGCTCATCCTCGTTCATTATGTAAGGAATTACGCAGAGGCCACGAGGTTAACCAGATCGGATTTAGCACACTGCCGTAAGTTTCTACAAAACACACACGCCGCATGTTGACCAGCTTTAGACACGGGGCTGCAAGCAATTAATGCTGTTGTCTAGTACATGCGGGGAAGCTTGAGCTTTTGAGTTATTATCCGTGGATTGGTGGAACAGAAGAGGGACGCTGTATTGAATTCTCCTTTTTTCGCCGAGGTCATTTTTAACCGGCGCAATCACTGTTATACGGAGTACTCAAAACCATAGTGGAGGCAGTAGTGACATGGGAAATGCTGTGAGCTGTTGCAATCCATCTCATCCAAGTTGAGAGATGGTTCACCTTTCTCACCCTCATCCATCAGCCAGGCTTTTTGCAAAGGACATAAACAGTGGCAGGACAAGGATTACGCTGTGAAGACATGTAAGAGAATGTTTGCAAATGCACAAGAGAGTCTATTTCTATCAGTCAAAATGTCCCAGCTTATTTTTTTCTCATCATATGGTTAAGTCACTCGAATAATTCTTCCTTTCAGAGTTTTCAGCATCTCAGAAGAATGTTTTAATCCATTTTATCCAAAGTCCTCAAAGTCTTCAAAACAGCCGATAACAGAGATTATTATAAAATATCATTATCTTGGAACTGTTAAAGCACTTTGCAAATGTTTAAATGGACTCTGCTCATATATTGACGTGCTTAATGGTTTTATCGTGACAATATTTCACAGAATAACACTTTAGACAAAAAACTAAACTGAGACCTCTACAGATTTGAGGCATTAGGACTGCATTTCCAAAGCAAATTTCATTATGCCTTGTGTTTGTAAGCTGCTGGCTATAGTGGATGCTGAAGAAATCAAATTAATCAGGTTTCTGAAGAATAACTTTATAAGCCCCAACAACAATACTTTAACTTATATGTGCACAATTTCAAAAAAGAAGGATGAGAATTTTTTTTTTTTTTTTTTTTAAGTATTAATGTTCCAAACCTTAAAAGTGGTATTTTGAATGTCTGATTTTAACTTTTCAAAGAAAAAAAGCAAAACAAAGTAGGCTACTTGGTAATGTTACAAAACAAAAATCGTTTATCAAATTTTAAAATGTGAAAGATGCTTTGAAATGCAAATATTGTGTTACTCAAAAATGTGAGTGCTGCTTGGTAATACATTGAAACTTTGTTTTAAATGTCATTTCTAATAGGAAATAGCAAATGCAGGTCTTTAATTAAAATGCTTTCAATGTTGAGGCATTGATTTGCTCCACAGTGGAATGTCTGTAACAGTCAAATGCATTACAGGATCTATATAATACACAAATTACTGCATGCATCGCTTTAGAAACAGCACCCACAGAAATTCACAAAACACTTCACAGATTTCCTCAGTATTTGAACACCTATCATTTATTTTAAAATATTCAAGCTGATTTAATGATTTCAGCTACCAATAAGAGTGTATAACTTGCTGTTTAACACATTTTATGATGTTTAAATCTATTCCGCTGAATTCTTCCCCCTAAAGACTTTTCATATTCCTTCTGGCCCTGCCTATAAGTCAGTCTTAAAGAAGATTCTCGAGTTGGTATTTCCAGAGAGTTGTTTCAAAGCACCATTTACATTTGAGGCAAGCATTAAGAAAATTTGAAACCACTTTTTGTTCAATTATTCAAAACACAGACTTATCCAAGCACTAAATCAAGGCATAGGTGCCCCATGACAACATTATCAAATACTTTTAAAGTGTTTTTAACTGCAAACCAAATATCCATCCCATGTGCCAGCCTTAAAACAATCCTATCTTTTTTGCTTGCCTTAAAGTTGATGTGCTATAAATATAGTGTGGAACTGTTTTTTTATATTAAATCTTATTTGTATATTAAAAATGCCTTTTTAAATAAGTTTGTGGATGCAAAAAGTCGAGTTGCTAAGTAAGAGTTTATTTAGGTTCATCTTGCATGAAATGTCACAGTGGCAGTGTTAATCACGGGCTGTGCTTATAGAGTTAAATGAATCCTATAGTTTTACAAATTTCAGTAGCGCTTGCACAGCCTCTAACAGCGATAGTTTACACACAAGTGTCAGCAATCTAAAAGGCTTGAATCACATGGGAGGATCGTGCACAAGATGAATGATATGAGTGTGCAAGTCACACGCTGAGCCAGAAATCACAGGGTTTTAGATCTGCCGACAAGCATTCCTGACTCGATAATGCAGGGGAGCTTGTGAGGAGGAAACTTACTTCTGCTTATAACGTGTAAGCTTACCGAGTTTTAAAACAAAAACTCTAGGAAAATAATAAATTCATGTTTAAGGATCTTCAAGGAATAGTATTCACCTCCAAATCAAAAGTATTCACCTGCAGGGCATCCAAGATGTAGATGAGTTTGATTTTGTCATCAGAACAGATTTTGAGAAATTTAGCATTACATCATTTGCTCACTAGTGGGAGTGAATGGTTGCCAACAGAATTTAGTATTTTGGCCAGAAGCGGCAGTTTAAAGTTGAAATATCCTAATGATGGATTTGTTTCTTATAAACATGCAGCTTTTTACTTGACAAGATGTTAATTGACGGACTGGAGATGTATGGATTACTTGTGGATTATTGTGATGTTTTTATCAGCTGTTTGGACTCTAATTTTGACGGCACCCATTCACTGCAGATGATTCACTGGTGAGCAAGTGATGTGACGCAAATTATGTAATAGAATTTTCAGCAAATTTTCATTATTGGGTGAATTATTCCTTTAAGTATAATTTAAGTTTAGATTGTATACCAATGGTCCTCCCAATTATGGTTATTTTTTTATGTAAATGTATAAGAATTTTTATATCATTGGTGTTATGTAAAATATTTTGAGGTCGTGCTTGGTGGATCATTATCTAGCAACAGGACGGAAAAAATTTGCATGCTTTCTTGATAGCACACTTTTAAAGGGTGGTGAAATAAAAGCCTACTTTAATGTAACAGAATGAAAAAAAACGACACATTAAATAGCTTTTATGCACAGATAATGTTGTTAGTTGGACTTCAAATGTTTGCACAGCTCATAGAACTTATTGATTGTTGAATTCCAAGAAGATTTTTCTACAACCCCAAATCAGAAAAAGTTGGGACAGTATGGAAAACGCAAATAAAAAAAGAAAGTAGTGATTTCTAAATTTACTTTAACTTGTATTTCATTGCAGACAATATGAACACAAAATATTTCATGTTTTGTCTGGTCAACTTCATGTCATTTGTAAATATACATCCTTTCCTGTCATTCAGACCTGCAACACATTCCAAAAAAAGTTGGGACAGGAGCAATTTAGGGCTAGTAATGAGGTAAATTGGTTAAATAATGATGTGATTTGAAACAGTTGATGTCAACAGGTGATTGTAATTATGATTTGGTACAAAAGCAGCATCCAAGAAAGGTCTAGTCCTTTAGGAGCAAAGATGGGCCGAGGATCGCCAGTTTGCCAACAAATACGTGAGAAAATTATTGAAATGTTTAAAAACAATGTTCCTCAAAGAAAGATAGGAAGAGATTTGGATATTTCACCTTCAACAGTGCATAACATAATTAAAAGATTCAAGGAATCTGGAGGAATTTCAGTGCGTAAAGGACAAGGGCGCAAGCCTAAGCTGAACAACCGTGATCTCCGATCCCTCAGGCGGCACTGCATCAAGAATCGTCATTCATCTATAAGCGATATCACCACATGGGCTCAGGACTACTTTGGCAAACCTTTGTCAAGTACCACAATACGTAGTTACATCCACAAATGCCAGTTAAAACTGTACTGTGCCAAAAGGAAGCCCTATGTTAACAGTGTCCAGAAGCGCCGTCGACTTCTCTGGGCTCGGAGGCATCTGGGATGGACCATCACACAGTGGAAACGTGTACTGTGGTCAGATGAATCAGTATTTTAGGTATTTTTTGGGAGGAATGGACACCGTGTGCTCCGGACCAAAGAAGAAAAGGATCATCCAGACTGTTACCAGCAACAAGTCCAAAAGCCAGGGTCTGTCATGGTATGGGGTTGTGTCAGTGCCCTTGGCAAAGGTAACTTGCACTTCTGTGATGGCACCATTAATGCTGAAAAGTACATAGAGATTTTGGAGCACAATATGCTGCCTTCAAGAAGACATCTTTTCCAGGGACGTCCATGCATATTTCAACAAGACAATGCAAAACCACATTCTGCACACATTACAAAGTCCTGGCTGCGGAGGAAGAGGGTACGGGTACTTGACTGGCCTGCCTGCAGTCCCGACCTGTCTCCAATAGAGAATGTGTGGCGCATTTTGAAGCGCAAAATGCGACAACGAAGACCCCGTACTGTTGCCCACCTTAAGACTTGTTTGCAGGAAGAATGGGACAAAATTACACCTGAAACACTTCATCACTTGGTGTCTTCAGTCCCTAAACGTCTTTTAAGTGTTGTGAAAAGGAATGGCAACATTACAAAGTGGTAAATGCTTTACTGTCCCAACTTTTTTTGGAATGTGTTGCAGGTCTGAATGACAGGAAAGGATGTATATTTACAAATGACATGAAGTTGACCAGACAAAACATGAAATATTTTGTGTTCATATTGTCTGCAATGAAATACAAGTCAAAGTAAATTTAGAAATCACTACTTTCTTTTTTTATTTGCGTTTTCCATACTGTCCCAACTTTTTCTGATTTGGGGTTGTACTTAGAAATAAGATCAGAAAAGGCAGCATGTGAGACTGATGCTCTACTGTTCACCTCTGACACTGAGTGAACGTGTTTTATTTTTTAATAATTCCATACTTTTTTACTTGAAATATCTTTGTGTGGTTCAAGTTCAAGTGAGCTTTATTGTCATTCTGCTATGTGGAGACATATGAGGAAATGAAATGTCATGCCTCACAGGACCACGGTGCTACATATAAAAAAGAAATATCTATACTGTAAACTATATAAATTTACATATTTACGTATACCTATATAACCCATGTAAACACATTTATTAATTAAGGTTAATATTAATTTCTACATATTTATTTCTAATGCATTTTTAATATTTGAAAATGTGTAAATTGACATTAGCCAATATATTATGACCAAACATGTATTAACAATGGACAATACTATATTATATTTATAAATGAATAATGCATTAACAATGTATGAAATGAATAGAACCTTATTGTAAAATGTAACACTTTTTTCATGCAAGAGTTTCCAGCAAAATGTTTCCTATATGCTAGATATTTTGTCTGAATAGCATTTTATTCTAAGATTAAGATTAATATTTAAGATATATTTTATTTGTCACATACACGATTTTATAGAGAGTATATAACTAGCAGTGAAATGTATTCTCTGCATTTAACCCATCCTTAGTGAACACACACCCGGAGCAGTGGGCAGCCATGTTACGGTGCCCGGGGAAAGTACAGTGTCTATATTACACGCACTGCTTATTTAATGGTTGTATGTATGACTAACATTGTGTAAGCTGCTCAAAAAAGTGAACACATGTTAAATGCATGCTATTCATTAAAATTGCTCACTACTTACTCATGTAATCATCATAATTTTAAAATAACTGATCGCATTAAATATGCATTGTTGATTATTATTTTATTCATATTTCATCTGATAAACCTGTTCAAGAGATTACTTAAATGTACTGCACATGCTTTTATTTGCGACATTTGGTCAAACTTCATATGTCAGATTTCATTTCACTTTAGAAAATGGCAGTAAAAATTTTTTGGTTTTTTTTACTCAGAAATTGAAAGTATTAGTAAAATTCAGAAATAATGAAACAAAGTAACACTGAATTTAAAAAAAAAAACTTTGAAGAAAGACTGAAATAGCATTTTCTTGTAAAATGTACTCCAAAAATCTTTGTTTTATTTACAACTTAGAAAAATATTTGTTTACAGTGTGTACACCAGACTTTGAATATGAAACAGCTACCCTTAAATAAAAAAAAGAACTGAACTAAATATTATGAGTAAATTCTCCATCTCAAGACAGCGAAGGTTTGAAATAAAAGGTGTACAGTGAAAGGTGAAAGCTACAGTGGGTGTTTTCACATATGGCTGGATTTTCATCTGCCCATGATTGATTTCCGGTGGAAATAAAAGCAGCAAAGCTTCGGGGTGTCAGAAGGGCACATCTCTTTCACAATTCAACCGCAATAGATGTGACCATGAACATAGAAATAGAGAGTGTGTGTGTGTGTGTGTGTGTGTGTGTGTGTGTGTGTGCTGTTCCCTGTCCTCAGAGGCCCTGTCTTTCTCGCTGATTGAGAGGAGCTTTAATTAAGATAAATAGGCTGTGCTTAGTCATCTGTTTAATGCCAGGCCTGGAGAGTGAGTGCTTTATCCTCTTACAGGTTTACAGAAGTAATAGGGAATTATTGTTTTGGAGATGAAAAAGAAAATCCCATCAGCGGCTAACTTTTTGCATTTCATCTAAACTTCATTAAGACAATGGCACCACTGCAACACTTAAATAGATTATAATGATTTGATGAGTACACCTCTCGGAAGGCAGAAGTTTTATTAAAAGGTTTCTTTATTTTCCCCTGGTGTTTCTATAGCTCTTATTATTGTTCACATTAGAAGTTAATGAGCTTAACGTGATGCAGACAAGGAGGACATGTTGCCGAATCAACATCTTTGTTGGTCCTGGAAGAATATTCTCAACAACTAATCAGATTCTAGGGTTAGGTTTATGTTTAGGCAGGTTAGAGATATAATATCTGCACTGGGCACGTGATGTGTGTCACAGTGTCTCAAAACTTGATTGATTCCATTACAATCAGTGCAGTGTTTTAGTTACTGAACACACACATCTTTGAAATGCTGCAGAGTATTTTCAGACACTTTTTAACGTGCGCTATTGTTCAAAAGTTTAAGGTCAGAAAGATGTTTTGTTGTTGTTAATATAGAAAATTAAAATTAAAATAAATAATTGTATTCTGCATTTCTACACTTTCCGCTTCAATAATATATATATATATATATATATATATATATATACACTCCCCTCCAAAAGTATTGGAACAGTGAGGCCAATTCCTTTATTTTTGCTGTAGACTGAAAACATTTGGGTTTGACATCAAAAGATGAATATGAGACAAGAGATCAGCATTTCAGCTTTTATTTACAGGTATTCATATCTGGATCTGATAAACAACTTAGAAGATATCACCTTTTGTTTGAACCCACCCATTTTTCATGTGAGCAAAAGTATTGGAACAGATAGAATTAACATAGATTAAAGTGAAAAAGACTTAATATTTAGTTGCAAATCCTTTGCTTTCAATAACTGCATCAAGCCTGTGACCCATTGACATCACCAAACTTTTGCATTCTTCTTTTGTGATGCTTTTCCAGGCTTTCACCGCAGCCTCTTTCAGTTTTGGGGGGTTACTCCCTTCAGTCTCTTCTTTAGCAGGTAAAAGGCATGGTTTAAGTGTGGAGATTGACTTGACCAGTCAAAAACCTTCCACTTCTTGCCCTGATGAACTCCTTTGTTGCTTTGACACTATGTTTTGAGTCATTATCTTGCTGCATGATGAAGGATCTCCCAATCAGTTTGGTTGCATCTTTCTGTAAATTGTCAGACAAAATATTTAATTGAGTTCATTTTGCTGCTGCCGTCATGTTACATCATTAATGAAGATTAATGAGCCTTTCCCAGAAGAAGCGATGCAAGCCCAAGCCATTACATTACCTCCACTGTGTTTCAGATGAGCTTGTATGTTGGGATCATGAGCAGATCCCTTTTTCTCCAAACTTTAGCCTTTCCATCACTTTGGTCCATAAAATCAATCCATAAAACCTGAGGCTCGTCTCCTATTCTTCTTGCTAATGAGTGGTTTGCATCTTCTGGTGTAGCCTCTGTACTTTTGTTCATGAAGTCTTCTGCGAACAGTAGATTGTGATACCTTCACTCCTGCCCTCTGGAGGTTGTTGCTGATGTAGAAGGTACTATTGTCTAAGTTGTTTATCAGATCCAGATATGAATACCTGGAAATAAAAGCTGAAATGCTGATCTCTTGTCTCATATTCATCTTTTGATGTCAAACCCAAATGTTTTCAGTCTACAGCAAAAATAAAGGAATTGGCCTCACTGTTCCAATACTTTTGGAGGGGAGTGTATATATATTATTTAATTTATTACTGAATTTCTGGATAATGATGTAGCATTAGGGTTATTTATTTTAGTATTGCTTTTAAGTTCAACATTTTGTTAATGAATATTCCAAGATAATGTGCCGGTTTAATGCTTTCAGTGAAGGCAGCCTCGAGCTGTGTTTGCGTGATGCTTGTTGCTGGACGCTTTCAGAGTAAGTACGGTAATGGAGTCCTCTGGTTTGTTAAATCAAACTGTGTGAGTTAATAACACAACTAAAACATGTTGTAATAAAGGGGGTTGGATGATTAGGATAGTCCCTTTAGCAACTGAATATTTTTATTTAGCATATACACTGCCATTCAAAAGTTTGAGGCCATTACTCCAGTCTTCAGTGTTATGATCCTGCAAAAATCATTCTAATATACTGATTTGCTGCTCAAGAAACATAGTATAATTACAATAACTAGGTACTAACCCTGAACCTACCCCTAAACCTAACCCTACCCCATGTAGTTACCTTATATTATCAGAATTTTCTTAGGTAGGTACACTGTAAGAACATGTAAGTACACATACTCTAAAATAATGAGCAAGCCATTTATTATTATCAATGTTGAAAACTATTGTGCTGATTTATATTGATACATTATTTTCAGGGTTATTTGATGAATAGAAAATTCAACTTTATAAATGTCTTTACTCTTTACTGTAGCTTTAGATTAGTTTAATGCACCCTTCGTGGATATTTAATTTTCATATATATATATTTTTTAAACCAGTGTTTTGATTGTTTGGAGTGCTTTTAAAGCATAACATTTAGTTTTTGCCCTCCACTTTCTGCTGCCTTTAGTGTCACAGCTTTTTTTATGGTCCCATCAGCTAGTCAATGTTGTCATGATGTTATTTCCTGTGGCTCCAACATAAGTCACTTGTCATGTAAGGCTTAGTTGACTGTGTAATAAAAACATCCTTGGTTGCTGACATTTATTTTCTAATTAAAGAATTTATTCGAGCTTGCAGATTGCTACGTAAACCGAACTCTAAGTGTGAGTGCATGAGTCAGCCCTCCTCTGACCCCTGTATGAAAATGCCCATGGATGTGGGTAGAAATCTCACTAGAGCATAAGACAGACACTGAAGATGTCACTTCTGGTATTGAGCACCACTGTGAACATCATGCGTGCGTCTCGCTCTCCTCAACCTGTCACTGAATCACAGCCATAGCCTTCACACACAAGCGGTCTCACCTTGCTGCAGGCTGCTCTTATCCTCACCCTCTTCCATCCTCTGCTGACACGTGGAGAGAGTTCGAGAGGTGTGTGTGCGAGTGCGAGTATCCAAGCGTACGCACTCTGTGTACACACGTCCCCAGGCTCTGCTCTTGTTCTCACCTTACAGTCTGCTGGACTGCAGAGGAGAAATGAATCACACTGTCAGATGCTCTGAAAATAAGTAGCATCAAGCTCAAGCCCTGCTGACTTACAGCCACACCAGCGCAGCGGACGAGACCTCTCCTCTGAATTGCGCTCTCCTCCTCTTACTTCACCTTCACTGGTGGCAGGTGTGAACTGGCCCAGTTTGCTTGCCATTGTGAAGCATGCTGGCAGTGTGACCTGAAAACAAACGGGCAGAATAATTGAATTAGGAAGCAACTGGAGTGTTAGACGGCATCTGTTGCTCAGCTGATGTGCTGATGTGTAGGGGATAAGCGTGGCAGAAAGACTCAAATGCGCGAGGCCTCTAATAAGAAAACACACACACACACACACACACACACATACATACACATGCATTTGGAGTGATTGTAAGATTTCTTCTGTGGGTATGCGTAAGAAACCACAGCTGTGTTTGAAATCTTTATCTTGAACTCTGTCATGGAAACTAGCATGTATAAACTATTTAATAATCAATTAAAATTTAATTTATGTCTGCATGATATTATGCTGTACTCACATTGTACAAGATGTTTGGAGAATGGATGGATGGCTGATTCAACTGCAAGTGCCATCTTCTGGCGAGACGTGGAAATTCATTCTGTGCGACTCTGAGTGCATTATGGGTTTTCTCTAACCATTGAGTGTACATTGCTTGTTCACTAGTTATTACAGTGCATATGGGAGTGAATGAGTGTACTCGCTAATGTCCACTATGGTTTCGGACGCAACTAAAAATGGCTGTCCCCTCAAGTAGTGCCCTAGAGGTGATTTCGGACACATTCCAAGTGTACTGCGCATGTTCTGAAAATTGAAGCCAAAACATTTTGATCGCCCCCTGGTGGCTGGCTGCAATATATGCCATAAACCCTGCCCTCTCTATGGGACATGAGCCAAACTAAAAAAATAAAATTACGCTTCAAATATATGTTTTCCCAAAGATGGTTTCTGGTAGTTCTTATCACGCTGATGTATGTTCAAGTGTTCCTTTTAGTTAGTTTACTTTTAGTTAGTTATTTGATGCTATTAAACTGGGGTGGCATCATGATTGTGTGCTTGCGTTTGGGTCTGCAGGAGTTTGGGCGGGACTTTGATACCACGGCCCCACTTCACGATCACTACTGCGCAGGCTCGGGCTCGAAATAGCATCATTGTTGCAAGTTGCCATACCTTGAACATTTTGGCTTCACTTTTCTACAGTGGAGGGTAGTGGAGATGCATCGTTCATCTTTTTTTTTTTACAGTCAATTGTAGAAACCTGACCATACCCCCATATCCCCCCACAACACCAATACCTATACAAAAAACAAGGTACAGTACAGCTCTTTTGCGCTATGCTAGGTGTTCTGGGTGGTTGCTAAGCCATTGGTTGTTGGTTGCTGGGGAGGTTTTGATTGGTTGCTAGTGTGTTTTGGGTGGTTGTTAAGCCATTGACACTGTAGGTGCTTTAGTTGGTTGTTAGGGGGTTCTGAGTGTTTTGTGTGTGTGTGTGTGTTTGTGGTTCTTAGGAGGTTGCTTGTGTGTTTTGGATGGTTGCTATTGGCAGTTGTTTGCTAATGGGTCTCGGTAGGATGTTTCTTAGGTGGTTGCATGTGTGTTCTGACTGGTTGCTAGGCCATTGGTAGATGCCTGCTACTGTGTTCTGGATTCTTGATAGTGCATTGGTATGGTTGCAAAGGTGTTTTAGGGTTGCTAGGCCATTTGTAGTCAGTTTCTAGGGTGTTCTGAGTGGTTGTTACTGTTGGTTGTTGTTGGTGCTTAGGGGTTTGTTGTGTATTCTGGATGGTTGCTAGCTCAGTAGTAGATGGTTTCTAACAGTTACTTGTAGGGTTTGTCTACTAAAAGTATTATTATTATTATTATTCAGAAAGATTTTCGTCAGCTGAACAATCGGTATGTTGTTAAACAGTTCCTAGGTGTTCCTTGTGGTTTTTAAGCCATTGGTACTATTTGTAAAAAAAAAAAATCGCTAAGGTCATCTGGGTAGATGCTAGTGCTTTGGGAAGGAGTTGTTTGTGCCATTAGGTTGCTAGGGTACTGGTTGGTGGTTGCTAAAGCATTAAAGGGATAGTTGATGGGCTAAAAGTTAATAGCATCCAATTACATTTTGTTTTGGACCCCACTGGCTTTCACTGTATGGACAAAAACAGTTGAAATATTCTTCAAAATGAAACATGAAAAAAAGCCATTCCTGAACCTATATGATATTTTCAGTGGAAGTCTATTATGTTTTAGCCAATTCTGCCTCCTTTCATAGAAAAGTCAGTCATTCATGCCTTTGTGGATGAGTTACTCGTTGTTTATTCTCAGGAAAATTTAATAAGCACCACTTAGCAAGTACCATTAATAACCACAATAAGCAAATGCTCATTGTACACACAGTATGTACAGCTGCAGGCAATGCTGGTGCAATAAAATGCATTCTTTCTGAAAAACACACGTTCATCTAATTTTCTTTGTGTTGCAGAAACAAACACAAACCACTTGTATTCAAACTCCTCGTTGAGGGGAAATGCATTCTACTGAGGGATGTGAGTCCTCATCCATTGCACACTGGCAGGAGAACTCGAGTGATGGAAGATGTTGCCATGTGTGACGGAGCCTGGATGTGCCCAGACATGATGCCAGTGGAGATGAGGTGATGACTGAATGTGAGAATGGTGCCAAAAGAAGAGGAGTAAAAATGAAAGGCGGAATGGGGAAGAGGGGAACGGGGGGAGTTGAGCTGAAAGGGAAGTGTTGAGAAGACAGATGAGCCCTGGGAGAGGAAGCAAAAGCTCTATGCAGTTCAGCATAGGAATATGAGGTCGAAGGTGAACATGGAATGGAAAGAAGGAGACATGAGAGGCTACAGGAAGAATAGAAGCTGCTGGAGGAGAAAAGGTGAGGAACCTTGTCCAGCCCTCTCGGTCTTGATGAATGTGCCCTGTGTGGGAAAAGCTGTGCCCTATTCAAGATAACAAGCTTCCCACCTGTGTCTTTGCTTGCAAGGCACACCTCCACAAGCAACGGCGCTACATCAGGGTGCCTTGAGAGCACAGAGATACTAAGTAAACAAATAAATAACCTCTGCCAGTCTTAGAAAGTTCACAAAGAGTTCACTTTACTTTTGTTGGGGCTTAGCTTCCTACTTCAGGGTACAATCAGGGGCTCCATGGACGTGCAGTTGTAAAATACATATTTTTCAGATCTCTTTTCCATGAAGGTGCTTGTGGCTGAGGCACAGAGCGATAAACTCCACTTTTGGGTATATGTCTATGTGATTTTCAGATGTATGCAGGCTGCGCTTGTATGACGGAACACCACGGGTAACGGTAGAGCAGCATTGATTTAGTTTCTTCTCCAGCACAGGTTGCATCTTAATGAGTGATTTTATGGCACTGTAGAATGTTGACTTTCTCACAGTCAGAATAATTTTCTTTATTGAGCAACAGGGTTAGTCAACATTCAGAATTGAACAATTGGTTCAGTTCACAAGTTTGGATTCTAAAAGAATTGTTCACGCTCAACATGATGTTGAAATGCAATTTGAGTGAGAACGACAGGAAGTGGAACTGCTATTCAAAGAAATTCAACAGTCACTCAAAAAGAGAAATTTCATTTGTCAAACCCAATAACAAATGTGTAAAAACAGATGTTTTCTGAGGCTTGCTGTTTAGCTTCATATTGTTTGACACCATTTAAAAGACTTTTGAGTTTATTCCAATGTTCTGTGAAAAATTGCTTTTCTTCTATGGTCCATAAAATGAAACTTACTTTAAAAGTTAGGAGTCTGTATATTTTTAATTGTTTTTGGAAAAAACTCTTTCACCAGAGCTATACTTATTTGATTAAAAATTACAGTAAAATTGCTATAATGTGTGATATTATAACAATTTGAAATAACTGTTTTTCTATTTTAATATATTTTAAAAAGTAAAATGTTTTATAATTTAAAATGTATTCCTATGATGGCAAAGCTGAATTTTCAGCAGCCAGTGTGTGCTCTATAATAGAATGTAAATTTCTAATGTGAAGTGGAATGAAATTCAAAGGCATTCGTATGACCTCTGTAATTGTGAATGCATTTCATCAGGAATTGAGCTGGAATTCAAAAGGTATTCTCACTTCAGTTCTGAATGGTGCTCAGCCCTGCTCAAATAATATGTGAACAGTAAAATGGTAAATGCATACAGTAAATAAATTAAAAATTCACCTTAATATCAGCTTGTATTGCTTGAAGCATGTTGTACTACAATTTAAAATAATTTTCTTTTGAAACAAAGGAAAACACACAAAACAGACTGACAACAAATGCAAGAAAAACACCGGTTCCATATGACATAAATCTCTTTTATGAGAACATCTTGGATTTGATGGTTGAACTGAGCAGTGATCCTAACAGCTCAACATTCTGACTCTTCCGAATCCTTTGCTGAAGAGACAAATTGATGGATTTTCAAAGCGCAAGATATTAGCTGCCTTACAGAAGCTCTGTTTGATCAGCTGTTATAACCTGCACTTCACAAAACCATCACTACCATCTGTTGTCATTTTGTGGTGAAATAAAATATTTGCAGCTCTTAATGTACCTCATTACAAAACCCAATAAACAAAACATGATACCAATAGTGTAAAAAATATAGTATATATTTATATTGCTCCATATATAGCATAAATCAGTATAACTACAAAAATAAAGAGGGAAATGGCCCGAATGACAGAAAGCGAAGGGCAAAGTGAGAGAGAGGAAGGTGGTACATCACAGAGACAGTCTGATGGAACATGAACGTCCTAGATGCTGACAACCGAGGGGAGTGTTAATCAGGCTTGTCAAGATCCAACGATGGATAAAGAATAGATTACAATTGCGGTGTCACTTGTTCAGAGGCAATATCACATAAACATTATGACATGCAAAACAAAGAAGAGAGCAGTTATGAAAAAAAGACTACTGGGGTGATCACACTCCCGATTTGTTATAGCAAAAAAATGGTTATATTGTGGCATTTTATTTGTGCAGATCAGGGAGTCACATGCACGATTGCATCACTTAAAATATGTTGGTCAAGAGTTGTTGTAGATGCCACTTCCTATTAACCCTCTATTGCATGATGTTGCCTCAGGGTTACACACATTTTCTTTACTCTGCAAACACATGATGCATACTGGATGGTTAATAATGAAGGGTTGGCTTTGAATAAGCCAATACAATTGTTTTTCTTGGTCACACATCTTGGCAGTCATTTCAAATTATTTTTCTGGCATGGTACACTGCGGAGATTCACATTTGTGCTCTGGTGAATTGCCCTCATACTGCCCTTTTTCAATTCAAATTTTCAGCATTTGTTAGTGAGTGAATGCCATTTATAACCGTTAGAGTCATAGAAATGACTTGTGTGTAATGCTAGCTTTCTAAAAAATGTCTGTCGCCTAGAGGCAACATTGTACAACTGTATCAGTGTTTAGATAATTGTATTTTCTTGAGTTTCTTTCTTTTTTTTTTTACATCACATTCATAAAGTATGCAATAGAGGGTTAAAGCTCTGTTCACTCTGTTGGTTCCTCTTCCTGCAGTTATGCTGTGCACGTGACTGTACTTCATTCGAAAGCGCTTGCTGATGTTTTACATTGATCGTGACTTATGAAGGCGATTCAGCATGACAGTTAACAGGGCAGTGAGTTACAGGAGGGTTGATGTCCAATTAGCGCCGTCTCCTCGGCTTTAATGAGTGGTGGTAAATTTCAGCTCCATCTCCCTGGCACAGTTTAATTAGCTGTAATTACATGTGGCCTGACCTTTGCAGAGCCCTGTCCTGTTGATTTACAGGGCTGCAGGTCTCTTGATTTATCCTCCTGGGAGGCCGAAGGAAGGCCAGATAACGTGAGGGACATGAGAGTTCATTTGAGCCTGATAGAGTTCTTCAGGTAACCTAGCTTACTGTTGATCCTGGGTGTGCTTGTTTTTTATATTTGGGTGTAATTTGTAATTTAATAGTAAATTAATTGTAATTTATTATAATTCAGTAATTTCACATTTCAAATTCATAGTGAACATAATTGTGATATTATTGTATATTACAGGTCAACTGTAATGGTGTGATGTCCACAGTAATGTACTGATGCTTACAGTATATTCTCTTCATGCATTGTGGCTTGAATTAATTATACCATTGCATTATTTTGTTCTTTCAGGTGTCGTCGTCAGTCGATGTGGTTTTGTTCTTTAAATCTAAAGGTATGTTTGTTGAGTGTCATCAATCATTGTTGAGTTTTGTATTCTGAGTGTTCATTTGTTCATTTATGTGGAGCTTCCTACAATATAATACTACTACAAAAGTAATACTACAAAATACCAAACCTAATACCAATTTTTTTTGTATTCTGACATACAATTGCTACAGCACTGCAGTGTAATTTGCTAGTTATAATCAGTCTTAAGAGTCATGAAATCAGTTCTGCAAAATTATTATACATTAGCTCTGAGAAGAAAGATGTAATGTACAGTCTGTCAGTCATTGTCACAAATTAAACCCTGACAGAGTGATCAGACAGAGATGGTGCCAATGAGCTATTCAATACAAGTTAAAGGAATAGTTTACCCAAAAATGAAAATACTGTAATTTCCTCTCCCTCATGGCATTCCAAACCTGTCTCGACTTTCTTTCCATTGTGAAACACAAACAAACATATTTTAAAGATTGTTGATAAACAGTTTTTGTTACTTTTGACAAAAACACAGACATTTCTTAAAAAAAGAATTTGTGAATAACATAATTTTTGATTGAAATATCCCTTTAATAGGTTTCTCATGCATTCTAAAAAACATTGGCAGCATGAGTAAAAAAAACACTAATTTACCAGTCCTGGAGAAAATTTCAAATGTACTAAAAATCTTGTTGTCCTGGAAATATTTTATTTTATTTTGAAAGTGCATGAGAGAAGTGTTTTTAATGACACTGTTTAGTCTTGTGGTGGTGCTTGCAGCAGCAAGGAAACATTATTAACTGCTCGACTGTTTGCAGCGAATGTTAACAGGGAAGCAGCTACCTTATCTTGTTAACATTAATTCAATAAGTGCTGAAATAAGGATTATATTACTTAATTGTCATTTATTTCTGCCTTAAGGAAATTCGGAATGTCCCGGAAAAGTCCTGGAAAGTGATCTCTGAAAAAGAGCAGGAACTCTGCTGTAAGGTCATTCGACACCATTTCTGGCATAATGTTGATGAGCACAAAAATAATTTCAACTCACCCTCATTAAAAAAAAAAAAAAAAAAAAAAAACGACGAGGCATGTACAAGTGAATGGGACTCATTTATGGAGGATATTAAAGTCATAAAGGATTTTAAAGTTGTGAAATTAGTGAATTTGTTTCATACCAAAACTATGTTAGCATGCATATTCACTTCCATTGTAAGTGCCTCACTGCCTCACCTTTGAGACATTTTAAGTTGAGAAAAGTGCAAATAATTTTTTGTGGTAATCAACATTTTGATACAAATGTTGGTGATTGAGCTTAGTTTATACTGAACCGACAATAATCCATAATTACCATTAAAGTAATAGTTCTCAAAAGCACCACTGAACATTTGGGTACAGTCCCAGACATTTGAATTGACAAACCACTACTATTATTGGCTAATTAGCATAATTATAGTTTCCTAGGTAGATCAGTGCTCTAGTGTGATTGACTTCTGATTGCACTGAATTTATGTATGTGCTTGATCCCATGACTAAGTGTTGCATTATGTAGCTTTGCCAATTTTGCTTGTAACATCTGCTTGCAATCAGCTCTCTCTCTCTGGTCTCCTCAGGTTCCCCGGCACTAATTTATAGTCAAAGTGCAGAACTCCTGAGCGGGAGGTGAATGATTATGTCTCATTGGCTCGACTTAGACAAACGACTCCAGCACGCTAGGCGCCATGAGACGTAAAAAGAAGCTTTGCAGGCAGGAATGTCAAATAGCCGCTGAGACTTAAAGGGCCTCGGGGCTGGAGGAAAGAATGGACAGCACGCTGTGGAGCACAGAGAGATGCCGAGGGAAATGACGTCTGTGACCCCTGAACACAGAGTCTGTGATGAGCTCATTATCACGCAGAGAGCGGAAACGAACAAAATGCAGCCGCTCCCCTGATCACGTCAAAAAGTCCCACCGAGGAATGAAGTCCAGACTAATGAAGAGTAATGAGCAAGGCCAAGCACCTCACCTGGACCATCGCTCCGTCCCGTGAGTTTTGGGGTGGCGGGATAAAGCCGACTCCACAAGTGGAAAATATTACACCTGCTCAAAGGTTGTAATTCATTTTACTAATGGGTCAGTGGTTAAATACCACAAATTTAGTTTCCCACATAAAGAAAAGCATGCACACGCACCATTTTGTGTACACGCCAGTGTATCTACAATTCATCCCTTTTTTATCTCCACCACGTGCCAATTGGCTGATTCCTAATGGCCTTTCCTCTGAATACTGTGTAAGCAAAAGGAAGTTTCTCCCGCCCTTACGTGGCCTCCCAGAGCCTGATATAGATATCATTTTATTCTGGTGATGTGCCTGTGTCAAATATTCTACCTCAGGGGTATTCTTTCCCACAGAAGAAGAAATTGAAATTCAATAGATTTCCCACCTCCAAAAGGTTGAACAGAGCATGTAAGAGAGAGTGAGAGTGTGAGTGAGAGAGAGAGAGAAAGAGAGAGAGAGAGATGCCCAGCGGGAGAACTGTCATGCGGAGAAAGATGGTGCCCGACATTTAGTTATTCATTCCTATCTATTTTCACCCACAAAATTAGAGCTATTTGCCAGCCGCCGTCGTCTCATGTTACTGCAAGGGACATTTTTCCCCACCTTTAGCTTCTGCCCCTTAAATTCTGCCTATATTATCTGCATGCGGTGTTGGTGGAATGAAAAGTGTCTTTATGGAAAATACCATCTCATGCAATCTAGTTTGTTTATTATGCTTAGCAAATAGTACTTTGGGTTCAGCAGAAGTCATAGCTCTGTTGTTTTTACGCTTTGATTGTGTCTCCACAAACACAGATGGATAATGCGGAAAGGAAAAGTCTAGTTAATGTGAATTTTGATGTACACAATTGAGCATTTAGTTTGATGGATTTTATGTTAGACATTTTTCATACTATGAAGATGTTTCAGAAGCCAATATGTGACAATGCTAACAGCTCATTTACATCTGAGTTCCATAATGTTGCACACTGGACAGTCTAATTTGTCATTTCAGGCATGTTGGGGATAATATAATAGAGTGTATTTCCCTTGGGACAAACTTCACTAATTCAAAACACAAATAAGCAGAGTTAAATCTCTTTCTCATGAAGCCGAAATGAATCATATTGCATTGCAGCCCTATATATTAAGAGTATTTATATAGCCGTTTTGTTTTGAAGGACCAGTCATTGTCACATTTTGGCAGCTCTTTAGCACTCTGCTTTTATGGAGTCATTAAAACAAAACTGAATAAACTAGCTTCTCTCATAATGGTGCCAATCTCTGTTCTAGAGGCACCTACTGTACAGTAAGAGATGTGTAGTTGGTTAAAAAAAGCCAGCAACATTAATCAAAACCACATTAATAAGTAAATTGAAGGATTTAAGTGTAATTCGATGGACTGAAACACTTATGAAATAAACAGCTTTTATTTTGCTGGTGCTCACAATCAATAGGCAGCCAACAATGCAATAACTTTCCGTGTTTCATTTGCACAGGGATTTTCACAATTAGGGTGACATGGATAACATACATTTTTCAATTGCACATTCCCATTTTCTCACTAGGGACCCTTAGAAAACTAACCTCTTGATTTCAGCAGACTGGATCAGAAGGTTGCCGGTGTCCTCAGGCTAAGCCTGAAGCCAGACACTCGCCTAAATGGTAACACACTCTCATTGTAAAAAAAAAAAAAAAAACCTTTATCAGCTAAATTAATATTAATATGGCACTTCAAAGCACTTTTGGGGACAATGTTCAAGTCCTCATAACACTGTTTCTGTTTGTTCTGTGGTGCTGTTACTATCCAAATTCAAGTTGTTTGGTCATCCTAGTGTGCAGCATTATTGTATGTTTTTGCTTTACCAGCATAAGTTTGTCTTAAAAAAAAAAAAAAAAACATTTTGGATGATTTAGTGTAGGTTGGTACCAGGGTGTAGAGATTACCTTTTTCTTCACCATCCTATAACTCTAGAACAAGGGCCCATGTCTTGCAAAGTCAGCTCATAACACTGCAACCTAAATGGCTGATCTGACCTTCACAAAAACACAACTTGAATTGTTTCCTACAGAGATAAAAGAGAAAAGTCTGCATTTTTGATGTTATCAATACAAGACCCTGTGTTTTTTCTTTGATGGGCGGATGTGTTAAAGTCCCACTAGACATTTCCGATTGTACTCAAGTCTGCTCTTTGACAGCCAAGGACGTATGATCTCTTTTGAAGCCGTCTAATGTATCTTTTTTAAGCGTAGCTTCCTTGCTGAGTGGTGAATGTTTATCACAGTTATAAATCTTTTGAGAACCGAAGTGGACTTTGGCTGAATTAGACCATCTTTTCCCTCCTCCATTTTCTGGATTGACATTTCTGGCTGATTGAATGCATTGTTCCTCTATGTAATTTATAGACCCGGTGTTAAATCAACTCTCCACTATAGGGGTAATAAGTCTGAAACACCAAAAGTTTTGCTGTTGATTTCAGGCACAAAACTTTTGGTGCAACAAAATTCAGGAAAGAATCAAATATATATTATAATATATACAGCAAACCAGCTAAACTATTCATCTCTCATCTTTGTTTTAATATGCATATTTAACTGATTTGAATGTCTCACAAAAACTAAAACATTTATTTATTAATTTACTGCATTTATTTGTATTTGGTGAGACATTTAAATCGGTCAAATATGCACATTAAAATCTTATGAGTAATGATGAATATTTTAATTAATTTAATTGATTTGCTTACTAAAGTATACTAAATAAACCAAATATGGAATCTAAAGTTGCCCAGAGAAGTATTTTGCTGAGATTATGATCTCTGGTCACGTGATGCACACTGTCACTCCGTTCTCCCCCTGTCTGAGGACCATTGCTATGCTGTATAAAACTCAGTCGGGAGATTTATTTTCGATTGAAGCTGAACCTGGGTGTTCTTTTCCAGCGGGCTCTGGAGGGCTCTCACGCTGTCCTTTTTCTTATCACTGCACATGCAGGCGGCTGTAGCATCCATTTGAGCGGCAACTGTCTGGTTTATCCTCAGCTTTCATCTCTCGTGGTAGACCTGTGCTCAAAGAACTGCAGCAGCAGCACCGATTCAGCCCACTCGCCTCATCTCGGAGGCACAGATGCTGTGCTGTCAGGAAAATCATATCTCTGTCATATATTGTTAATGACGTGCATTTAATCCCATGTTGTTGATTGACACATTTTTAATCGGCTTGCCTCAATGTTCTCTAGTTCCTTCTCAGTCCGAAATATCACCAAAATCTAGATCCGTGTTTTCAGGAACGAAGGAAAGCACAGACTAGGGCCATAAAGCATTAGAGTTGTGCCGGCAGTATATTTGGTAGATGGGAATTTTAGATATGTGCCGTGAAGCATTGTGTCGAGCAGTGTCCGGTTAACAAGCATAAGAGGAAATCCTTGTTCCCAGTCAAGAGGGATTAAGTAGGGCTCCATTCTCTCTGCTCTCAGCAGTCATTTTCTCTGTTCGGCGTGGAGAACATGGGGATGTGAATAGACCTCAGCCATGTACACTGGAACCGTTACACCTGCTAGAAAGGTTACGGAATGAACGGCTGTGCAGAACAGTCATGGAATCGCACTGTCCTCCAGATTTTGTAAGTTTGTGTGAGGTCTTGCATCCATTAACATTTCTTTTTTATTGATGTTAACACTTTAGTAACTACACTGGCACACACCCTATTAAATATGACCTTCTTCTATCCAGGCAAATGAATGTTATGAAATCGTTCAGCTCTTTGTAAAATGATTTATGAATTCATACAGTCTGTCAAGGCCTATTTCCACTTCAAAGGGCCATCTAATGAACAAAGTTTGTGTTTCGCCTTGGGTCCCCTTGATGATTTTCTGATATATGAATCAAAGTGATACTGAATTTTGTCATAGTTTAATGTATTGTTTTTAATGTAACATTTCTTGGACGTTTTTGATGCCTACTCTTGCTCAAACTATATCTGCATCTTTATTTCTCTGCATAGCCGTTAATTCCATACTGCTTGTGACAGTCTAAAATGTCATATATTCGGTTACTGTTTTTGTGAAAATTACATTATCCTTCTTGTTGCACTGCAGCAAAATAATATACATATATTAAGCTTCCGTTAAAAACAAATCAACCTAGCAAGATGAATATTGCAACAAAAAGTAGTATTAATATTGAAATATCCTGAAGTTATTTATGCTACACTTGATAACTGAGGTGGATGACACTGGTTGGGTTTTTAAAAAAACAGAGAGAGTTTCTGCGGTGTGATATCCACCTTTTTGTTTTTACATTCATTAGTTTTACATACATAACTTGAGTGTGTGAGGCTTCTGGTATCATTCACTTCTAGTTATTTTAGCTGTGTAAAAAACAGCCCATATTGAAATTGTAATCATATTATTTTATTATCCTAATCATAAATGCACTGAACGAGGAACATGCAGACGAGGAGATACTTCAAAATAATAGTCTTTAATGACGACATCAAGGTAAGACAGGGCAAGGTAGACTGACAGAAACACCGGGAATAACGAGTAGACCAGACGACATGGAACTCGACAGACAGGACTTAAATACACCGGATAATTAACACAATCACAAACACACACCTGGAACAGAATTAACTCATCATGACATGAAACGAGGACAGGAAACTAACCATATAAGGAAACAAGAGGCGGGAACACAAGACAGACAGAGGTCTGAAACTGGTTTGTAGTGCCAATTTATTTTACTGTTTACTTTATTCTTTATTCTTCTAGTTATTTACCTAAAGCTTGCACACTCATAAAAAATAGCTTAATTGAAAAATAAAGTGGATGGAAAGTGCTTTGACAACATGTTAGTACAGTGGGGAAATTTTTTTTTTTTGATCCCCTGCTGATTTTGTACGTTTGCCCACTGACAAAGAAATGATCAGTCTATAATTTTAATGGTAGGTTTATTTTAACAGTGAGAGACAGAATAACCATAAAAAATCCAGAAAAACGCATTTCAAAAAAGTTATAAATTGATTTGCATTTTAATGAGTGAAATAAGTATTTGACCCCTTTGCAAAACATGACTTAGTACTTGGTGGCAAAACCCTTGTTGGCAATCACAGAGGTCAGACGTTTCTTGTAGTTGGCCACCAGGTTTGCACACATCTTAGGAGGGATTTTGTCCCACTCCTCTTTGCAGATCCTCTCCAAGTCATTAAGGTTTCAAGGCTGACGTTTGTCAACTCGAACCTTCAGCTCCCTCCACAGATTTTCTATGAGATTAAGGTCTGGAGACTGGCTAGGCCACTCCAGGACCTTAATGTGCTTCTTCTTGAGCCACTCCTTTGTTGACTTGGCCGTGTGTTTTGGGTCATTGTCATGCTGGAATACCCATCCACGACCCATTTTCAATGCCCTGGCCCTGACGGTACATGGCCCCGTCCATCGTCCCTTTGATGCGGTGCAGTTGTCCTGTCCCCTTAGCAGAACCCCCCCCCCCCCCCCATAATGTTTCCACCTCCATGTTTGACGGTGGGGATGGTGTTCTTGGGGTCATAGGCAGCATTCCTCCTCCTCCAAACACAGCGAGTTGAGTTGATGCCAAAGAGCTGGATTTTGGTCTCATCTGACCACAACACTTTCACCCAGTTCTCCTCTGAATCATTGTCAAACTTCAGATGAGCCTGTACATGTACTTTCTTGAGCAGGGAGACCTTGCAGGTGCTGCAGGATTTCAGTCATTCACGGCGTAGTGTGTTACCAATTGTTTTCTCTCAATTTAAGAGAGTGCTCCTAATCTTAGCTCCTTACCTGTATAAAAGACACCTGGGAGCCAGAAATCTTGCTGATTGATAGGGGATCAAATACTTATTTCACTCATTAAAATGCAAATCAATTTCTAACTTTTTTGAAATGTGTTTTTCTGGATTTTTTTGTTGTTATTCTGTCTCTCAATGTTAAAATAAACCTACCATTAAAATTATAGACTGATCATTTCTTTGTCAGTGTGCAAACTTACAACATCAGCAGTGGATCAAATATTTTTTTTCCCCACTGTAATATTATTACAAGATTCCAGCTTGGAAAAAAAATTCTCATCCTTGTAAAACTCAGAATTACAACTTGTAAAATTGTACCACCTGACCACCGCAACAGTGTGGTGGATAATAAAGTAGATGGAAACTGCATTGACCCCATGCCAGAATTATCTTAATTACGAGATTCTGACTTGTAAAAAAAAAAACATTGAAATCCTTGTAAAGCTCATAATTGCAACTTGTAAAGTTGTACCACCTGACGGCTATAACAGCGAGGTGGATAAAAAAAATGTTTGGAAAGTACATTGATACCATGTCATAATGATTGTAATTACGAGATTCCGACTTGTAAAAAATGTTCATGTCTTTGTAAAACTCGTAATTTAAAAACTCATAACTTGTACCACTTGACCAATGCAACACCATGTGGAAACACTCATAACAGCGGCTTCAGCAGTGAAATGTAGTTAAAGGGATAGTTCACCCAAAAAATGAAAATTCTGTCATTAATTACTCATCCTTATGTCATTCCAAACCCGTAAGACCTTCGTTAATCGTTAAAGAGAACTTTCTAAGACAGAAACGCAACTACCACGTTTAAGGCCCAGAAAGATAGTGAGGACATCGTTAAAATAGTGACATCAGTGGTTCAACCATAATTTTATGAAGCTGCAAGAATACTTTTTATGTGCAAAGAAAACAAAAACAACAAGGTTAAATGTTATTTATAATGCTATATATTAAGGTTGAACCACTGATGTCACACACCAGTGTAATTTAAAGTTATTACCTATTGTCTTAAGGCAGAAATAAACTAAAAAATAAATGATAAAAACATCCAATACAGTTTAATGTAGCAAGCACAGAGTTGAATAACTACAGTAGTACATGTAGTATAGATCATTAATAAGATTAATAAGGCATTTGTGTAATGACTGCTACTTGATGTATTGTGGTTTTATCCATTGATGACTTAAAATTACACAAATTAATTTTGCCGTTAACATTGTTGCCATAGAAACACATAATTCCTAGTCTGAGGATGTGAACAACTGCAAGTAGAACATCCGGGTTGCCATGCACTGTAGTAATGACAGTAATTACGTATTGCAGTGAACACAGTAAGAGGAATTAAGCAGACAGGGTATCTATGCAGATGTTAAAGTAGCACCAGTTTTATTAAGTGATGTTTCAACATACTCTTGTTCCCTATGCAGTGCCAATGAAAGTGAATATGTACTGTACGCTGATGCTCCCTTCAGATTGGAATCTCACTTAGGATGGCAGAATACCCTGTGAAGTTCAATTAGCAGGGAATGCACCTTATTGCATACTTTATAGTGATTATCAGACAGATTTGTGTGTGTGTGTGTGTGTGTGTGTGTGTGTTTATATGCACAAAAAGCTGTCTGTGTTTTTACTCATAACTTTTTTTCTCCTAAAATCCTTCAAACGTACAGTCTTCCTCAGGCAAACAATTCATCTGTTTCTCCTCAGATGAACACTCATTTGTCACATTTCACAATTAGCTGCAGGCACGGCATTTAGCTCATTGCGTTGTGATTAGAATAACTCATTGTGCTTGTCCTCCACAGCATCTGCACACATGACTGCAGAATATTAGCATGCCCATTATTTGTCACTTCATCAGTTTAAACTGATGTTGAATACATTTGATGGAAACTATATTTGTGCTGTGATTTGTGTGCGGCTGTCATCCAGTATTCATCCCAGCCATTTATTTATGTCACTTGCTTTATGGTGCATTAACTTTGCGTGCAAGACAGTTCACTTGGGGATCTTGGGTAGGCTGGTTGATGGGTTGGACTAATTAATAATTTTTTGAAGGGACGCACAGTAGACAGTCAAGTTACAGAGTAGAATGAAAAACAAAAGCTCATTCCCAAAGGGCTATGAAGTCAAATCCTGTAACATGACAGTTACAGCCTTAACTGAATGTAAGACCTTGGCATTTGACCCCCAATTTTCTCCAGGGGTAATGCGGTAGTAGACCCTTTGGTTTGACCTTAGAGCTAACAACACTCCCTGTGAACATGTATTTGTGGCTTTGAGAGGCTGACTAAACCGACTGTTGCAAATAGTAGCGAGTTGTCACACATCCAGTGTTAGAAATTACTCATGAGTAAATGATCAAGTCCAGCTGATGCATATTTCACAATGTCATATGTTGATCTCTTAGCACCTTTCAGTTCAGTTTTAGTTCAGTCTTGCATGAGTCACTGTCTAGAGGTGTTTTTTTGAACCTGTGAGAGATATAATTAGCAAAGCAGGGCCCTGTGCTCAAAGTTAGGGAATTTTTTATACATTTCAATATTTGTAGAGTCTATAAGTCAGTCACGTTGGCATTCAGAGTGGAGGGATTATTTCTATTATAGTTCATATAATAATAAATACATTGTATTTTTTATCACAAAGAATTGTTTATTGCTGAAATGATGTGAAAAGGTAATTGCATTCTTGTTTTCTATCAGAACAACAGTATGGTGTTGATATTACACTTCTCACCTTGTGAGCGTCATAAAACCTGCTTTCTTTTTCTCTCTTTCAAAGCCATTAGCAGAATTTAATCTATGTGGAAGATTGAGATGGCTCATTCTTCTGTCACAGCCAATATGCTGCATCAAATGATTTGACTGATGTGCCGCACCGTAATAATTAAGACAAAGAGCAGACATAGTGAATTTTTACCTTGAATGAATGATTTTCTCCAGTGTGTGCGCAGTCTGATGCCTAGGAAAGATATGTGCTGTTGTGTCTTTTTTTAGGTAGATTTTACATTTTATATACATTTTCAATATATGCTATATGTTTTCAAAGATAGATTATGTTTTATGTTCTAAGCAGAGAAGCAGAGTCTTCCCATGAGACCAGTGGATATTCTGACATTACCCCTCAGTTACCTGCTTTACTGTGCTTGCCAATCGCTGTCCATGGTGCTGAAACAAATAGGCAGTGAATGGAGTGATGCAAATCATGGTAATCATGGTTTTGTTACAGCAGCATTCATTCATTTATATATATATATATATATACATACATATATATATATATATATGTATATATATATACACACACACACATATATATATATATATATATATATATATACACACACACACATATACTGTGTATATATATATATATATATATATATATATATATATATACATTCTGCTGCACAATATTTTTTTAGAGCAGGCTGTGCCTAATGGCCCCCTCTGTTGGTGGTTGGAAACTCAAACTGTACCAACACAAAGTTCATTCTTTTTGTATATTTTATTTACAATAGCAAGGGAAAACATCTTAGTAAGATTGTGTATCAGTGCTTTTAAATATTCAGGACCAGATCCAACCTAGTATTGACAAAATTCATGAAGATCTGCAATTCATTAGAAACATCAGGTGATCCCTTGTGTATGCTGTCTCCATATGCTGTGCTGCAGTTGCCTTTGGCGTAAGCGTACCCCCACCCCACCCCATCTGTCTCCCTTTCGTTCCCATCAAGTATAGCAGCATTCAATAATAAATAAAAAGCTTCAAAGAAATGTGTGCTTCTTCACTAGAGACTCCAATCCAAAAAATAAATAAAGAAAAGATCATGATCATGAGTCTTGATTGACTTATCCAGTGTGAAGAATTCTTAGAGTACAGCAGCAGAATTAATGATGCACAGTGAACAAAAGATTCTTAATTCATAGTAGCCTACAAATCAATGATATAACGCTGACATACTAAGTTTGAATACTAAAAACTTTTTACCTTTAAAATGGACAGGCCAAAAAACACCTCAGATTCCAGAGGGTTAAAGTTAAAAAGCAAAAAGTCAAAGTCAAAAAAAAAAAAAAAAAACGAACATGCAAGTACCGTGTCACAAACAAACACAGAACACTAAAATAATACAAACTAAATAAATAAATAAAAATAAATAAATAAACTTTATTAGACTTAATTTAAAATGATAAACAAAAGACAATGCTGTGCATATTTGATAAATATATAAATATAATATGCTGCATGTTACATGTGATCAAATTCTATACTTCACTTTTTTTCACAGCGCACTGTGAGTGCAAGGTGAGTCATGTACAGTATTTATACAAATATTTCTCTAAAAATACTGTACAAGTATTGCCTTGTTACATATATCTTATTAAATATTAATATCGTTAATTATAGTAAAATTGCATTATGCATAGATATATACAGTATATCAGATTTTTTCATTAGTTTTCCTTTACTAACCTTTACTTTACTTAACACGTGCGTTTACAGTGTTTATAAGAGTAATTTCCAAAAAAGCAAACAGAAGTAGCCAAATTAGAGCTATAAACAGGTTTAATTTTTCATTCAACTTTATTTCCAGACTCAAGGTCCATTAGCAAGAAACAGACAATACAAACAAAAGCAGTACACATTAAAAAAGACAATTATGCCAATACTTCCTCATAGAGGACTGATATCGCACTTCAGTAAGCCTAGGATTTGTCAACGACATTATAATATTATTATGTGAATTGTCCAGCCGACAAATAAATTTATACATCAAATTTCTCATTAAAGCAGGGAATGATTGTACTCTTGCTTTACAAAATAAATCACTTGCACTGCACCATCTTGGTTGAACGTATGAACACATTTGCGTTCAAAGATCAAGCAAAGCTACAGTTGACCAGCTCAAAGCAAAGCTAAGAATCGCTCACCTCTTTACTCTGTGAGCTCGTGTTGGTGTAAAGACTGCTGCTTCACTGTGCTGTCCCACACATCGGAAAGCATCGCCCGACTGCGAGGATGTTTTCATATTAATGCGCAGCACACGTGGTTTATAACCGCAATATCTAAAGCTGAGGGCAATGAGAAGTCGCCCAAGGAGGAAAGAGAAAGAATCCGTAAACCTTCAGTAGGTGGGACGCGCGCGAGGGTTTTAATGAAGAGCACGAGACGGTTTCAAATTGTAGCTCGAGCGCATTGCCACAGATAAAAACGTAGCGCTCGTCGTTGTTCTGCAATTATCGTACTCGAAAACGTTCCCCTTGTGTGTCTTCAACAAAGGAGAGGGGATTACCGAGCAACATATATGTCTCAACATGCAAATAACCCTCTACTGTAAGTCTTTTCATAGTATTGCTTACGCGCGTTGCGTCTCGCGTGACTGATAAAAAAACGAGCTCATCTGCTTATTTTTTTGTCTTAGCTCTACTGGCTGTTACAGAATTGTCTTAATTATTGATAATACATGATTATTATATAGAGTGTTCAGTTAATGTTTGCTTAATTAGACTACGTATGTCAGTTAAGAGACATCTAGTGTTGCTCTCGAGCCTGAGATTAATATGCGTAATAAGACACTGTGTTGCTCCGCTTCATTTTGGAGTGTTTGTTTATATGACGCGGCGACTCTGTCTTCCTTGCAGGTGAAAGTTTGTCATCTTTTACGAGAGGAGATACGGAGCTCGAGTCCACACACGGCAGACACGCGTCTATCTAGCATCGGATTGTGTCTCATTCGCCTCTTCAAAATGAAGAGAAGGCAAAAGCGCGTTCTGCAGATGGCATTTCTATTCATGGTGGCTTTAATTTTTCTGCCAAACGTCGGCCTTTGGTCAATGTACAGAGAGAAGAGCCTTATGAAGTCGCATGAGCCAGGAGAGCAGGTGAGTGCAAACCTTTGACAGCTATGTGACTCCAGCATTTATAGGTTAAGTTACTGTCAATCAGATTTAGTGCATGCAGCCTAATCTAAGTAAATAACAAGCTTGGATAAGCTTCAGCACACCTGGACTAGTACTGTACATAATGATATGCAGATTCTCTGCATGCATTCTTACAGAAGTTTTATTTATCTTTTTTTGTAAGTCTGCTTCAGACTAGCTATACTTTCAAGTGATATATCACTTGAAGTGCTGCAAGTCATAGTAGTGCTTTACTGTACTATATGGGTGGCAGGCGATGTTGATCTTTGAGTAAAAGTTGCAAACTGTTGTAAAGAAGAATTTCTAAAACACATCAATGTCTTAAAACGGCATTCAGTTTTTTTTCTGCCTCACATTAATAATTTATTCTACTCATTATTTAAAGGGTTGGAAGATGGTCAAGATTATTGTGTTTGGCCATTTCTATAGTGTTGGAAATGTTTATTGTGCACAGTACCACTCTAATCAAAGTTGCTTATTACCCAGCTGAGAGGTATTGTGCCCCTAGAAAATGTGGCTTTTGACATCCCATCTTCTCTAACTAACCCAACAGCATGTTGTTTAAACTTTTAGAATACAAAAATGCATCTTTATGCGCCTTGTTCAGTTGTTAATGAATAGTTAACATTATTGTGTTTTCCTCCCACAAGATTATGCATTTAAGAGCACTTAGGAAGTCAGCAGTTTTGCCTTGAGGGAAACATAAATCACCAGTCAAAAATGAAGGAACATTTTCTTGCAAGGCGTGCAGAAATGAAAAGGATGAAGCTCTATCTCATGCTAATATTCAATATTTATTGTTGATCTTACGCTAATGCTCTCAGAGAGAAGGAAAGAACAATGCAACCTCCTGAATGTTTGATCTTCAAGAGATTTGGGATTATAGCATCATTTTCATAAGTTGAATTCCTTAATCACGTTTAGCTCTCAGAGAACAACATGGATAAGCTCATTTACTTTGCAACTGGCTGCTGCTTGTGATGAGAGTGCAATCAGTGATTCTCTCAGCCAGATGTCATTGTGGCATATTTAGTCCCCTGAAAATATCTTGCATGTGGAAAATCACTTGGGCTGGGTTGGCTGCACTCACTTGCGTACATCGCTACTAGATGATGCTTCCTTCTTCTCAACATTACAGAGCTAGCGTTCCCATCTACTAAATTCCCTCTCTCCGCATCCTTATGTCTGCACCCCTCACCAGCTGCCGAGGGGTGCTGTTGGTTCATTTGATTCCGCCCTTGGGTACCTGCTTGCTTTTGGTTTCTGCAACTGTGATGTAGTTATAGTGCTCAAGGGGAAAATGCTGAGTCTGCTTATTGCGTCTCGTAATTGCTCCTCTCTCATTTGTTTTGCCGGAGTTGCATGACTTTAGCCTTGGGCAAGCACAACTGCACAAATCCAGTCTCTTCATTAAAGTCAAATCAGTGAGCAGACACCACGTTGTTGACAAGGCCAAAAATACCAGAGCACCTCATGCAGGGTGCTGTCCTTTTGCTCTCTGCTGACCTCCCTATTTACGATTTCCTCAAAGAGGCGCTGTCCTGGCAAAACAACCTTGGGAATTATGTAGATGCTTTAATGCAGTTAAAGCCAATGTGATAGGTAGGCCTTCACTCAGAAACATTCGGCAATGCTTGAGATAGCAGACTAAATATGTAGACTCTGTCGTCTGAATATTTAATGTTGTCTAACGAAGTAAATCAGGCCGGCTATTGATTCTCAAGCAGTTTTTAAGAGAATATGATTAGTGGATTGAGGAAAGAGGATGGGGAGGGCAGCACAGGGATGAGAGCAGTCTGGAATCAGACTCAATCCCCTCATGTCACACACTTTCCGGACTCAAAAGGAGCTTGAGTTTACCAGCTCAATAGAAAGATCCCAGTGCCTGTTATTGTGCACCTGTCAGAGCGGGAGAGATAATTGACAGCAGATATATTGTGTCAATAAGCCCCCAAGAATCCCGGTGAATAAGCCCGCCTTGTGTGTCCTCTTTTATTATCCGATAGCAATTACCCATGATTGAATCAGCCCTCGGATCCCAAAAATCCTCCCTCAGCTATGTTAAGCGAGGTTTAACAAAATAGCGACGGGAAGTGTAGACTCCTCGCACTGGGTCCCTTTCTTCTGGGAAGACGTGTGTTGAGTTCTGTCCCTCCTTCCCCGTCAAAATCTCGGCTTTCTGTCCTTTGGGAGACAATCATGTTGAATTAGCTGTGGCAGCCCACTCCTGGCGCGGGTAAACAGCATCTGTGTACTTCGGTGGGTGGTGTGCGCAGCGCCAGTGCTACGAGATGGACGTGTGCTGATAAGCGTGTGTCAGGACTGATAACCTTCCCTCAGCTCCTAACAAGAGCCCACCGTTGAGCATGACATTGCCCAGGAGCATTATGAAGAGGCTGTCTATGCAATCCTATCTCGCCGTGCCACTGCTCTTCAGTGTGTTGACAACAACGGGGCGTGCAACTCTGTCACCGATAGCGCGGTGGATAACGAGAGCTTCGTCGTTGTTAACTACCTGGGGTGGAAGCACAGCAGAGGTGGAGGGAAAGGTGACCTCAGACTCTTTAAGCTCCCCTGGATCAAGTTTTTAAGCTGACCATGTTTATGTCATTCCAGACGAAGGAATATTATTGTCGCTTTCCATTTTCCAGCAAAGTGACAAGGGGAAGAGAGATGTAGTAATTGCAATTACCCTCAGTGTCATACTAGAGAGATACATTATGGTAATGCACATGTCAAGCTGACGGTGAGAGCATGGGTGAAGAGTGCACCAGATGATTTGAACTGAATTGTGGTCTGGGAATGCTGAAAGATCACACAAATAGTATTGTAGAGAGGCTAGAATCACCAGAGGATGAACACTGTATAGATCTTGTCAGGAAGCATTATAAGCATTCCTTGATGAGCAGCACCATTCGGTGTGACACAAGGGCAAGGTTCAATTTGGAAATGGAATGGGTTTGATGATATACAAGTAAATGGCCACAATTTTAGCCAGAGAAGGAAGGAGTGTTTTTCTCCTCATAATTTCCATTTCGGCTGAATATAAATTAAATTGTGCTGTCATGAGGGAGGGGGTCTTAGACAGCCAAATGATCAGTACCAGGAGAGATGATGTAATTGAATATTCCACCTTGCAGTGATAGTGTCCAGGTCTACAAGTCTCACAGACCATACATCCTTTCTCCACTATCCCATGGCATTCTGTTATCGAAAGTCATCAGCGTCACATTGTTTCCCTATAATTGCGTTCTTCCCAGAAAAAGGGTAAAGATAATTGGATTTCATTTTGTACGAAGAAAAATACTATCTAAATGCACAACACTGATGTAGTAGAAGTCCAAGTTCATATTTTTCTGAGGATTTAGACTTGGCCTAGACTCGGACTTGAATGACCAGGGCTACTTTTCCCAAAAGCATTGTAAGCCAAAGTAGATCGTAGATCCATTGCAAACAGTGGTTTCTACGATCAACTTATTTCACAATGCTTTTGAGGAATGCAGCCAAGGTCTTCACTTCTCATAAAAAAATGATTTTAGACTCGGACTTGAGATGGACTTAAGTCCAAATTCGGTCATGTCCGGAATCAAATTCTACAACACTGATGCACAAACCCACCTTCTTTCATACACACACTTTGCTTTCATGTTAAACATTCTGCTCTCTGTCATTACCACCTGCAGATGCACTTGATGGCCCGTGCCCCTAATATGAACAGCGGCATGACCCTCTCGAGAAAGAGACCATTTAAACTTGATTACTCTGATGTGCCTCATGAGGTGAGGATGGAACAATGTCTCGGGCTGTTCAAGAGTAATGCGCATTTCATATTGAGCGGTAGCCATATAGCAGAGCAGGGTAATATAAAACCACTTACTCTCAGGCTCACAAAACAAAGGGACATGGACCTTTCCAGTCTTGTGTGTTTGGCACCTCCATTAAGATAATAACACTATTACAAGAGATTGAAAGCCTCTGAAGAGCTCTTATTTTCTCTCTTGGTCTTTAGCCATGAGAGTGACATGCACACACACACACACACACACACACACACACACAGATACTGATTAGAATGAACTGAACTAATGTACATTTCCATAGTTTATGAAAACGTGTTTATCTGCTGCAAAATAGCCCTTTTTCATTGATAAAGTGAATGGTTTGTGAAAAAGAATTGCACATACTTGTTTATATTTAATTATTGAGCATTATCTGACATTGTATTCAGGATTACTGCACACATCTATTCAGACCTTTTTTTATTGTAATGTTACAAAACAATGTAGATCCAAATCATGTAGCTGTCTTCCAAAATCTAAATAGTATGGCAGATTATATTCATAATTACAATATGCAACACAAATCTAGGTTGCTAACAGTATTATTAACAGAACCTTTTAAACAGAAACTATAGCTCATATTGATCAGGGCAAAGGGGCCTGATCGGTTGGTATGTACTGCATGTGTAATGTTCAAAAACACATTTTAATAATAATGAGAATATTAAATACTACCTTTCACACATAAGCTGCTTAAAATAATTCATAAAAATAAGCATGCATATTAAACAGGCATCTGGATTGTAGTAAGTGAGATTACAGGTAAACGTAATAGCTATAAAAGTATTATGTATCATTATGTATGTCAATGCTGTTATACATTATGTAAGTGTCTGTATGCAGCAGTGTGTTAATCTTCTCTTTATTTGTCCCGAGGTGATCTGAGAGCTCTTTGTGTTGAATTATGGCCGTTTGAACTGGCAGATTTCACTGACTCCTCCACCCGAGTGATTGTTATCTAAGGAAAGTGAGATCTGTTATATTTTATGGCTCCTCTCTGAGCGTGTGGAGATTTATGGCATTAAAATCTGTCGTGTAAGGTGATATTTTTCATTGGCAAAAAAAATACAGTAAAATTGGGCAGCCGGTTTAATGGTGTAGCCCAGTAAAGGATGTTATCATCAGACTTGGGGGATAGTGGGTGATTATGCGAAATGTGTGGCTAATGCAAAATTTAGAATCAGCTTTTGATCATTTTTTCCACCATCAAATGGTTTATTTGAGCCATATATTGGCTGACCAGAGAATAAATGTATAAGACTTGCTGGCAAGCATTGTAATTTACCATAATTATTCAAAACTATGGAGACAATTGAAGAAGTTTTGAGGGGTTACGGAAATTCAGAGCATAGTTATTCATTAATGCTTTGGCAGGAAAACGTGGTATTTGGCTGCAGATCTTGTTTAAAACAGGAAGCAGTCAGTTACATTTTCTGATAGAAAATTAAAGAAGCTTTTTATATCCTGTGAAAGCAGGACTCAAGGTTATGTCATTTTTTAAATGATTTGTGTTATTGCTGTTTATTCATCATCCAAGCCTCAGCCCCTCTCTCAAGGTTAAGGTGGAAAAGGTCATGTGAAGTAATGCAGTTGTTCTATTGTTAGAAGTGATGATTTACAATCAATCTCATCTCTGTGCATTTAATCGACTTACATGCTCTCTTGAGCTTTCAAGTTTGTGGAGTAATAATATCACTCTATATGTTTTCTCACCTCATAATCACATCGAGTTCAACTGATTCTCAACTGCAGTGTCTCACACTGTCTCAGTAACCTTTTGTAATGATTCACTAAATACAATTAAAATTAGAATTGCTTGTTATTGTCTATGTGACTTTGAATAAAAGTTGAGTAAGTTTAGAACAGAATAAATATAATAGACCTGTGGGAAACGGTTCAGTTTTTCTAAGAGTAATTTATATTTCCAGATCTTATTTCAACAGTGAGACTATTTAAAAGTCATTTCATGAACTCCAGTGAATGTTTTACCTTCTTTCCATTTCAAATGAACTTGATTAGTATCTTTTAATATTGCGAGAAATCCTCCAGGCTTGTTAGAGGGTCTCAAAAATAAATTTTCAAATTAATTTATTCTCCTTTAAAAATTAACTATTTCTCCTCTCTCCCTTTGTCTCTCTCTTTTCCCCCTTTAATTTATTGCACACGGACCAAAAAAAAAAAAAAAAAGTCAGCTGGGTTCACTAACAAGAAAGACCTTGATGCTTATTAGGATATTTTTGAGTCATTTTTGAAACATTATCCAATTTAATTAATGCCCCACAGAACATCTTTGATCTCTTAATGGGGAAAATAGGCACTGACTATGATGAATGTTTGCTAGGTGTTATCAGTGAATCTTTATTAGAGACTGGAGGTGTCTTTCCATTATGCTAGATGCTGAATTCATCAAGGATGAACCTATGTTCAGCAGCCATACTGCACAGCCAGACAGATGATAGAACTAGCAAGGGAACAGCTTGAGACCAATCATACCACTGTTGGGAAAACAGAGACAGATATTAGTCTGTAAAGTTGGGAGCAACTTGCTGCCCACAGCGCCAATTTATCTTGAGGTAAGGCCAATGTATGTGCCGCAGAGGAATGGATAAGGGGTGCTGAGGGAGGAGAGGTATACAGCAAGATGTGTGACACAAGAGGGAAAAAGCAAACAGCTATTAGTGGCATCAGCACCCTCAGAGAGTTGGACTGACCTGAGGTCTTGTACATGTGTGCTTGCTTTTTCGATGTGGGTAGTTTGTTTGTCAACTCCTACTAATGTACAGTACATACAGTAACTAATGTACATGAGATATATTTTATTTTTATTTTACTTTATATGTAGTACCTTGTTTTTTTTTTTTGGTTTACCATTGCATGACTATTAGAATGAACAACAGGGCCCTGTATGAACTTGCCAAAATGGAGGAGTGGAAGATCCGAGTTCCTCTTCACGTGATTAATTATCAACATTATTTCAAGACTTAAAAAGTCCTAGTTTGCCTTTCCACAAATCAAGGCCTTAAAAAGGTCTAAAGTCAAAGCAGAAAGTCTTAAATTGATAAAGTCTTGCAATTCAATGCCAAAAAAAATCATCCTCAGTAATTTTGTTTTCTAATACAAATATCTAAAGGTCTAAGACGAGATGTCCTACTTTGGTGTTTGCCTCAAATTAAACTTACAAAAGTGATTCTATATACATAAAGTGTGTTAAATAAAAGTAAAGTGTCTACTTTGCCAATGTCAAAATATGGTTGAAAAATGTTTCCATCGTCATTCAGTGTAACAGGTCAGAAAATGTATATATTCTGACCTGTTCTTATTAAAATATATTGAAGAAAAAAAGATCATACTATTTTTTTTTTTTATATTTTAGATGATTAATTCGTTTTTTGGGGCTGCACTGTGATCCTTAAATGTCATCAAATATTTTTTTTATTTAAACTGTTGTTACACTGAATGACATTTTAGTGGGTGTCTTGTGTAAAGCATGGGAAAATGTATGAGGAAAAAAATAAAATTAAGCAGTACTAATACTAATACTTTCTTTCTTTCTTTTTTTTTTTTTTTTTTTTTAAATGTATCGAAAAGTAATGATGATCTGTTGGATGTTGTATTGATAATGATAGCTCATCCATAAATGAAAATTCTGTCATTAATTACTCCAAACCTGTTCCAAACCTGTAAGATCTTCATTCATCTTCGGAACACAAATGAATAAATTCTTGATGAAATCTGTGAGCTTTCTGACCATGCATAGACAGCAACGGCAACTGACACGTTCAAAGCCCAGAAGGGTAGTAAGGATATTGTTAAGAGAGTCCATGTGACATCAGTGGTTCAGCCGTAATGTTATGAAGCTACAAGAATACTGTGTGCCTTAATCTGCCTTAGTTCATCGTCTGTTTATTCTGGTTCAAATAAGTAAGGCGAGGCAAAAAATTGCAAGTCGTCATCCTTTCCAGTGTTTCCCCTGCCATTATATTAGGGTGGCGGCGCACAGCGGAGTTCCGCCCCGATGCGCACACACACACACACACACACACACACACACACACACACACACACACACACACACACAAACAAACGTATGCGCACACACAAGTGAGCACACTCCCTCTCGTATTTGTAAATATTAAACCACAAAAAGACTATTTATATATGAATTCTGCATGTCTTTGTGTTATGAATGGCGCAGACGCGCGGTTTTGTTTACTACTCGTACTGAAGCGCGCGTGAGGCTTGCGGTGATATTAGCGTCTGCCGTCTCACTAAATGAGGACATAAATACATGAACAACACATCCAAAACTGCTCTACGAGTCACTTCATAAGCACAAGTCACTTTTGACTATGTAAAACTATCCTCATTATATCATATACACACAGAAATGTAAAGGTATTCACGGCAACCCGCCAAAATAAAAGTTTGGTTTACTTTGAAGTCATTCAAGGAGAAATAGCAGAAATAGCCAACATTACTATAGTAATAGTTCAGTAGAATGTGTGTAATAGGCTACTACTAAAATTATTAAAACCTTATTTTTAAGGGATAATCATACAATATTTCTTCAATGTTTTTAATTGTAATATTAAATCCCCTTTATTTTCCAAAAAATAAAATTTGTTTAATTTCTGAGGGAAAATAAAGCATAGGGCTATTGTAAGAATAAAGGAAACTTGTTTTTATGCTTTAAAATAATTAGACATGCAAAACACAGAATTAGGTAACAATAAAACATAAGGTTGGAAAAAATAAAACATTTCATAGGGCCCTAAACATGTAATTTTTGTTAAACTTTTAATAAATTGATGTTAAATTGTTCAAGTTTCATGATTTTAATTAGCTAGACATGTTTTTTGATTAATCAAAATTTAACCATTAAAAAGGAGTCCAGAAAAATTAAAACGACCGCCCTCCAAATAAAGCCGAAAACCTAGGGGAAACACTGCTTTCTGTTGAAATCTTCTGACATGTTTACCAAGGCTGTCTTCTTCTTCTGCTTGTAAACAAAATGCCAAATTGTTGATTAATGTCACATGGACTGTTTTAACGATGTCCTTACTACCCTTCTGGGACATAAAATGTTTCAGTTGCATTGCTGTCTATGCAGGGTCAGAAAGATATCGAATTTCATAAAAAATATCTTATTTTGTGTTCCGAAGAAGGCCTTATGCATTTGGAATGATATAAGGATGAGTGTTTAATGACAGAATTTTCATCTTTTGATAAATTTTCCCTTGGAATTTTCTTTACTTGGTATTTTAAAAAGTCTTACATTTACCTTTATAAAACCCACAGAAACACTGTATCTTAATGTTTTGATCAGTATTGATTTAAATAACCTCCAGGAGAAATTCCATCGTGGACTGCAAATGATGTTTATAGATCCCCCCCACCCCCCGACGAACAAGTTCATATTTCAACTTCAGTGAATAAGGGCTTAAATTTTAGTCATATCATATGACCTTGGAATAGAGGTCATATAGACTATCTTTTTTATTGATTGATTTGATATAATTTTTTTTTTCTTTTCTTTTGTGAGAGGTGGTTTGCTAGAAATTAAATGGAATTGGAATGGCACGAATATGAGGAAATAATGGTAGAATTTTCAAAATTTTGCTTTGTTTTGTAATAAATGACCCAGGTGCATCAGTGTATGTTAGTTTTAGGACATCATAATAATCCTAACTTTTTATGCCTCTGAAGCTATTTCTTTTTCTGTTCACAAAACCAGGCAAGTTCTACTATTTGCTATTCAATCAAATCTTGAAGGATAAAATCTAGGTTACACTATATTTTGATAGTCCACTTTAGACGTTCTACTAACTATGAGTAACTACATGTCAACTACATGTCAACTAATTCTCATTAATTTGCAACTACATGTCTACTAACTCTCAGAGTAGACTGTTAGGTTAGGTTTAGGGTTAGTAGAATAAGTTGACATATACTTGCAAAGTTTCTCATAGTCAGTATGTTGTATGTTGTGGACCCATTCAAATAAAGTGTTAGAAGTTAAGCAGACAGTCTACTAATACTCTAATGACTGCTAGTTGACATGTAGTTGCAAAGTTACTTGCTGTTAGTAGAATGTCTAAAGAGGACTATCGAAATAAAGTGTTACCAAAATCTAGCCTCACATTATTTCCTGGTGAATATTCCATTTCACTCTAAAGTATACCACAATACGTCAAATGCATCGTTGATGCCATTTTAAGTCACACTTGTTTTATCTTAGTTTGCCGTATCAGTATCAGTGTTATGTGTGCTGCTGCTGCGGCTGCATAACTGTCTTGAAGCCACATGCAGCACCAGCAATTGATCCTTTTGAAAACGTGGCTTTGTGTTACTCAAATTACACTTCAGCTCTCTATCGATCGGAATGCTGGCTGCAGCCTTCGCATTGTGTAGTGTTGTTATTAAGCTAATTTATCCTTGGAATCACCGAGTAGAAAGTTGAATTAAGTGTGCAGTACAGTTAAATTACCTTTCCTGTACTCAATAGCTTATACATAAATATTTAGCCACAGAATCCCTGTGCAGGTCTACAGCTGCCGTGTAGCCAACTGTTCATTATGTAGAAATAAAGCACAGCAGACACATGCATCAAAGCCCTCGTTGACACCTGGCTGTTCTCACAAGCTCTCCGGGTCATTAGAAGACAAGCTCCTCTCTCCTCAGGCTGCTGCTCCTTTGCTTTCCTGTTATTTATGACATCACGTGAACTCATAAAGTCCATCCTAATTACACTTCACTCTTAAGATTAATGGCCGATCTCAGCCAGATGCATCTGCCAAGTTTACCTTTTTCCCACACGACTGATGGATGTTTCCGTGGCTCCTCGAGATTCCCCATAGCCACTGGATGGAGGTTTATTAGTCAAAGAATTGGAAACGGGTGCAAACACCCTCATTCGGCCTTCACAACACGTCTGGACCTACTTGAAAACAATTTCTTGGCTGAAGCCGAAGTGATTTGTTTCACCTTTTTGTCCCAAATTAATTTCCTTTCGCTCTGTTCTCCCGCGATGATCATTGTCTGTTTCTGCGTCGGTTCAAAGTACTAGTAGTTGCCTTTCTTTTAACTCTGCGCTCAGAGGACATTTCTCCTGCCTTTCATGCCACTGCTAATGTAGGATCATTACTTTAAAGAGAGATTTCAATGGTCCTCACCTTAAAGGTTACATCTAAAGGGGGTTGTTAAACCCTGCATGGGTGAACAACTTGATGATGCTTTGAGTGAGTCCCATCTCTCAATCTTACATGGCCTCTTATAGCACTATTGGTGACATGAGCTGATAATTACTTGATGGAAGTCTTTAATGTTCTCCTGATATAACCTCTCAGTCCATGTATTGCTTTAGAAATATTGCAGATCTCTTCTCTACCCCCTCACTTCCAGTCCTTGTACATTGTGGTTGTTGCTTTGATGTTGCAGCTTTATTGATATAAATCTTTGTTGTAGCTCTCAGTTCAGCTCCAAGTTAATACGGAATACAACTTTTTTTGCCTTATGTTTTATCCTTGTCTGTAAAATCATTGGATTGTGACCTAATGAATAGAGACTATGAATAATAAATAAAAGATGATAAAAACACATTTACAAGGCTGTACACTACTCTTGAGCGGAGAAGTAAGATTGTAGATGTTTATCAAGTTTGTAGTTGTTTTAGATGGGCGGTTTTGTATATCAGAGGCAGTTGTTGGCTGGCGCAGGACCCCCCCTGAAAACCCCCCTAGACCCTGAAATCTACATTATTAATGTATCTAACTAAGGACATCTAACTTTTTGAGATGTACAAATGTTGATCTGTTTTTTAGGTTAATCACATGTTGAATTCATGCAATTAATAGGTTTATTTTGCTGTTTTATTTGTATTATTGTATTATTTCTTTGTTTGTTTGTGTTTTGTACATTTATTTGCCTGGTATGGTTTTAATTTGGTTAGGTTTAGGGTAGGAGTGAGGTTATGAACTCAAAATATCAATATAATAATAAAATGGAACTATAATATATACAGTATATAGGCCTATAACATATTCAGTATATGTAATATAAAAAAATCTGTAATTATTTAGTTTAGGGATAAATTCTCACTATTAACTAGTTGCTTATTAGCATGCATACTACTAACATATTGACTGTTTATTAGTACTTATAAAGCATATATTAATGTTTTATTCTACATGACCATATTTTAGATCCCTTAATCTTACCCCATGCCTAAACTTAACAACTACCTTACTAACTATTTATAAGCAGCAAATCAGAGATTATTGAGACAAAAGTTATAGTTAATAGTTAGTTAATAGTGAGAATTGGTCCCCAAATTAAAGTGTGATCATAGTATGATATGTGAACTTAAACAGATCTGAGCAAATATAAGCTCGCATGCAGTATCTCTTCCATTCCATATGCAGAAAACTTAATTCACTGTGATTGAATCAAAAATGGAAATAAAGCAAAATAACTAAGAACAAAAATAGCAAAGTAGTCCTTTAGATACCATATTCATTATTTACAGCAGTTTCACAAAGAAATTACATTGTGAAGACAGCTGCTTATTAACCAAACTCCATGCATGCGAGAGTAAAGTGAATGTCAATTACATGCAAATAAAAATGCTAAAAATAAAAGTGAACGAATTTCTGTTATTCATGTAAACAAGTCATAATAATAACATTAATTCAATCTTCAACCAAGAATCAAGCAATCTTGATTGCTGTAATCTATTATAACATAAAAAAGTAGCTATGTATTATTTAGAGAAAAAAAAAACTTTTTTGTCCAGTTGGTGTACTGTAGTAATGTCATCTACCAGTAGGGACCATGCTAACAGCCAAGACTTGCCCGCTGGTTTTCACCCCAAAAATCCTCCTTAAATGATTTGTTGTTCTTGTCAGTTTCATTCAGATTAACATTTGCCCCATAGAAATAAATATGAGGTTAGCCTAAATACATTTTGCCCATGTTTGCACAATATCAGCTTACTGTGCATCGTGGGAGTTGACAGCAGGGTACAGTGAGTGCAGTTTTCCCGTGATGGGCACTGACGGAGGTGGACAACGTCCTCTCAGAGCTTTTCATGTTGATCTGTAACAACACTGTTTCTACCTACACTGATCAAACTGTATCATTGCTGAAAAGCTTTTGATGCCTGGTGGTTTCTTGTTTAATCTCACGAACACTCCTGTCCATGAGATCTTGAATCTAAAACCATTACAAAGTCAAACCATGACAGCCTTCTCATCATCCTTCCAAAAAACAAATCAGGACAAATACAGCAGTGATGCATTCCTGTCATCCTTTCCTCAAATCAGCATGACACCACCAGCACTTGATGCAATCCTCTCTGCCGAGTCTGACAGCCACTTTGTGACTGATTTGTTTACATGTGTTATTGTTTCTCTTCTTCTTTGTGATGTTATTTGCGTTGCATTGTGTTCTCCAAATTTCCAGGCAGTCTCTGTAAGAGACACCATGGCAAACACAGGCGAGTCTCCAGTACATTGAACGCCTCGTTCAAGACCGCTGTCATCTCCCTGATGTCTCATGTCAGATGACAGATGATCAGTTACAGCAAGCTTGCGTGGGCTTAAACACAGGAACCTTTGTGGTTGGTTAAGAGACGTGGGACCCCTAATGAGTACCACTGCTGTGTGTGTGTTTTTTTCGCTTGACTAACCGGTGCAGCACATCTCAAGCATACAGCCGGCTTGATGTTACGCCGAGCGTGAACGGCTTTATTGAATCCTCGCATGAATAAGATGTTTTAGGTAAGATACTTTTCTTATTTTCGTCTTTGAGAAGTTTTGCGCCCTGAATAAGGCGTTTACAGGAGAAGTTGTTCATAACTTCTGCCACCTCTCGTCACATGTCTCTTGTTCTTTTGCCCAGATTCACAAAGCAAGAAACCGAAATTGTGTGGATGACAATCAGAGACCCAGAGCAGCGCACCTCCTTAGAAGCGCACATCACTGGGAATGACAATCGAGGTAGATTTTGCAGAAAAGCCTCATTTGGCTGCTCCTTTGTGAGCCTCGAGATTCCAATCACTGACATTCAAAGATGAGATTGGCACAGCTGTCTCTTTGTGGTGACACGGCCCTCTGTGTGTCGCCGGATGATTGACAGCTCCCCAGCTCTGTTGTCTCCAGGTCTGCAGAGAATCGCCCAGCACCAGAAGTCAAACTAGAAAATGTACCCACTTTTTAGGGTGTTGAATTATACAACAAACCTATACTGAACATCAAGGCAATGTTGTGTTTTTAATAATAAATTATTTTTCTCAGGAAAACTAAACAAAATGCACCCTCTCTTTGCTTCATAATTCTACCAGCTCTCAGACTGTGCCTGGAGTATAGCTCAGGGTCAATCTGGGATTGAGGTCATGATCAGGACATTAAAATGTCAGTAGTTAATTTTCTAGTGAAATTTCAGACTTTTCTATATAACAGAAAAAAATTAAAAAGTTAATGAACACACTTTTTTATTCAAATGTATAATAATAGTAACAATTTACAGTAAGGGTCTGTTTGTTATTGTTAATTTATACATATACTAATACATTTTAACATTTTAATTCGTATAATTCAGCATTGAATCATAAACAAAAATGAATTAACAACTAATATTAATACATTTTTTTTTAATTTACATTAACCTTTATTAAATTGTAAATTAAATTAGCTGTGCTACATAATCCCCTGAAAATGGCTTTATTAAAGGTGTGCCAAGACAGCCCCCCCAACCCCCATGAGTTTTTGAGCATGTTAAAGGCCTCAAAAAAGCCCAAACGACTGAAAAAAAATAATATAAATATAGCTACAAGCATCAATGACAGGCTCAAGCCCCAGTGCCACCCTGGAGGCATCAGGAAAAAGGTGCACTGTGAGCACATGCATTTAACTCTCTGGCAGTCTAGGTGTTCAGTTAGATTAATTCATTTATTCATTCATTCATTCATCACTCTTTTTGCTGTGGCATTGCAAAGTATTACCACAACATTAATGTTAAGTTTGAATACAGTATTAAAAAAATGACTGTAGCCTTAATTATAAAGATTGCTTCAGCTTAGTAATTATTCAAGTAAACAATCATGCTGTTAGTGAACAGTAATAAAGAACAAAAAAAATATTGAGGAACAGTCATTTTTATTGTTTGATTTAATATCAACATAATATAGTGACAGATATATTAGACTGCATTTGCACTGCAAGGTCTAATGCACAGATCTGATGTTGACACAAATCAGAGTTTTAGTTCTGCTTGTCAGAGTTAATTTAAAGGGACAGTTCACCCAAAAAGGAAACCTCTGTCATCGTTTACTCACCCTCATGTCAATCCATCTGTATGACTTTCTTTTTTTTCTTCTGTGGAACATAATGATAACCAAAATGGTTTGGTTACCAACTTTCTTCAAAATATCTTTTTTATTTATTTATTTAATTTTAAAAAATTTTGTGTGTGTTCCACAGAAGTCCTGTAGGTTTTCAACAACATGAGGTTGAGCAAATCATCACAGATTTTTTATTTTTTGGGTAAACTATCCCTTAAAGACAAACTAATACTGATACTGCCAGGACAGACATTTTTACTAAGAAATACATTGTCATTCATGAGTGCTGCTGCATATTCTTAGTACCGACTTGGTTGGAAAAATGGCAAACATTTTAACATCTTACTGTGTAATAAGATGCCTGTTACCAGAGAAGCTATAATGCAAAGCAGACTCTCAAATGATGTGCATTCGTTGATGTCACCAAATTACCTTATATTTGCATGTTTGTGTTGCTCTCTTATGGATGACTCCCCCAGTAGCTATATTAATATAGACACAGCACCCGTGTTTATCTTTCCTGCACAGGGTTTGGAAATGTAATTATGGCTCAGGCGGTGACATTTTTGTCATTTCGCCTCTGAGTGGCTGATAGCATAATGAACAAGCTAAGATTATCTTGAGGCTTTTCACCAAATCTGCGGGCCCAGTGTAAACAATGTACATTTTCATATTATATAAACTCGAATATGTTGAGCAAGTGCGCTAGAGTTCTAAAATGTGGAGTTTCTTGTTATATAATATAATGAACAGTAGCCTGGATCTCTCGATAGAACAGCATATGACAGTATTAACCTTTCCTTGAACATCATAAAAGGATTTAAAACTTATATAACATTGTGGAGATTATCTGGTTATGGTTTATTGTGGAACAAATGCACATTTCCAGCACCAAAAATTACATGCTTGGACAATGATATAATGTGAATCCTTTGAATTATAGTATATACTTGAGATGGCCATATTACATGAGGATAGTAATTAAAAGAAAAACATCTGAAATGTGTTTCAGGTGATCAGGACTGACATCTGTTATTTTACAGAAGGAAATAAAAGACCAGTACACAAAATGAAAATTGTCATACTCATTGTCATGTTCATCCAAACCTGTGTGACTTTCATTGTTCTGTGTTTCTTTTGAGGAACTATGCCTATTTGTGTTTACATTAATACCTTGGCAAGACATTTTAACTAAAAAAACATTCAGTCATTCACGTTGACACATTCCGCAAGGAGCAAGTGCTCTTCACAGAGCACATAAGCAAATGTACACATGAACGTTTGAAAGCAACCAGTTGTCAGTCAGATAGCCTTCAAGTGGCAAACTGAATTGATACCCATTACTGCCGATACTAGAAAGATTTTTTCTAAAAGGGATAGTTCACCCAAAAAAATTTAATTCTGTAATTGTTTACTCATTTCAAACCTAAATAGCTTTCTTCTGCTGAACATTTACATTGGAACAGTTACATTGGAATTGGAAACAAAACATCTGAAATGCTTTTCAGGTGATGAGGAGTGACATCTCTGTTATTTTTTTGAAAAAAAAAGGGTTTTACACTCGACCCGTGGTGTAGTTGACCCAAAAATAAAAATTGTCATAATCTGCTCACCTTCATGTCAGTCCAAACCTGTATAACTTTCTGTCTTCTGTGGGTCTTTTGAGATTTTGAGAGGTTTGGTTCCTTTGTGTTCCTCAGAAAGAAAGAAAGTCATACACATTTGGAATGTCATGATGACAAAGTTTTTGGTTTTGAGTGAACTATGCATTTTTGTGTCATTATTACTAATACATTATAATTTACTAATACTAGGGCTGGACCAGAATATTCGATTATTCAAATATTCGTTCGGTGGGTTGGCATTCGATTTTCAATTTTGAGATTGGAATTTCGAATATCCTTGTTTTTTTTTTTTTTTTTAACACCTGGCATCCCCCGCGAAACGGTTCTCAACTTGTCCGCCTGGCTGAACATCTGCACCAGCAACAGACCGTTCGCCAATGAAAGACGTTCGTGCTGACCTATAGCATGCATATATTTCATGAAAAAATCTTCTATTAGCTATAAGCCGCACATCTACATTTGAAATAATGAACTTAAGCGCGCAAAAGACGCGACATGTGAACGGACCCTCTGCTATCACAAAACCGAATGCGATGCATGCGTTTTCTTTCTGTCAACTGTCCCGAGATGTGAGCGAAAGTCTTGGGTCATCGACAGCGTGCAGTAGCTCTTGTAGTGCAGACGAGATGCGCTGATGTGAAGCCGCTTTGAGAGAGTGAAAGAGAGAAGACGCGGTACAGCTGAATCACTCACGCTGTTTACAAATGACTGATTTAATCTGCTAGTTTGTGTGGATTTATTTACTCATCTAACCTACATGCTATTTTCAATAAATGTTTGCAGGAATTTCACTCATTATAAACTGTGGGAATGAGTAAAACTATGCGATATACACATAAATTCAGGACCTGATTAAATATAACTCTATTATACAGAAATAAATATAACTCTATTATACAGAAATTTGTGAAATAAAATTCCATGACTGTAACAAAACTTTTCCAGGCCTGGAAATTGCTGTTTTAAATTTTCATAGCTTTTCCAGGTTTTTCATGACAGTACGAACCCTGTTAAAAGCAACTGATGCACGCTTTCAATCACTAAAGATTGGTCTCTCCCTCCTCTAATCACAGGTGATCCGTTACCCCACTTTATTCCGGGACCTCTCAATTTACAAATTAAGCACTGGGCTACTTTATTAAAAGTATTGCTCTTAACAGACCTGTGTGTTTTGTTACTAGTGCAGTGTCACTAGTGCAGTGTCCGTTCTCGGAGCATATAAGCCCTGCCCACGTGAGGCGCGCCACTTCCGGCTCGCGCTGTTCTGTAGTTTATTAAAAGTTTATTAATTCTGAACGTGTCACGTGTCCATATTGCACCAAAATGCGACACTGCGTCGCAGCAACACACCCGCCATGCGTGAAGTTGATTGGATGAACGGTTCTCGACATAATAAAAATGCAAACAGACAGACAGACACACAGAGATTCCTGCTTTTATTAGAGAGAAAAATCTGTTCAGGCCCCTCCCTCCGAAGCTTCGAATATTCGATGTTGATTTATACCGAAGCTTCGAAGCTCAAAAAATGGTATTCGGACCAACCCTAACTAATACTAATACATTCAGTCATTTATCTGTTGCTGCATTCACATGCATTACTGCAAGGAGCAAGTACTCTTCACAGAGCACATACACAAATATGCATGTGAATGTTTAAAAGCAGCCAGTTGTCATTCAGACAGCCTTCAGTTGTCAAGTTGAATTGGTGCTCAATACTATACTATAGAAAGATTTTTTCTTAGTACTGACATAGTACTGACACCAAAAAAGAAAAGAAAAGTCTGTCATAATTTACTCACCCTTATGACATTCCAAACCTGAATGACTTTCTTTTACTTAACATAAAATAACATATTTTGAAGAAGTATATAATGAAGTTGGCCACATTACATGTGGCTAGTAATTGACAACAAAACTTCTGTAATGCTTTTCAGATTATCAGAAATGACATCTCTGTTGTTTTACAGGGAAAAAAAAGGCTTTTACACTCGACCCATTCCAGGTTGTACAGCAGAACCCCTTGTTCACTTTGAAAGTTGCATTTAGGTTATGATGAAAGCGTTACATCCCAAGGAATCCGCTTCCACTTTGACCACCGCTAAACCTTTCCCCACACAATTCCATTGAACTTTCTTCCATGCACGTTCGGTTCCAATGTCATTTGAAGAAACATCAAGCCACCTCCTCCGATCCCCTCTTTGAACTAGAGCCCTGTTTCCTGAAAGTGTATGACCCAGATTCATCCCTCTCATTTCCATTTCTCTGATGTTTTTGTAGTGTGCCGAGCCCATGTACAGGCAGTTGTTGTTTCTAATGTTTCAAGGCAACAGAGGAGTCCCTTGAGCATAGAGTCATTTACTTTAAAAATGTATCCTCTAAGCAGAGAGGAACTCAAAGGCAGGGTAATAAATGCGTCGTGCCTCCCTCGCCATGCGCCGATATTTAATCAGCATCAACAGGCTGCTGAGAGCACTCCACCGAAGTAAGTGCCCTCGGAATTTATTTGTTTCTTAAATTGGATGAGTCCTAAGTGTCTGTGGTTTAACATCATAACTAATTGGCCCTGGTGGTTTATCGCATGCGTGTGTGTCTCTGATTTAAACAAAGACCAATATTAGTGACTCTTACGGAGTGGCTGCAGCCCCATTAGAAAACATTGCTATGTATGATTGGGGTTAAAAATATATGGATGTTAGAACACGTTTGTAAACCTCTGTGCTGTATTTGTGTTTGCTGCTTTAGTTAACCACACTAACATTTTGCCAGCTTATCACATGGCATCAGGGGCATGTAATCTCAGAAGTGGGTATTAATGTCCTTAGGTGTCGACCCCTTTCCACCCTTTTAACCCGCTCTCCTCCACCTATCAGCTGGAAGCTCGCCAACCATTAATTAAAGGCCCTCATTAAAGCTCTGCAAGTCCTCTAAATGGTTGTGTGAGTGATCACCCTCAGCCTGGGGTCACTTTTTTGCCTCTGTGTGGGGGAATATATTTAGAATTGTGCTGAGTCAAGGCCGTTGAGAGGAAGTGGTATAATATGATCAGGAAATAAGCCCTACAGCGGCTAGAAGCGACTCTCCTTATTAACGGAGAAGCGGTTCAGGGCTGCGGAGCGCCCAACGGCCTCACTCGTGAATGGATATTAGTATGCGTGTGGGAATCAGCACAGAATTTCCTGAAATCACTCTTCTTCTGTTAATATCAGCAAGACCACGGAAAGCGTGGATAATCCATCCTCAAAGAATCCTCTTCTTATATATTTTTACGAAAAACATCTTAATATCTCTCCTGAGGCGAGACACAAAAGAATTGTGATTGCTGTAAACTATTTGCTGCTGGAAAGTTGGCGAGAAGTCTTCAACTTTGTGAGCGTAGATCACAGACCACATGGAATGTATTTTGTATTCAATTTCGGCTTCAGAGAAGAAGATTTGTGGTTTATAGTCGTTGTAAAGCTTTAGGGGAAATTGAATTACATGGAACAACAACAATAAAACTGGTTGGGTTTTTATCTTCAGCACGATTTTTATCTTGCTACAGAAGATCTGCCACACTTACAAAGCTGCCATTGGCTGTAATTGTTCGCAGGCATACGCTCCTGCATTACTACAGAAATGCAATCAATTATAACAAGGGCCTTCTAAATGTTCTTGCTTTTTATAGAAAAAGTCTGTTTGAATCTGAACGCATAAATCTGTAAATATGACCTCTTTTTTCAATATGAAATTGTAGGGCAGGCATCTGAAAAGGGCACTGTTCTATATCAAGCGTTATTCAGAATAGGAACAATAACCTTGGAAAAGACTTTAAGGCCTGAAGATGAGATGTCGTTACAGTAAGGCCAAGCATGGTGTCATTAATCACAGGGTCTCGGGCCCTGTGAGCATTGTGCGTTTCTCAGGTTGAGTTATTAAAGAAGATAACAGGGGTGAGTGCTTTCTCTACCTCAGGGTTTTGTCCTATTTCTGTATTTTAAATTCCCACTTTCAGTTTGATACTGTAATATGGATGACTTACATTAAATATTAGCGTATGAATAGGGCAAGTGTCTAGGATTGTGAAATTGCTTTGTCTTAATAGTAAAATATGAAGGTGATGGTAGCAGTTAAACCAATTACTTCACCTTAAATTTTATTGTCAGTGTATTGTTTTCTTTATAAAATAACTTACCCAGGTTTTTTTCATATTGATTTTAGTCATAGTCTATTTATTTTACATAAAGTTATTCATATAGCATATACAACATATTTAGAATAAAATAATGTACTTTTTAATGAGTATACATTATGATTGTATCCCTAAACAGACTTTCAGTGTATTCTGTAATGGTAATATTAATTTTATGGTTGGTGTTGATTAACTGAGAAATGTAGTCAATTCTATTTTACGAAGATGTATTGTTTTAGTAGAATGTAAGCCTGCGGCATGAACTGCATAATAAGTATGTGATACGATTGAATTGGCAGCATTTCTTATAGGTCTTTGGCCTCCAACCTTCAACAAATGGAGGTTATTTTTTGTAAACATTAATGCTACCAACCATGAAAAAGGAATCAATCAGTTTTGAGATGGAGCTTTTGATTAGAAACTGCAGAGGACCTTTTTCGATTTGTTGAATATAAATATTTAAGTAATAAGGTGCAGTATGACATGGAATATTGTGAATATAGTCACAGCTAAAGGGCGTTTTGCATCATAGTTGTTGCTGTATTGGGGATTTCAGCATCGATCAAATGTTGTATTAACCCACATTTTTAAACCCATCTGTAATTATGATAAAAAATTGTATTAGAATGCACACAACATTGTGTTTCACCTGTTTTCTTTTCTGTTTTACAGACAAATTTATAGATTTACTCTGTAATGTGAATGATTTTAATGGTCTTAATGTGTTATCACTTTCGTGACATTGATTTAAAGCTGGTGTAGTTGAGAGTAGATGAGTGTTTTTTCTCATTCTGGCTATATTGGCTAAGCCATGCAATACCACATTTAATAAAAAAACTAATACAGTTTTGAAAAGATTTCATTACAACAAAATTATACTTAAGAAATTAACTTTACAGAGCTTCTAGGGAGCGCTATAAGATAATTACTCCATCATCAGTTGGCTATTTAACATGTTATTTGATTTTTACACACGGTTTGTGTGTGCTTTGTGCTAGTTTTGGCATCCTGGAGTAGGTCAGATAAGTTCAAGGCCCAGAGACACTAGTCATTTTCCCAGGTGGATTTGATGGTCCCCTTTGACAGCTGGTACAGCTGGTGATCCTGAGTCATAGGCAAGGCGTGCTGGGACAGCTATCAAGCTGACCTGTATATGCCACTGCTACATCACTCATAGTCTGTCACCTGTGGTGTAAATACCCATTTAGACTAGGTATGAGGTTTCACGCTGACTGATTGTCCTCAGATTTCCTCACACTAAAAGTCTTCACTAAAAGGATTTCAAAACCTGACCTTCATATTTTGATGCTGTAATTACAGTATCCCTTGCACTGAAGTCATATGTCTAACACATGGCATAACACTGCAGAGCTTTTTGTTTTTTGTTGTGATTTAGCCGTGTAAGATGCATTTGTTTTGCAAAAAAGGTTAGGTTAATTAAAATGCTATCTTTATGATTAAGATAAACCTCTCTTGTAATTATCGATGTATTACAATTATCTATGTTTACAATTATCCTAAGGGACAGAAAAGTGTAGAAACGGCAATACATTGTCTCATTTTTTTTTTTTTTTTTTGCATGTTTCTTTGAACAAAGTTTAAATAATAGCATTTAATTGAAATATAAAATAAATGTCTCAACGTGATGGGATGTGAAATATACTGTAAGGACACTACACAAATCAGACATTCTTTGTTGCCAAATCATTTATTGCTGATTATGCATCAGGGAATCAAGCCAGTGAATAAATGTTCAACTTCACACACTTACTCTTAGTAGTATGAAAATCAACTGTTATTTAAAATGTGATTTAAATTATATAGAGAAAGGAGCAAAGAACGCTTCTTTATAATCTCCCCAAATTCAGCGTATGGTTAAAAGAGTCTATCAGTGGTTTGAGTTCAGCACTTTTGCACAAATCTCCAATTATAATCTACACTGCACAATGAGTCTCTTATTTACATTGTGTTTGCACTGTGTTTGTTACGATGAAAGCATTCATGAGAGTGCAAAAAACGTGTTGCAATTAGGGATGCAACGATACCATTTTTTCAGATCCGATCCGATCCGATCCAGAAAATTCTGAGTATCGGCCGATTCCGATCCGATCCTAGCACAGTTTTTTTTTTTTTTTATAAATCAATGTAGAGTTTCTATACTTCTGTGTCACTCTTTTGTGTGTTAAACACAAGCTAATAGACAATTTAATTTTAATGAAAAATAACATGAAAATATATAGGGGCTGTTTACACCTGACCTGGTCACTTCATGCGTTTTGTAATATAAATCTGATCGCTCAAAACATTTCAGGAGGTGGTCTGGGCCGCATTCCAGACGAAACTGGACATGTGTAAATGCATCTGGTTGTTGAAACCACATATGTGAATTTTACTCCTCCCAAAATATTAAAATAATAAACGTGTGAGACCGTGTTATAGGCTATATGACATTTTAGTCAGATATGACTGCACTAATGCAACAAGCGTCACTGCGGACGAGTATCTGAGCATCTCTTCAACAAGCAGACGCTCAAACTGCCGCGAATGAAACTGAAAGAAAGACGCAGAAGGTCAACACACAATCATCTTCATTAAAAGTATAAGACAAACTTATATTTCCAGTGCTGATGCCGCACGCTCTCCTATTGCGGTCTTTGATCTTGAAATGAGCTGATAATTAATAAAATGCAGCGCTTTTGATTTCGTTGACATGAACTTCATTACATTTAAATATAGCGCGGGAATTGAAGCTCGGATTTATATCCATTTATGTGGCCAAGTGTAAATGGAAACGCTTAAACAAATCAGATAGATATCTGATCAGAGAAAACGCATGAAATGACCAGGTGTAAACAGCCCATTCATAATCTATGACAAAAATACTATAAGGGAGATTTTAAACTAGGTTAGTGGATAATTTAGCAGCAAAAGTTATTCTAGAAAAATCATGAGTGCACAATTTTATCAAATCTAAACATTTAGTGAAATAACATTATTTAGTGGGGAACAAATAAAAGTGAATATGTGAAGGACTAAATCTGGTAAAATGTTACACATTGCTCTTTGTATTGTTCTAAAATACATTAATGAAAACAAGTAAATGTATTTATTTATAAATATAAACTACAAAATTAAAATACATTTCTTTTAAATATATAGCACAGTAATGAAGGCAGCAACATATGATAGAGGAGTCCTATCTATCATATGTTGCTGCCTCCATTACTGTGCTATACATTAGATTATTAATAGCCTTGATAGGACAGTACAAGAAACGCTATAAATAATATTTCATTGCGCAAAAGTATTATAATATGAACAGCTCCGCTTATGCGCTTCCCGTGCGCAGAATGATGCGCTTGAAGCAGCACGGAGTCACAGCGCGCAGCTCCGGAGTTCAAAGCACAGAGGAAAGAGAGATTGATGCGTAGCTTATTAAATCTGCGCGATAGTTTATTGAGCCTTTTCTTTTAACGGTTTTAAATCTCAGTTATTGAGCGCTCTTGAAGAGAGTTCCATTGTTTTGACTGTAGTAACCGAACGCAACACGCAGTTTGAATGCTGAATGGAGGATGACAGACAGACGCAGCAGAGAGAAGAGTTTATCTGAACTTGAATTTAACGACTTAAATATTCATCTGTACCTCACATTAAACTATGGAACGACTTCAGAACACTTGGACTTGGACTTTGTGGTGCTTTATAATGCTTTTGTGCTTTCGTGGGGCTTAACAATAACACAGAATAGTATACACACAATATCGGATTTGGATCGGTCTCCTCTCTCCGATACCCGATCCACAGAAAATGACTGGATCGGAGCCGATACCGATCCTGAGTATCGGATCGATGCATCCCTAGTTGCAATGCTGAGATCATTGAATTTGTGTGTCTACAATGCTCAGTGCAGCAACCTTTTATGCAACAAGAGATCTACATATAATGTTAAAATAAAAACTTATAAGTATTAGTTAGTCCTGCATCTGTAATAATAAAGACATAGTAAAAGTTTTCAAAAGAGTTCCACTTGTTACATTGAGTTACTTTGAAGTCTTAAAAGAGACTTGCTTATTTAAACAGAGTGTTCAAATCAGAGGCCTAAAATCAGCGTAGAAAATGGCCTGTTATTTCTAAATTATGACAGGTTTTGACATAAAAATCCTAATAACATTGTAATTGCACAGCAGGAAACATTTTAAAATCTTCATGAATCCTTTAAAAAATAATAGTGATCCAAAACTTTATAGTACATTATAAAGCTACAGTAGTATTCCTGCAGAAACCTAAATGTTTTCTATTCCTTTTTTTACCGACCATAACCCCTCTGAGACCACAAGAGTGTTTCCTCACTAATCTTTACGGACACCACTTGGCACATAGCCTTGCCATGAGCTGTGGTACCAGTCAACAAGATGTTAAAGCAAGTGTTTTTACTGTGAGGAGTCAGGAACAGAAACTAGCACCTCACACAGACACTGAAGGTGGGATGGTGTGAAAGAAAAACTGTAAATTGGGTAATATAAAGCACTGAAAATTTCGAAGTTGTCAGACTTGCATTTGTGTTCTGGACAGAAGTTTTCTCTACTTTTAAACATCTCACAAAATCATCAAAGACTTCTCATACAAATATCTGATATCAGAGAGAGAAAGCCATTTTCATTTATGGCAAGTTTTCTTCCCGCTTGCGTGAGATGACCCTGTATTCCATTTCAATAATGGATAAAACAAACAGATATACACAAAAACACACCTTTCTGCTCACTGTATGATGCCTGATTGTCGGGATTTTTTTATTTTATTTTATTTTTTTATTTTTTTTCTCACATCCAGTGCTTTGAAGCATCAAAAGCTAATACAACGTGCTCCTTTTGGAGTGTTAGCAAAGTGTCTAAGCAAACAGGAAGCATCTCAAACTCAGACAAAGTGTCTTGCTGCAAAGACTGCTTTGATCTCTTTTTAATAACCTTCACTTGTCCTCTCACTGTTCCACTGCTCAGGAACAAAGGCTTTACACTGGCATAAACATATATTTGTGTGTACGGTGAAGTCCAAAAATCTGAAACCACATTGACAGTCTGGGATTAGAAATAAAATTTAAACATGGAAATGTGCATTCATTCATTCATTCATACACTCATTCATTCATTCATTCATTACAATCATTCATTCATTCAATCATGCACTCATACATAAATAAAGTGTCAGTGTTAGTGCCGATGCATTACAAACAAGTTGTGTTGCATTCTAAGTCTTCTCAAGCCATACAAAGTCTTTATGTGAAGAAGAGAGTAAAACATAAGGTTTTAATCGCTGAAAATGATCCCGCTCCATTAATGCGTTCACATCTCATTCAAAAGCATACTCCCGTCCCGTAGCATGACGCAATCGGTCATGAGACACACAAGAGCCAATAGCATTTCACAACCAAGATACAACTACCTCATGACGGTAGTTGTATCTGCCTGTTATATCTTGTTTTATTGACAAATTGTAGGTTTAGGGGCAGGGGTTGGGTTACGTGCTCATAAATGTGTAAATAATGTAATATAAATAAAACTGTTGTGACTGTTTACATTGAAAAATCACACCCCAACATATATGCAATAATGGCAATATTATTACTGTCAGTCCTGTGTCGTGTGTGTCATGTGTTCCCGCCTCTTGTGTCCTTATTTGGCTTGTTTCCTGTCCTCGTTTAGTTTGTTTATTAGTTAATTCTGTTCAGCTGTGTTTTAGTCATTATGTGTTAATTATCCTGTGTATTTAAGTTTCTGTCTGTTTAGTGAGTGTTGTCTGGTCTACTCGTTACTCCCCAGTGTTCCTGTGTGTCTGCCCTGCCTTGTCTTGCCCTGCCTTGTCTTCATTAAAGACTGTCATTTTGAGTTTACGCCTCGTCTGCGTGTTCCTCGTTCCTCCCTGCTGTGTGCACCGTGACAATTACCCAATATAGCCTATAATTTAATCATGACGATAAAATTCCCAATACCTTTCGCGTCAGCATTTTGATGCCAAAGGTTTCTTATTTAAAGCAATGGAGGACCCTGCAAGTCGAAAAATGACGCTAAAGGGGTACCTTGAGCATCAAAAAGCGATGCCAAGTGGTCCTGACCAAGCTTCAATATGTGACGAGTTGGGAGTGAGAACGTGTTGACATATAACGTTGTTTCTCCTTGGGCATCCCGAGTTGGAGTCCCTGCTTGTGGACCATTCCCAGTCTCGTTCACCCTCTTTCTCCCACTTCGCTTCCTGTCTACTCACTGTCCTATCATAATAAAGCCACAAACACCAAAAATAAATCTTAGAAGAAGTTTAGGGGCAGTAAGGCTACGTTCACTGCAGGTAAATGTGGCCCCAATTTTTTTGCTCATACGCGACTCAGATCTGTTTTCCTTATGACAGTGTGAACAGCACAAACTACATGGAATCTGATCTTTTCAATTCCAATTTGTGCCACTTCCATATGTGGTGCTAAATCCGATACAGGTCAGAAATTTCGCAGTCTGTTCGATCGCAGTCTGAACAGTCATATCGGAATTCATGCGACATTTATGTCACTCTAGATCAACATTCGTCACGATTCTGTGCTCATGGGAGTGAGTCACTTCAAAGATTTTACATACCTAAAGTTATCATGACAGTTGCGAAAGGTAGTCACAGTCAGTAGATGTACAGTGATGTGTCAGAACTCATAATAATTACAATGACAACTCTCTATAAAAGCAAAACATGAGGACTCGTATCATAAAAATTTCAAAACTCTGCTTTATTTTGTCACACCCATGTCTTTATTTTTCATATTTCCTGCTTTTAATTTCGCTGGCTTCTGCAGCAGATCACACTCTAAATAAACACATATTCACTTGCTTTATGCCCTCCTTGTTTATGTCCGTATGATAAGTCATCATGCGCTGTGCAAGTGTTGCCAAGTCCATAGTTTTCCCTTGGAATTGGGCTACTTTTTCCACTGTTGCTGCAGGTTGGAACATGATTGGGCTAGTTTTGGACAAATTTTGAGAAGCAATTGGGCAGATTTTGTTGTGAAAACCTGGGAACCCTGTTCGTATTGTTCTTTTGCTCATGCAGGTCAGTTCAGAACCATCATCTGTTCACACTGGAAATCTGATATTGGCCACATTTAAAACAACAATGTGACCAGCTATACAAAAAAAAATAAAAAAATAAAACTGGTATAGAGCACTAAGGCTCGCAGTGTGAACATAGCCTTGTGCCAAAGCTATACTTATTTCAGTAAGTCATTACTCTGTTTCTGTATTCTAATTCTGTATTATATAACAGTAATATTGTAAAGTTTTCAAATGTTATCACGATTTCAAATAACAGTTTTAATATACTCCAGTCTTCAGGGACATTCTAATATTCTGATTTGCTGCTCAAGAAATAATTCTTATTATTACCAGTGCTGAAGACAGTTGTGCTGCTTAATATTTTTTGTGGAAACAGATGCATGTTTTTCATGGATCTGTGATAATAGCATTTACATAACAAAAGTATACCTTTGGATATCTTATTGGCAAGGTAAAATGTAACTTCTTTTAGTTTTAAATAATATTATTTTTTTCGAGGTGTAAGAATAAGCAGTATTTTGTTTCCCACACAAAGACATTACCTGGGCGGGCCGCTCAAGAACTGTGTGCTCAAGAACTGTCGACACTCCCACAGACAATCTCTCTCTCTTTATTTGTGGCGGGCTGCAACAATATCCACCACCCGCTGCCATCAGCTCCCGCATCTCACACACAAGAGCGCGACTTTAGCACAATATTTAGCAACTTTCAGACACTTTTGGCGGCTTTTTTTCCCACAACAGGTACATACTGACAAACCTAGCGACTTTTTTGAAAAAACCTTAGCTATCGTTCATTTGGAAGATGTCTCCAGTGCTGTCCTGCGAGCGCGAGGTCTGACTCCCGGCGCAGTGTCGCCTCTCTCTGCGTCTATTCTGTGCAGTGAGCGGCAGTGAAGCAGCGCATTCAGTTGGCCGTAACGCAGCAAAATCGTCAGTAAATCAGTTACAAAACAGCGTTTCCAAGCACCTGTCGCTTACTGACTGTTTGGACTTTTAAATATGAACATAATTCGTCTGTTAATATGCGTATAGTTTGTTACTCAGACGCAGGCAGTGCGCTGAATGAGACAAAACAGTAATACAGCCAAAACCACCGCATATAGTCGCTTTTTAGTGTAAGTTAGATGTATATTGATTTTATCAGACGATGTTGCGTTTATAAATCAGGATTTAAGGAGTATAGTGAGAGTGATTCCTGGTTAACATGTAAAATTAATGGTTCCTGTTTACTATTTATACTTGTTTTATGTATGACAACAGAAAGTATAATGTGAACAGCTTTATTGGCATTGTTGTATTAATTACAGTATGTGATATTTAGAACAGATCTTAAGTGCCAAAACTCGTCTGAACGCAAACTTGACACAATGACGTCATGAATATGCAAATTAATGTGACATCACCTTCCGCCACAAGTCCCACAAAATCCTGTGGGAAACACTGTTCTTGGGTGGTTTTAAAGCCAAAATGGATTGGTAAATACATTTGGCTCAAAACTATATCTCAGTTCCATGCATGTTGGAAAAGCGTCTTTCTTCCGAATGTCTTTTAAAAAATAGCAGATGGGAGTTCTGATTTTACAAGCGTTTCACCAAAACTTCTAATAATGATTAACTAACATAATGATGAAGTAAGTGCACATGTTCTGAAGTAAGATGATCATTTGAGGTGATTTGAGGTGCTGCAGTTACATATGGAGACTTCAAAGCCACTAGAGCATGTGCTCATTACTGAGTGTGCCCTGAGGTGACCCCTCTGGCTCTTCTCACTATATGCTGTGAATGAGGGTTCCTCTTTCCCTCTGTGCTAGCAGGGAGGCACTGGTCCTCATTGTGCTGTTCTCATGCTGAGTTGCTTTGTTCGGCCGAGGCCACATGTCCCTGAGAGCCACACACACCTGCACAAGCCAGTATATTTACAAAAAAATTAATTTAGGATTAATCTCCAGAAATCTGCACCACTTTCACTCATTCCCTGCTCTATGTTGAAGATTATTCTGCAACTTAACAGTGTCCTAGAAGGTTATCACTGTGTGCTGTGTGAGCAGAACTATAGTTCTATATAGTTTTGCAAACTATAGTTGTCTGTCATGTTGGGAGTCACACTTGTTATGGTTGTCAATCGCAGTCACAGACTGTGTGTGCTTTGTGTTGCTGTTCATACAAGTATGTGTGACCGTGTGTCTGTATGTACACGTATGATTCATTTTTTTAAATCTTGAACATGAATAATGCATTAGAAAGGCAATTATAAACCAGTTTTATTTTGCAATAAAACACTGTTAAAATATAATGAATGCACTTTCATTTCGGAGTTGCCAAAGGTGCTCCTACCACAAAGCTGTTTTATTTGTGGGGAAAGGCTTTTTAGAAATAAAAACCAAGCAGCATAAAGTAATAAAGTGCTCTGTAATAACAAGAAAGCACCATATTAGGGCTCTTGCGCTAAGATCGCAGATGCAGTTCAGCTTGAAGCCAAAGGAGTTGGAACAGCGAGACACTTGAACAGGAAAAAAAAACGAAACAGAAAAGTCGAGAAGAGGCTGAGCACAGCGTGTTTAAACGCACAGGGAAAAAGCTTTTCAGCTGTTGTTGAACTCTACATTCAGTTGGGCTAATTAGATTTTCAAAGCTCACAGTGTGGCATATTTGCCTCTAATCAAAATCATTCAACATATCAGTCTGTGTTGATATTCTATGCAGCAGCCATTACTGTCAGAGGTAATGATGTGATCACAGAGAGTGGAGTCAGAGAAGCCACGCTCACTATCTTTTGCACGTATCCCTATCTTTATCCAATGATATGACTGTCTTTGCATTAAATTGCTAATCTGAAGCCAGATGCCTCGTCATGTTCTAGCCCTAATTTTTGTAAAAGAAATAGCAGCACTGATATCAGCATGTATTGCTTTATTTCTGGTCTCATGTAGCCAGAGTTTGACATACAGTCTGGTCGACATTGCAATATATTCATGTCAAGAACTGGCCACTTAGAAAGGACACTTTTGTTTTTATGTGATAAAATCATGATTACTGTATGTGATTAAATCAAAAATCAATTATATGTGATTAACTCGGTAAAGGCTGGAAAGCCAACTCCCAAAAATTTGTAGAAAAACTACAAATAGTTCTAGTCAGTGGGGCTTGTCCTAGCAAACATATACGTTTGAAATTGTGTAGTAGTGTCAGACAGTATATTTAATCTTCACAATTTATTCACAATGATTTTACAGGTGATATAAATTTATTTAAAAAATATTTAATTTTAATGATTTATTTTCTTGATTTGTTTATCTTAACACAGATGTTTTTCTATATAAACATGTTGAAATATAATTTTTATTTTTATTTTAGTACAAATGAGTACAGTAAAATCATGTTTTAGTTCTTATACTACTGTTCAAACCTTTCTTTCTTTCTTCTTTCTTAAACTTCAGCAAGCACACATTAAACATAAAAAGTGACAGTAAAGACATTTAATGTATGTTACATGATTTATAAAGGTTCATATTTCCATAAGTGCTGGAATAACCACAGATATGTCACAAAAGTAGTGTTTTTACTGTATTACTGTATCAAATATATGCAGTCTTGGTGAGCATGTTGGAGGTACTTCTTACATTCTTTTTACAAAAAAAACAAACAAAACAAAAAACACATCTCACTGTAACGTGGGGTTTTAGGTTTTGTTTTGTGTTATGTTCATGTTTTCATGTCTTTTATTTTGGACTTTAGTCATTTTGGGACTTTAGGTCCCTGTTTGTGTCATGCTTCCCTTGCCCTGTTCATGTGTCATGTCAAGACAACCAATAGGTGTGTTCGACTTGAAGCTGCGCTGCGCAGAATGATCAGTGTATGACATCAAAGTACCACGAGAGCGATTCGAAAGCATAAGGATCCATTTGCACTCTTATCGCTCTCGTGGTACTTTGATGTCATACACTGATCATTCTGCGTAGCGCCGCTTCAAGTCGAACACACCTATTGGTTGTCTTAGTCATGTGTCTTGTCTCTCATTGGTTGGTTATTGTCATGTGACCTGTATTGTTTGTTATAAGTAGCCATGTTGCCATTGTCTCTCGTCATTTAATTAATGTTGTAACCTGCTGTTGGTGAGTCTAGTTTGTTTATGCCAAGTCAAGTCTGTTCAAGCCATGTCTGTTCAAATCAAGTCTCTGTTCGGATTATGTTTGGATTTTGGATTTCACCTTGTTTAAATAAAACTGCACTTGGGTTCTTAAACTCGCCTCCAGTGGACTGCCTGTTACGCTGACCAACCGTAAACTACTGAACGGTTGTGTACTTTAAACATTTTGCATCTACTTTGCAACCATGGATTCAAGAAAATAATTAAAATCATGGTTAATTTTTGAGTGAAAATATCACCTTTTTAAGCCATTTTAGACCACACACACACACACACACTAGGGATGTGCATCTCATGACTCAGGCCGATACGATACGCACCTTGATGCATAGCCAACGATACGGTACATTAACGATACATATGAAGCAGCTACCGATTCGATTTGATTCAACACAATGCGATTCGATGCAATGGAGAAAATATGATCACTTTTAATGCCTTGAGGCCTGTTTTATAAAACAAGTTTACCAAATAAGCCAGGCTTATTTCAGTTAGTCTTTGACTCATTGTCAAATGATTTGGTTCCATAAAGCAAATTTAACATGGGCCTAGATCAAGCTTAGTCACTGTGGCAACTTATGCTGGGAAACTAATCTGGTCTAAAGCAGGTTAACTGTCAGACTAAGCTGAGTTCCTCTAACACTGACCAATAGGAACACAATGATATTACCACTGACTCTCTCACATATTATTATTATTAGACTTTTTTGACAGTTACTAGCCATGCTGCCTTTCTCTCTGGTTTTATGACAGCTGTACCTTTTATAGTTTGCATAACAGATAGCAGAACATTGGAACATTACAATCTAAAATTGCTCTTTAAAGCATTGAAATAACTAAATTTAAAATGTAAAATCACTGAATTAAAAATGAAAATAAATAATAAATAAAATTACTATATTTTAACTGCTATAAGAAACAGTAATTAGTACTGTACTAGCTTACATTTGATTTACCTATTACAATAGTCCCTTTACAGTTACTGCTATCATAAAAATACACTTATATGTAGGTTTAAAATTCTACGAAAGACGCATTTAATGTCCAACAACAAATATTTTAGCAAAATGCATATTTGACTCTGAATTATTGCGGTATTATTCTATTGCGTTCCGTCTGTGTAGTGCGCATGGACGCAGCAGCGCTCGTTCACTCGCGTAAGCCTCGCCCACACCCGACAGCAAAATGGATATATTTGCATGACTTTCTAACATTTACAGATGAAAAATATACCTGTGACATGTCAACATGAGGAAAACACAACGTCTCAAAATAATTAAATAGCACAAATACATTCGCTGTTTGCCATGGTGGATCGATTTGATCCATGATCGACATTAAGGCTGCATTTACACTGCAGGTCTTGATGACCAATTCCGATTTTGTGGCTATATCCAATTTTTTGGACGACGTGCTTACATTTCTTTTAAAAGTGACCCGTATCCGATGTGTGCATTTTACACTGCACTTGGTGAAACAAGCCAAAAATAGCATATATGACATCATAAATCAATTTGAATAGTACATTGAGTTTAATTTATTGACATGGAAATCATATAGAAACGTTTTTAATGCAAGTTTCATCTATACATCAGAATAATTATATAGCCTAGTACAAATTCTTCAGGACAGTGATGTAGCCTATGCAGTTCTGCTGAAAGCTTGCGAGTGGAATAATACTCAGTGGTAGATATTGTTAAGCATGTCACATCGTCTGTGTTTTTTTAGTAATTAAAACCAAATGCCAGAAACCAGAAACACTTTACATTTACATTTATGCATTTAGCAGACGCTTTTATCCAAAGCGACTTACATTGCATTCAAGTTACAGTTTATCAGCTCTTGCTTTCCCTGGGAATCGAACCCATGATCTTGGTGTTGCTAGCGCCATGCTCTACCATTTGAGCTACAGGAAAGCTATAAACGGTAAAGCTATAACTTTAGAGAGGAGAAATCAATCTACATATAAAATATTGGTTACAGATTATTGGTCACTTTCTAAATAATAAAAGTATAGCACATCCACTGGTAATTATATATAAATAAAAGTTTTTACAGATGCAAATATGTTAGAAATGATGCATCGCGATATAAATGCCAACTTGTAGCCGATGCACACTTTTTAAACCGATGCATCGCATTGTTAACTTTTTATGCTGATGCACCAAGTTAATCGGGGAATCTTCCCATCCCTAACACACACATATATGACTCAGAGCATCTCCAAAACAAAAAGTAATGAAATGAAAGATAACTGGTGAACTGGCATCAGGGTCATAGGCGCCCAAGGCTCACTGATGCCAGTGGAGAGTGAAGGAAATCCTGTATGGTCTGAAAAATGTAATGCTGCTGAAAAACTTAATGCTGACTATAATAGAAAGCTGTCAGAACACACAGTGCATCACAATTTGCTGTGTATGTGGTTGCATAGTCACAGGCAGGTCAGAGTCAGTCAGTCAGTCAGTCATATTTATTTATAAAGCACATTTAAAAACAACAGCTGTTGGCCAAAGTGCTGTACAAAATTAAAACATATACCAAAATACAAGAGTAAACAAAACACAACAACAAATAATACACTACAGTTACACCACTGTGCTTACTTGAGACCATATGCAACAGTAAATAAGTACGTTTTAAGAAGAGACTTAAAATCAGCGTATGTTGGAGCAGATCTTATATAAAATGGCAAATTGTTCCAAAGCTGTGGGGCAGCCACTGAAAAGGCACGGTCACCTTTCAATTTCAGGCGTGTCCTTGGAACAGTCAACTGAAGACTACTGGTTGATCGAAGTTCCCTGGAAGCATTACAGTAAAACAGGAAATCGGAGATATATGACGGAGCCAGTCCATGCAAACCTTTGTATACAAACAGCAATGATTTAAAATGAATACGATATTTAACTGGGAGCCAGTGAAGAGAGATCAGCACTGGTGAAATATGTTCCCTCTTTCTTGTTCCAGTTAACAATCTAGCGGCAGCATTTTGGACAAGTTGAAGACGTGACAATAGGGACTGTGAAACACCCAAGTACAATCCATTACAATAGTCTAATCTGGATGAGATAAAAGCATGTATTACAGACTCCATGTCTCTTAATGTTAAGAATGACTTCATCTTTGCGATATTCTTTAGCTGATAAAAACAACTTCTAACCACAGCATTGATCTGTTTGTCAAAAGTCAAAGCAGAGTCAAAAGTAACTCCTAAGTTTCTGACATGTGAATGAAGATTACCAGATAGAGGCCCCATTATACTGGCCACAACCTCTGTAGAAGCAGAGGAGCCGAAGAGTAGGACCTCAGTCTTAGACTCATTTAACTGGAGGAAGTTGGCAGACATCCACTGTTTAACATCTCTCAGACAATCAAATAAACACTGTAGACTGGAGACATCCTTTAGGTGCAAGGGAACATAACACTGAGTATCATCTGCGTAACAATGGTATGAGACATTGTGCTTCCTAAATATAGCATACAAAGGGAGCATGTACAAAGAAAATAGAACAGGACCCAAAATTGAGCCCTGTGGAACCCCATACAAAACCGGTGCACAAGATGAAGAATATTTGCCAGTCTCTACCGAGAAGGTTCGATCCTTTAAATAGGATACAAACCAACTTAAAACACAACCTTGAATCCCGATCTGCTGTAAGCGATTTAAAAGAATGCCATGATCGAGAGTGTCAAATGCCGCACTAAGATCCAGCAAAATTAAAACCGCACAATTGCCAGAATCGACGATCAACAGTAAGTCATTTAATACTTTTAGCAATGCAGATTCTGTACTGTGTTGAGGTCTAAAACCAGACTGATATTTATCAAAATTACCATTTTCCTGTAAGAAAGAGGAAAGCTGATTAAACACAACCTTCTCCAAAACTTTTGATAAAAACGGTAATTTAGAAATGGGACGATAATTCTTAAAAACTGTTGGATCAAGATTAGTTTTTTTGAGTAGCGGCTGCACAATGGCATGCTTAAAATAAGATGGAACTTTCCCACTGATTAAACTATTATTAATTATTGACAGTAAACTAGGAGTAATAGCGTCAAGTGTCTCTAATAAGAGACAAGGAGGGACAACATCCAAAGAACAAAAGGTGGGCTTCATTTTATGAATAATTTGCACCAAGTAACTATGAGACACTGAAGTAAATTCAGATAAATATGTAGAAATTGATGTGGACTGAGGAAGTTCCAGAGATGAGGGAACAATACATGATCTTATATCATCGATCTTTTCAGTAAAAAACTTAAAAAGTTTTCACAGGCCATAGGAGACGGATCTGGATATAAATTAGACATCGGATTTAACACACTATTAATGGTATTAAATAATATTTTTGGACTATGAGCATTTTTAGCAATGAGATCAGAAAAATAATTTGCCTTTGCAATCTTAACAGTTTTTTGATAGTGAATCATACACTCTTTGACGCAATCATGTGATATTTGTAATTTATCTCTCTTCCACTTCCTTTCCGCTTTTCTCCATTTCTGTCTAATCGCCCTAGTTTCATCATTAAACCAGGGATGAACACGACTTCTAGTTTTTTTCAATTTAAAAGGGGCAACAACATCAAGTATATCTGAACATAGTCCATTAAACTTATTAACCAGCTCGTCAGGATTACCTCCAAGACAGTTAGACTCTAATTCATAAGTTATAGGGGAAGTAATATAAGCATCTAAAAAATTTTTAGATGTGGATGAGTTAAAAAAACGAGTACACCGGTATGCCGAGGCACGGTGTAATACAGGACTAGGGACAGCTGTGTTAAAAGTAATAGACTTATGATCAGACAAAAAGGATTCTTCAATACCTACATCACTAACTAAAAGGCCATAAGATAAAATTAAATCAAGTGTGTGCCCTTGGTTATGAGTAGGACCAACAACAGATTGTATGAGATTGAAGGTGTCAATAATTTGTAGAAACTCTTTAACCATAGGCTTCAAGGGGCAGCAAACATGTATGTTAAAATCGCCCAATATCAAGAGCCTATCTGCATTGGGCACCACAGAGGATAAGAAATCTGAGAACTCACTTATAAAATCCTTATTGTACTTGGGGGGTCTATAAACAAGTATAGATAATAGTGAATTGCAGCCGTCCATCTTAAATAACTGAACTTCAAAGCTAGAAAAAGATTCTGAGGGGAGTAGACGGCATTTTAGATTATTTCTAAAGATAGTAGCTAAGCCTCCACCACGACCGACTGACCTTGTCGTGTTAAAAAAGTTATAACCTTTGGGACAAACTTCAGAGAGTGGACCAAGTTCACCAGCCTTTAGCCACGTCTCAGTCATAAACAGGAAGTCCAACTCATTAGATACAATTTGTTCATTAATTGCAAATGTCTTGTTTGAAATCGATCTTACGTTTTGCAGCGCCATCCTCACTACAGTGGAGACCATTTCCTGATGAGTGGATTGATATGTTGTAGAATTGTCCATGATGACCCTTTTCTGCCATCGAAAGCATCTAAAATGGGCACATGAGTGTCAGAACTGGACCAACTGGAGCAATGGAAAAAAGTTGGCTGGTCTGATGAATCAGTTTTTTTTTTAGATAAGTTGGCTGGCCGGGTGCATGTGCATTGTTTACTGCACTTTGAGAAGTCATTTCAAACCAAAACCTGCCATTTTTTCTGTATTATTTATCAGACAGATCATGAACATCTCATGAACAGTTTGTGGGTGTGCCGTCTGTGGGTGTGCTGTCTGAGGCTGAGACTATAAATGATGTACTTTTTTACTATAGGTATTACTGTCTCTAATCTCCCACTTTATAGAGGTTTAGAACAGTATTTGAAAGTAATGTGGAAGCACTTCAAAGAGACAGAGTAACAAAGAAAGTGAGAGAGAACGAGAGGCCACAGAGGAGAGAAAAAAGATATTTAGAGTTTTTAATTTCATGAGGATGATTCTGGGCAAATGAGTCCTGCCTAAATGAATAGAGTCATAAAAATAAATAAAGTTTAAAAGCCCTGGAATTAATCAAGTTACAGACACGCCGTGACCATCGGGAATGTTTCAGAAATTGAATAAGTTGAGCTAGGTGTGTGTGTATGATAATCACAGTGGCTGGCTCTATACTCCTGTAATTTCAGCAGATGTTTAATCTCTCTCCAGAGGAGGTGTATGTTGCTCATGTTGAACAGCATCAGATCTGGAGTCCCTCTTCCTACAGGGCACTGGAGGTTAATGCAAAAATCAAACTCAGCAGCATGTGATGTATGGAGCATTGCAGTATTTCATTGCATCTTTTCTCTTACACACAGGTGCCTGAATATCCATTAGACCAATACTTCAAAATACCTCCTCCTGTTGAGAACTCTAACACAAACATTCAAAAGTTCAGGGGTGTTAAGATTGTAAAATGTTTTTAAAAGAAGTATCTTGTTCACCTATCTATCTATCTATCTATCTATCTATCTATCTATCTATCTATTAGTGTTGTCAAACAATTAATCGCAATTAATTGCGTCCAAAACAAAAGTTTTTGTTTACATAATATATGTGTGTACTGTGTATATTTATTATGCATATATACAACCCGAATTCCGGAAATGTTAGGACGTTTTTTAAATTTGAATAAAATGAAAACTAAAAGACTTTCAAATCACATGATCACAATATTTTATTCACAATAGAACATAGAGCACATAACAAATGTTTAAATGGATCAATTTTACACTTTTATCCTCTAAATGAGCTCATTTCAAATTTGATGCCTGCTACAGGTCTCAAAAAAGTTGGCACGGGGGCAACAAAGGGCTGAAAAAGCAAGTAATTTTGAAAAGTTTCAGCTGGGAGAACATCTAGCAACTAATTAAGTTAATTGACATCAGGTCTGTAACATGATTAGCTATAAAAGGGATGTCTTAGAGAGGCAGAGTCTCTCAGAAGTAAAGACGGGCAGAGGCTCTCCAATCTGTGAAAGAGTGCGAATGTGGAATACTTTAAAAACAACGTTCCTCAACGTCAAGTTGCAAAGGCTTTGCAAATCTCATCATCTACAGTGCATAACATCATCAAAAGATTCAGAGAAACTGGAGAAATGTCTGTGCGTAAGGGACAAGGCCGAAGTCCTTTGTTGGATGCCTGTGGTCTTTGGACCCTCAGACAACACTGCATCACTCATCTGCATGATTCTGTCATTGACATTACTAAATGGGCCCAGGAATACTTCCAGAAACCACTGTCGGTAAACACAATCCACCGTGCCATCTGCAGATGCCAACTAAAGCTCTATCATGCAAATAGAAAGCCATATGTGAACATGGTCCAGAAGCGCTGTCGTGTCCTGTGGGCCAAGGCTCATTTAAAATGGACTGTTTCAAAGTGGAAAAGTGTTCTATGGTCAGACGAGTCCAAATTTGACATTCTTGTTGGAAATCACGGATGCCGTGTCCTCCGGGCTAAAGAGGAGGGAGACCTTCCAGCGTGTTATCAGCGTTCAGTTCAAAAGCCAGCATCTCTGATGGTATGGGGGTGCATAAGTGCATACGGTATGGGCAGCTTGCATGTTTTGGAAGGCACTATGAATGCTGAAAGGTATATAAAGGTTTTAGAGCAACATATGCTCCCCTCCAGACGACGTGTATTTCAGCAGGACAATGCAAAACCACATACTGCAGCTATTACAACAGCATGGTTTCGTAGTAGAAGAGTCCAGGTGCTGAATTGACCTGCCTGCAGTCCAGATCTTTCACCTATAGAGAACATTTGGCGCATCATTAAACGAAAAATACATCAAAGACGACCACGAACTCTTCAGCAGCTGGAAACCTATATCAGGCAAGAATGGGACCAAATTCCAACACCAAAACTCCAGAAACTCATAACCTCGATGCACAGACGTCTTCAAACTGTTTTGAAAAGAAGAGGAGATGCTACACCATGGTAAACATGCCCCCGTCCCAACTATTTTGAGACCTGTAGCAGACATCATATTTGAAATGAGCTCATTTTGTGCATAAAATTGTAAAATTTCTCAGTTTAAAAAATTGTTATGCTATCTATGTTCTATTGTGAATAAAATATTGGCTCACATGATTTGAAATTCTTTTAGTTTTAATTTTATTCAAATTTAAAAAACTTCCCAACATTTCCAGAATTTGGGTTGTAAATGCAAATACTCATACAGTATATATTTTGAAAATATACATATGTATTTACATGGACTGTATATATTTATATTAATGTAACTTATATTTTATATACATATATTTAATATATAAAAACGTAACATATTTTTCTTAAAGATATACATGCATATGTGTATTTATATACAGTATACATAACAAATATACACAGTACAATCACATATATTACGTAAACAAAAACTTTTATTTTGGATGTGATTAAGTAAGGGATAATCAACGGTTTGCCATGCATTCGCGGAGGGTGGTTGCCTCCACGAAGTGCATTTAAAATCCCTTAATCAAGTTCAAGTTCAAGTTCAAGTTGAGCTTTATTGTCATTCCGCTACATGTGGGGACATACAGTGGAATGAAATGTTGTGCCTCACAGGACCACGGTGCTACATAAATACAGACATACAACAATAAAGTAAAACACTATAAACCTATAAACAACTAACCTATTGACAGATTTTGACTAAGTATACTATATATAAATGTTTACCCTATACAAACTAAAAAAATACAAACTATATGAATGATTCACGTAAATACTGTACATGTGCAGAGAGAAACATTGTGAGTCAAGCAGCTGGCTTGAAATTTGTAGTGCATGAGCATGTAAACATACATATATTGCTGAGTCTTTTGTGGGATTGTGTACACAGCAGTGTGTGAAAAGTGTCTAGTGTGCATAGAGGAGAGTGTGTTACTACAGGTGGTTTGTATTGGCCCACTCACCTGTGTGTAGCACACTTTGAATTGCACAAAAAAGTTTTATACAGTTTTTTTTCTTTGGTGTGGTAAGGTTGGGGGTGTTTGGGGGGGGGGTCCATGTTTCAGGAGGCAGGGGTTTGCATGGGGTTTCAGAGGGGGGCGGGGTGATTTGAGTTCAGGGCTCTCACAGCCTGGGAGAAAAAGCTGTTGAGCAGTCTGGCGGAGCGGGCTCTGATGCTCCGGTACTGTCTTCCTGATGGTAGGAGCTGGAAGAGACTGTGGGAGGGATGGGTGGGGTCCTAATGCATGGCAAGCCATTGATTATCCCACATAATCGTTTGACAGCACTAATATATATATATTAGTGCTGTCAATCGATTAAAGAATGTAATCGCGTTAATCACAGTCATGGACTGTGATTAATCATGATTAATCGCAAATTTTAAATACTAGGATTTACCTGTAAATGTGTTGAAATAAAGAAATGCATGACAAACTAGTTTAAGGAAACATAACCTTTCACACCTCCGCCAGGTATGAGACATAATCCTTATTATTCTTTTAGCATTATTCATTTGTTTTTATTCAGCCATTATCAGCCTTTATACTGGCAATACAATGTTTACCAGGCCACATCGCTTCAATCCCAGTATACATTTACCCAACTATTATCAAAAGTATTTCTAAATAAATACAACAAAACATTTTCTTGCGACCTTACATGAAGTATTATGACAAAATGCATTATGAAGAAGAATTGGACCTGTTCTGCAGGTGCATTAGAGCTAACATTAGCATCATGCTTCATAAGACAATTTATGAGATTAATAGTACACTTTTACTCAGAACTCACTTCAAACCACCATCGAGTGTTTGTAATAACTTCCTTTTGCGATCACATGTGGAATTTGATCGTTTACTGTTGTTAAAATATGCTTTTTATAGCCTTTTATATTGTTGCACAAATTAGCATTTCAGATGTACACATACATCTCAAGAAAATCACATACAAACCATATCCTATCGTAATCGTGTGTTTATTATCTTATATAATCTATAGTGGCTGTTGTCATGTTTATTTCTGCTGTGTTGTATGTTCTGGCTGAAACTCACGTTGTTTGTGATGTTAAAACCGCCTCTCTGTTCTTAAGTTGCCAGGTATACATTCCAAGTATAATACACATTAGTAAAAGGATCTATTTTAATTTTTATTTGTCTATATATACACTTTGGGCGGACGCGGTAGATTATAAAAGTAGCCCAAAAAAACGCAACCCACGGCTCTGTAATTTTTCCTGCGACTGTATTTTCAAAATAGCCCACGGCCACTTGTGCTGCTACCCTGGCAACACTGCTGTATCCTCATCACACAATGATAGATAACCTTCCGCGCTGCGAAATATTAATTATCAAACGTGTTAAAAATGTTAGATTAATCACATGCGTTAACGCGTTAACATTGACACCCCTAATATATAGATATATATAGTACCATTCTAATTGTCGTTACTGTCACTTTTTAGGGGCAGCCGTGGCCTAATGGTTAGAGAGTTGGACTTGTAACCCAAAGGTTGCAGGTTCGATTCCCAGGTCCGGCAGGGATTGTCGGTGGGGGGAGTGAATAACAAGTGCTCTCTCCACCTTCAATACCACGACTGAGGTGAGACCCTTGAGCAAGGCACCGATCCCCCAACTGCTCCCCGGGCGCCGCAACATGGCTGCCCACTGCTCCGGGTGTGTGTTCACTGCTGTGAGTGTGCACTTGGATGGGTTAAATGCAGAGGACAAATTCCGAGTATGGGTCACCATACTTGGCCACACACCACTTCCCTTTCCTTTTCCTTTTCCTTTTCCTTTTTAATTTAGTAAAAAAATAAAAAAAACTGACCCCAAACTTTTGAACAGTAGCGTATACTTATTGTATTATCTGAAACTGTTATCTGTGTGAAATGGCTGTTTGAAACATCTTCATTTCAGTTTCATTTTTTTATATAGTATTTTCACAGTAAATATTCTACCCCAGACCCTTAGTTTAAAAACCTATTGTTTAGGCTATAAAAAGATTGCTTATTTTGTTTCTACTGGTCTTGAGAATGTCAGACTTGGTTTATCTTGAAGATCTTGTGTTAAGTACATTTAGAGAAATGGCCATACCCCATCTCATGTATAATAATCTGAATTCATAAACATTAAAATGAGGGTAAGATCCATCCAACTATCCATCCATCCATTTCCCTGTGTGGTAAATCTGACAGAAATTTTGACCAGGATCATTTTCTGAGCACATACTGTATAAGAACTTACACATTATTACTAAAACTCTGGCTCTTACAGGCTGACATGACCTATTTATGACCGTAAACAGATGTGATGTGAGATTCGACAGGCATTTCCATTTTTCCCTTCATCTTTGTGTGTATCATTGTCATGGGGCTTATTTATTTCACAGGTGCACAAGATGGGCTCTCTGATCTCTTGCGCCAGACACAGGGCAAATGATGTGGTTGATCAGAACACAATGGATCCTGCTCTGCTGGACATGTCTTTTTCCTGCTATCGTTTGAACTCATCACAGGTCGAATGGTCACAGTTGGTGCTACATTCCGTTTGTGATGTGAAGCAATGCTCTGATGTGCAGATGTTCTCATTAGCAGCACCTACTGGAGATGATCCCGTATTCTCAGATAATGATGTATCCTGCAGTGGACATCCAATGTTTTTAGGTCGATTGTTCTTCCTCTTTTGTTACTGTTGTTCTCATTCCTTAGAAACAACCTTAAAGAATTGAGTTCTCAGTGCATAATAGAATGTGTTACTTTGACGTTGTGGATGATACTTAGACTCATATCTTGACTTTGTGTGATGTTTAAATGCACGGTCTTCTGACACCAACACATACACGCATTCACTCACAAATACATTTGAGATTTATACATCTTCTGAAAGCTGAATAAATAACCTTTCCATTGATGTATGGTTTGTTAGGATCGGACAATATGTGGCCAAGATACAACTATTTGAAAATCTGGAATCTGAGGGTGCAAAAAAATCTGAATATTGAGAAAATCGCCTTTTAATTTTGTCCAAATGAAGTTCTTAGCAATGCATATTACTAATCAAAAATTAAGTTTTGATATATTTACAGTAGGAAATTTACAAAATAGCTTCATGGAACTAGGGATGTGCGCTACGACTAATTTGACTGTCGTTTAAACGGAAGTTTTGTATCCGACTAGTCGAAAAGCTAGAAACCCCACAAAAATGAAAAAAAAACAACAACAACAAAAAACTGTGCTTGTGTCTATATAACGGCATACAGTTGAAATACTTAATCTTTGAATCACTGTCAAATCCCTCAATGAATTCTGCTAAAAATAGGTCACGATTATGCCGTATGCTTGCCTCACGTTATCATCAATTAATTTTAGGCAGTCGTTAAACAGAAAAAAAAGGAAGAGCATACACTCAACACAAACCAGTGCATAGCTTATTTATTCAGATCGGTTGGAGCAATGCAGAAATGGAAAACTAATCAATAGACTGACAGAATTCTTCATATTCATATAACGTTAGCCAACATATTAAACCACATATTAAAACAAAAGTAAAAAACAATAGGAAAGTTTATCAAGGAATAGCATTAAAACGGCTTTTAAAAATGTACTTCATGTTGGCTATATTGTCTAAAAACAAAACAAAGCTCGTTTTACTTACTCAGACCGTGCGCATTTGTTCAGAGAATTTAACATGTTAACATGGTCTGGCGAAAGACGGGACTAGAGGCGATTCTGCACTTGAAAAAAAAACAGTGCTCGGTAGGAACTGAAGTCACAGGCATGCAGATAGATAACTACAAGCAAGCAGACCGTTTCCAAAAGAGCCTGGATATCCCGCAGCACCACCGAAGTGGGTCTTCGTTTAGAGGAATAGACGGCGTGGATGGGATCGCGGACCGCAGCGACAGGTTGTAATGTATGACATGATTGACATTTGGCTTTGGCTAGCCTCCAAGCTAACGCATACATGCCTGTATTGAATATGATTACGCATAGCTCCAGTAAAGTTATTGTAAGCCAATTTGACATTACACAGTTTACACAAAACCTTTCCATTTCCTTCTAATTCAAAATAATCCCACACCTTGCTGGTCTTTCGCGTGGAGCTCGCCGCAACTGACATGAAGAAAACGCATGTGAGGTAAAAATATAGTTTCCGCCCAGATACGCTTTTAAAAATATTTATATATTTTGATATATGTATTCTTTTTCAAAAGTTTTATTTTAACTGTTCTTTCAAATGTTTTAAATGTAACGTTAAAATGATGGTAATTTGAATGATAAAATCATGGGGGTTGTTTTCTCTCGTGTAGTCGACTATTGTTTTCAGTGTCGACTAGTAGGATCTGTACCGTTTAGTCGACTAGTCGACTAGACCCGCACATCCCTACATGGAACATGATCTTTACTTAATGTCCTAATGATTTTTGGCATAAAATAAAAATAAAAAATGTTGACCCATACAATGTATTTTTGGCTATTGCTACAAATATGCCCCAGCAACTTAAGACTGGTTTTGTGGTCCAGGGTCACAAATATCAGCCAGCTTGATAGAATAGCTCCTGACAGCAGCTGCACAAAAGGCTAATTTAAACCGTCCTTGTCCTCATCAGCAGTGCCTGTTTATGGAACTTCGCTTAGTTCAGTCTCACCTCTGCTGATGCCTACTGTAGGCCATTCATAGAAGAATTCTATTTATCAAACAAAGCGCATATAGCACCAGCAATCATAATGCCAGCAGAGGAGCAGCGGCTGACAGACAAGACTCAGGACATTGAAAACCAGCTTTGAGGAGGAAACTGTGAAAAAGAGCTCCGGCAATGGGGATTTTGGACAGTGCTGCTGAACGACATAATTAGATAGTGGTGCTGGCAGTGAATAAAACATCTGCTTGCTTATCTGTAGAAAAAAAAAAGAAAGAAAGGGCGATGAGAAAAGGGAGGAGAAAAACAGCAGAGAATTGCAGGGAGAACAAGCTTGCCAAATGTGGGGTTGAAAGAAAGACCTATACCTTGCACACCTCATTTACAGACTGAGAGTTTGAATTTAACGTTGCTGAAGGAGTCGAATCATTGTGGCTATTATGTGCAGGTTTAAATAGTTATTTAATGACACAAGTTTATTCATAATAATTGACTTTATAGTCATTTTCCTTTATACTTCATTCTTCTCATTGTTTGTAACATCTTCCATTCAGTTTTTCCTCAAGTCTCTTTTGGACAATTGCATCTTCAATAACCAGGGGTGTATTTCCCAATAACGTTGTCTCTTTGTGTGCTACGAAGACTCTAAAGGTATATCTTAACTAAAGGTATACCTTTTCTAGGCGTGTTCCCCGAACTATACCTTAAAGGGGTCATCGGACGCAAAATTCACTTTACAAGTTGTTTGAATATAAATGTGTGTTGGAAGTGTGCGCACACATCCATCCTATAATGATAAAAATCCACCCAGTGTTTTTTTTTTTAAATCCCTATTTTAAAATCCCCTTTCTCAAATCAGACTGTTCTGAGATTCCTGTCAGAATGACATAGTTCTGTACAGGCCCCTCCCACGATAGTTTATTGACAAGACCATCTTACCTTAGACCCGCACTGAGTGAGCTGAGAGCTGTCCGCCTCCGATGCAGGGGAAGACAAGATGTCTCCGATTGAAGCGATTGAGGCATTTTGTTGTTGGATGTAATAAGGAATATAGCAGTCGTCATTTACTCCTAACATCTGAGCCGCTGAAGACACAGAGGATTAACGTTACTTTCACTTTGAAGGGAATGCGGCGATCCCAGATCTACATAAATCATCTATGTTCGCGCAAATCATTCGTGATCCAGCTTTATCTACAGAAAAAGTGAGTATAAGGGTTTTTATTAGTGCTGTCAATCGATGAAAAAAATTAATCGCGTTAATCACAGTCATGGACTGTGATTAATCATGATTAATCACAAATTTAAAATACTAGGATTTACCTGTAAATGTGTTGAAATAAACAAATGCATGACAAACTAGTTTAAGGAAACATAACCTTTCACACTTCCGCCAGGTATGAGACATAATCCTTATTATTCTTTTATCATTATTCATTTGTTTTTATTCAGCCATTATCAGTCTTTATACTGGCAATAAAACGTTTACCAGGCCACATCGCTTCAATCCCAGTATACATTTACCCAACTATTATCAAAAGTATTTCTAAATAAATACAACAAAACATTTCTTGCGACCTTACATGAAGTATTATGACAAAATGCATTATGAAGAAGAATGCACCTGTTCTGGTGCATTAGAGCTAACATTAGCATCATAAGACAATTTATGAGATTAATAGTACACTTTTATTCAGAACTCACTTCAAACCACCAACGAGTGTTTGTAATAACTTCCTTTTGCAATCACATGTGGAATTTGGTTGTTTACTGTTGTTAAAATATGCTTTTTATAGCCTTTTATATCGCTGCAAAAATGAGCATTTCAGATGTAAGTTACACATACATAGCTTCCGCTTCCGGCGCTGCTGTGTTCAGTCGACGTTAAAGGATGGCTCCGCTCAATTTGTGTTTTTATATACTCTTTTACGTATTTTTACTTTCTCTTTTTACACGCTTAACGTCTGCACTATTTATTTATGACAAAAGAACACTTTTGGACATTGGACACCGCTGCACTAACCTGCTTCTGGACACTTTATCCACGGATCCAGCGTGGCCAGCGGAGATTCTTCGGAACGCCGAGGTTAACAAAGGCCACCCGAATAATCCCAGGAGGTGAAAGAAACACCGCGGGCGACGCGCTGGAATTCGTGACAGACTGAGAAACAAAGCTCACAGCCCCCCTCTCCCCAGTATTCTGCTCGCAAATGTCCAATCCTTGGAAAATAAGATGGACTATCTTAGAGCCAGGACAAGTTTCCAACAGGACATTAGGGACTGTAACATCCTTTGTTTGTCTGAAACATGGCTCACTCCCTCGGTCCCGGACACCGCTGTAACACCGTCTGATAACTTTTCTGTTTTACGGATGGACAGAACAGCTGAGGCCGGAAAAATCAAGGGTGGTGGAGTGTGTTTCATGATTAACAAGAAATGGTGCGACCCCAGGAATATCTCCATTCTGTCGCGTTCCTGCTCGCCTCATCTGGAACATCTCTCCATTATCTGCCGCCCATTCTATCTACCCCGCGAGTTCTCCGCGGTCATCGCTACTGCCGTTTACATTCCACTTCAGGCAGACACGAGCTTGGCTTTGTCCAAACTCCACGAAGAGCTCAGCGGCTACATCAACAAACACCCTGACGCTGCCTCTATCATCGCAGGGGACTTTAACAAAGCCAACCTCAGGAAGGTCATGCCGAACTTCCATCAGCATGTATCCTGTCCAACTAGAGGACCGAATACACTGGATCATTGCTACACTCAGTTCAAGAATGCCTATAAAGCTCGTTCCCTGCCGGCTTTTGGTAAATCGGATCACGCAGCCATTTTCCTCACACCGGAATATAAACAAAGGATTGTTCAGGAATCCCCGGGGGTGAGGGAAGTGACGCACTGGTCCTCCCACTCTGAAGCTATGCTACAGGCGTCTCTTGATGACGTCGACTGGGACATGTTCCGGGCGAGTTCAGCTGACGTCAGCGAGTTCACGGATGTAGCATTAAGCTTTGTTTACATGCTAACTGACTAAGCCACTGAAACGGTAACAATAAGGACATTCTCTAATCAGAAACCGTGGGTGGACAGAACAATCTGGGCTGCGGTTAACCAACGCACTGCCGCATACAACGCTGGTCTTCTGTCAGGAAACATGAGCGATTACAAAGCATCATGTTATGCTCTCCGACGGACAGTTAGAGCTGCTAAACTCAGATACAGAGAGAGAATTGAGTCACATTTTCAGCTCAATGACTCTCGAAGCATGTGGCAGGGACTGAATACCATCTGTTCCTCTGGAAATAACCCCTCCGCCAAGGTGAGTGCAGATCCTTTGCTGGCCGAAGAGCTAAACACCTTCTACGGCCGCTTCGAATGCAACGGCAGCGCGACTCTGCCGATCAGCGCGTCAGGAAGCAGCAGACAGAGCAGCGATGTTGATCATGTTATCACCGTGTCGGAGGACGAGGTTCGGAGAGAATTAAGGAGAGTAAACATCAGGAAAGCCGCCGGACCTGATGGGATTACCGGCCGCGTTCTGAGATCATGCGCCGATCAGCTTGCTGGTTTGTTTACTTCCATCTTTAATGAGTCCCTTGCTACCTCTGTGATTCCCACCTCATTTAAGAAATCTGTCATCATCCCTGTGCCTAAGAACAGTAAACCCTCTTGCCTGAATGACTATCGTCCAGTTGCCCTCACATCAACAGTCATGAAGGTTTTTTAGAGACTTTTAAAGAAACACATGCTCCTCCATCCCTGCTACCTTGGACCCTCTTCAGTTTGCCTATCGCCCAAATAGGTCTACTGATGATGCCATCTCTCAGGTACTGCACTCCTCCCTCACTCATATTGACAGCAAAAATGGCAACTATGTCAGACTGCTATTCATTGACTATAGCTCAGCTTTCAATACTATAGTCCCCTCCAAGCTAGCTGTCAAACTCTCAGACCTCGGCCTCAACACTACACTCTGTGACTGGATCCAAGACTTCCTCACCGGCAAACCACAAGTGGTGAAAATGGGCCAATTCACCTCCAACTCCATCACCCTGAACGTAGGAGCCCCGCAGGGCTGCGTTCTGAGTCCCCTGCTCTACTCTCTCTACACACACGACTGTGTGTCCTCTCACAGCTCCACTTCTATTGTTAAATTTGCTGATGATACTGTGGTTCTGGGCCTCATTTCCAACAATGATGAGACCGCATACTTGGGTGAGGTAGAGAGACTAACATCATGGTGCCAGGACAACTGTCTCTCTCTGAACGTGAGCAAAACTAAAGAGCTGATTGTAGACTTCAGGAAGAGACAGCAGCGGCCCTACACTCCTCTTATGATCAACGGGACCCCTGTGGAGAGGGTGAGCAGCTTCAAGTACCTCGGTGTAAACATCTCCGAGGACCTGACTTGGACTGCACACATTCAAACACAGGTCAAGAAAGCCAGGCAAAGACTGTACCATCTACGACAGCTGAGGAAATTCAGGGTCTCACCAGCAATCCTGAAAACTTTCTATTCAGGGGCCATAGAAAGTGTATTGACTCAGTGCATCTCAGTGTGGTACAGTAACGCCACAAATCAGGACTGCAAAGCTCTGCAGAGAGTCGTGCGCTTAGCTGAGCGCATCTCTGGGTCTGCCCTCCCCTCTCTGCAGGACATCTACCTCAAACGCTGCAAAAGCAGAGCTGCAAAAATAATCAAGGACTCAAATCACCCCGGTAACCGTCTTTTCATCACACTGCCATCGGGCAAGCGCTTCAGAAGTGTGTTGGCAAAAACTGAGAGACTGAGGAGGAGCTTCTACCCTCAGGCCATCAGGCTCCTAAACTCAGTCTCATAACATCTACAGGACTCATTTAATTAACTGTAACACCCATCATTCTCCATCTTCCGCATTGCTGCTATGTGTACATACCCGGTACAACCTGTTTGCACATTCCTCTTGCACATCCCTGGTTATATTAATATTTATTAAATCCACAGTAGACTGTATTGCACATTTTAGTTCATTGCACATTTTACTCCTTATTTTATTTTATTGTTTTTACTTATTATTATTTTTTTTATCTTATTCCTACCTATATTTAAATATATGCTCCTGTGTTATGTATCATCTTTTATTTTTATTTTTTTGCACTGTCCATTGAGCGGACCTGTCCTGACCTACATTTCACTACTGATTATACCCTGTATGATTGTGTATGTGACAAATAAACAAGAACCTTGAACCTTGAACATTCATCTCAAGAAAATCACATAGAAACCATATCCTATCGTAATCGTGTGTTTATTATCTTATAGAATCTATAGTGGCTGTTGTCATGTTTATTTCTACTGTGTTGTATGCTCTGGCTGAAACTCACGTTGTTTGTGATGTTACATCCGCCTCTCCGTTCTGAAGTTGTCAGGTAACGTTATACATTCCAAGTATGATACACATTAGTAAAAGGATCTATTTTTATTTTTATTTGTCTATATACACTTTGGGCGGCCGCGGTAGATTATATAAGTAGCCCGAAAAACCGCAACCCACGGCTCTGTAATTTTTCCCGCGACTGTATTTTCAAAATATCCCATGACCACTAGTGCTTTTTTTAGATTAATCACATGCGTTAACGCGTTAAAGTTGACACCCCTAGTTTTTATGAATCTTTGCAAATCGCCTTTCCTAATAATGTGCTAGTTAGCAAGTTTCGCGGCTGAAGTTTAGTATGCTCCATAGATATATATACATAGATACCTCATTATCGTCTGTTTCTATGGGTCGCAATATGCAAGCCATCCGCCATTTTTGGAACGGTCTGCAAATCTTTGAGCGCATTGACTGTGTGGGTCTACAACAGCAAGTTATATGCTTGTATATCTTTTAATATTCATTGATTATTATGGTGAATGCGAGATGGCTGACGCGTCAACGTATCTGGAGCGGTCAAATTGGGAATCTACACATATCTATGGTCTTCTCGTCACTCCACAGAAGAGAGGGGAGGAGTCAGCAGAGCTCACTAGAATTTAAAGCAACATGGACTAGATCAGTGTGCTGAAAACAGAGCTGATTTTGACAGGGTAAAGAAGGTGTTTTTTACACTACCATTGAGAAATTTTAACCAAAGTATGTTATAGACTTTTCATTAAGACCCTAAAGAATCATATCAACTTGTGTAAAATGTGCAACCGATGACCCCTTTAAAAGGTTGCTTAAGGTATACTTTCTTACGTGTGACATTCCCAGGTGCTGTCCATGGCGGTGGTGCTGAATTGGTTGATATCGATGGCTCGAGAATGGATTGTTCACTCCATGCAGGGGCTGCTTCAATGCGTTATGTGAGAAAGCAGTGGCCTTTAAAAAAAAGTGTTGATTTAAAAAAAGACACAGAACTCAAACTTACGTGAAACTTTTACTTTCACTGTGCAACATACATCAAGTCAGGGAATTAAACCGAGAAAGAAAAATTTATGCTCAGAGCATCTCCCAGTGGTCACCACACAAAACACAAGGGGGAAAAAAACCCGTACATGACACACTGCTTAATAATTTAACAGCTTTTAACAAAAAAATACAAAAATAAAAACATAGGCATACACAAGTCCAACAGAAAATTAATTCTGGTAAAAGTACTTTCCAACAAGAAGCACTTCAGAAATAATTGAAATTGCATTTATCACGAATTATGGGATCTTTATAAAAATAATCAAAATTGTAAACTAAATCCAACCCTGAATATTTTATAGAATTTCAAAATAAATGTGTGAATCCGCAACCTCATGCCCAAGCGTATCATGCGTATGACTAACTGGCAGTATGTCTTCAGTGGCCTTAGAAAAGTTCATTTATATTCATTAATTTATTTTCCATAGTATCTTCACTTACTGACTAACGTTAAGGGAAACATATTAATGATCAGGTACAGCTTAAGGTATAACTTAAGAACGACGTAACGTTAAGGTTCTGTGAAACACAGCCCAGACCTTTAATATGTTTGAATTCCATCTTCACCATCTTCACCGTATCTCAAGATCACAGGAGGACAATTCAGATTCAAATTAACTTCTCATTTGGTAATGTGGTTGTCACAAGAAGGTCAGGGACACAAGTAGGCAGGATTTAAATGCGGTGTATCTTTATTAATAATGACAAAAATAATCCAAGGAACGAAGAATATTGCAGGAGAAAATGTGTGAAGTACCAACAACACAAGACAAAGAACTGAACAAAAAGAGCACAAGATATACACAAACTAATGAGAACAAAACTAGAAACAGGTGTGCAATGTAATCAGTTACTATGGAAACAAATTTCCATGATACAAAAGTCCATGATACAAAATAGAATTGTTACAGTGATAAACTTTTTACTTGTCTAAATGTAATTATTAAAGTGATAGTTCACACAAACATCACTATTCTGTCATCATTTACTCTCATGTCATTTCAAACATTGTGTGGAACACTAAAGAAATTATTTTGAGGAATTTCTATTCGTCCAGGAATGATGTTTTCTTATGTTCTGCACTGTTTGTAAACTGCTGGTCTATGTATGTGTCAGACAGATGTCTTACCATTGTTGTAACTCGTACTTTTTTAGCATCATGAGAGATAGAAAATCAAAACTCTTGCATTCTTTACTTTTAATCCATCAATATTTCCTAATTAAACAGTATTTTAAATAATATGGTGAACAGATCCTTACCTCCTTTTTTTTTTACTGGTTTAATAGAATTTACATAAAACTTATTTGTCATTGTGGGCCAAACACATGCTATATTATTTATGCAGCCGACAAATCCAAAAACAAAACAACAACAACAAAAAAAATCTGTTACTGAAGTAGCTTATTGCTGTTGTACATGGCCTTAGAAGAATGAAAAACCAAAACGTGAGCAATGGACATAGCTGTGAATGGTTGTGATTTCATTACAATCAATTGTTTAATTGATTTGTAATTTAAAATGTTTGCAAAAAAGTAATATATATTGAATTAATTGTAATGAAAAATTATTATATTTTAATAAACCATAACTGAAAACAGACTGTAAATAAGGAAGAAAGAAAGAAAGCTCTGTTATCTCTTCCAAGTCTCTTTGGTTTGATTTGTCTTTGTGCTGGGGAAGAGTGACACTCCTCCTACATGATTCTGCTTTGGAGCAGCCATATGAATTGGATATTGAAGGCAGTGACACTTTTGAAGGCGACATCCACCGCTGCACTTTGTTGACCACTTTTAATTAGGCAGCACATTGTGACGTGAGCCCTCCCACTCCCGTCTGGACTGAGTCAGTAATTGCTAAATTTACTGTAATCAATGTGAAGAAAGCAGAGCTTGATGGCCTGCCAGAAAACTTGTGTGTGACAAAAATAGGAAAAAGAGAAACATTCAGAAGACTTAGTTCTGAGTCCTTTTACTTAATCTCAGATTTTTAACTATACCTGTATTTTTGAAAATTGTCCATTTCTACTTTGAAAGTCTAAAACACCTTATTTTCAAAGCTTTTCTGTGTAAATTGCTGCTAACCTCACTGTTCTGGAAAACAAGAAGACAATTAGAAACACTGGACTGCTGTGCTTTTTCTACATGCAATGTCTTTTTTCTCTTTTTAATACCTCTGGTTCCTGAGGACAGACAGATTCCTTCGGCCCCAGATGTAGGCCATCATAAATGAAGAATGTTGTTTTGTAAGAGTGAGTTATATACAGGACATGGAGAAATAAATAGCGCTGTGGCTTTGCAAAGTAAAATTGAGGCCTGTGGGTTTGAGTGTTTCAGCTATTCTTGGGTTTTAGCCATATCCTTACAGTATGCATACATCTGTCAGTTGTAGCGCTTCTCAAAAGCAGCTTTAATCAGTTGTTTCAATGACTTCAGCTGATAATGCAGTTAAACATGTCATTCATTCAGGTGACAATGCCACATCAGTGTTTTCATGCTGACTTAAGTGTTAAACAATCATGTGACCATTTTGTCCCATTCCGTACAGCCACAGGTTTTTTTTTTCTTATTTCCCAAAGTTATTTTTTTCTTATTCATTTGACAGTGCTTAGTCACCATTTGTCATATTTATAAAATTTACTCTGACTAAAATGCCATCTAATTTTAGTAAATAAAAAATAACACATGACTCAGGCAGATCAATCCCAGACATTGTTGACTATGATTGATTTATTTGAAATATTTTTTTTCTAAAACATTATTAGTGCATATTGTTACTATCACACAATGTTGTATTTTCTAGAAGAGTACAATGTGGCAGCTTATGGTGAGTTGATTCACCATTTACTAGGGAGAACTGCAAGGGCTGAGGGTGTCATTTGGGACAAGGCCTACATGTAATATTACTCACAGCAAATTTAAGTCAGTCGTTACATTTATAACATCAGCAAGCTCCACCTGTGCTCTGCCACAAAGTCTTGCCATCAGAAGCCTCTGCATCCCTGTGGGAGAGTGATATCCAACATTGCTGCCAGCAGTTCCCTTTTTGCGATTGTCAAGTCGATGTCATATTCTTCTAGTGAAATTCCCCATTGACAAACTCGGATGTGCTTGCGTTCTTATTTTTTTTTTCCAGAAACTCTCTGAGGTCTTAATAAAGCAATGCTTTTGTTTTTAAATTATTCACAAACACAGTAGAAAAAAGCCGCCCAAATCCTCAGAGCTGCTACTGGAATCCAAGCACCTGCCTCCCCATAATCCACTCTGCTAAGTAGCACTCTAAATCATTTCCCTAAAAATCTCTGTCTTTTTCGCCGGATTAATTTTGAGTGAATAGTCTCTGTCATTTCCAATTTGCTTACCTGAAGCATTTCCATGGTGAAGCTTGCGCAAAGACAAATCACTAAAAGGCATGTAGACTTATTCTGCATGTATGTCAGAAGCATGACATCTCTGAGCTTTCATCAAAACCATTCGTTCTAGTGCATCCCCAGTGCATTAGCACCCGCCGCCAGTGAAAAGAGCTGTTATCAAGGGTCTATCTGTGAGAATGGGTAAATTGTAGATCAAATGGGCCTCTTAGACCTTCTAGAGCTCCACTTTTTACATCCTGTAAATGCCTATTGCACAAATAGAAGAGGCGTCTGTACAACAGAGGAGCACATTGCTGCACTTAAACAAGCTATACTGCACACCTCTTACTGCTCCACATGATCATTCTGAGATGCTTTTTCATTCCCAAATTAGAAGAATCCACCAGGAAAAATGTGACATGCTGTGCTGGCATGATGGAATTGAAGGTTGGCACCAATTCTGCTCTCCAGAGTTTGAGAAATCCTAGATGGACGTCCAACCAGGAAGGCAAATAAGCACCGTGAGCATGCGATTACTCAAAAGATTAAGGGTTGCACCCCGCATAACACAGACCCACAAGTAAACTACGGTTTTTCGTGCAGCTGATCAAATCTAAAGGAGAATTTTGCCTTTGGCTGGAATGTTCTGTATAATGTTTATGGATCAGATTGGAAAGCTTTCTGGTTATTAAGTTGCTGGCTACACTGATTTCAGCCAATTGAATGTGTGTTCAAACAACAGCTATGATTGAAGTTTTAATCAGTGCATTATAGGACAATTTAGGCGTGAACAAGGTACCTCAGGGAATTCTTGGAGATGTTTCAAATTATAATAATGATTTTGCTGTTGTATTTTTATTTGAGTTCTAACTTGATTTAGCTTGATATATCTCACTTCAAAAAGTTTCTTTCTCCACAGGGCTTCCCGCTGGGCTTAAATGATGGCCACATTTATACCTGGACAGACGGTTTGAGAAGAAGAGACTGGCATGACAACGAGAGCATCAGGAAAGACAGCCAACGTGTTGGTAAGTGCACTAAATCCACTGAATAGTTCAGAAAAGGCCTTTTCTTTC